>CM075977.1:312804531-312850379 GCA_038087875.1 Malacoraja senta
CTAGAGTAACTCAGCGGACAGGCAGCATCTAAAGGGTCTTGACGTTTTGGGTCAAGAACTTGACCCGAACTTCACCCAATCCTTCTCTCCAGAGATACTGCCTATCCGCTGAGTTACTCCAGCTTTTTGTGTCTATCTTCAGTTGAAACTAGCATCTGCAGTCCCTTCCTACACATTGTAACATAACTCTCCAACTTCTATATACAATATTCTGACTGATGAAGGCCAATGTACCAAAAGCCTTCTTCACCACCCTATCTACCTTAGATACCATCTACAGGGAACTGTGTATCTGTGCTCATAGATCCTTCTGCTCTACAATACTTCCCAGGGCCCCAATAATGCTGTGAAGGTCCTGTCCTGTTTTGACTTTCTAAAATGCAACATCTTACACTTATCTGCATTAAACTCCATTAGCCATTCTTCAGCACATTTGCCTGACTAATCAAGATCCCACTGTAATTTTTGATAATCATCTCTACTGTCTATGAAAGCACATATGTTAGTACTATGCATTTTACTGTATGCTCTTTATCCTTCATATCAAATACAGCAAGCAAGCTAAGCAGTAAAGGGCTCAATAAGTATTAACAAATATTTCACTTCTAATCTGACTTTAAATATTTTCATGGTGCTGAGTTTGTCTTCACCATCTATTTTGGTTAATTCACTTTTTAGAACTGTTGCCACGCAGTGCCAGAGACCCGGGTTCGATCCTGACATTGGCTGCTGTTTGTGTGGAGTTTGCACATTCTTCCTGTGGCTGCGTGGATTTCCTCCTGATGGGATCTTCCTTCACATCCCAAGACAAGCGGGTTTGCACGTTAATTACCCTCTGTAAATTGTCCCTTGGGTACCAAAAATGAGACACTTTAGACTGGGTACTGCCTCCACATGGCAGAGAAACAAGTATGGTGGCACATCCACTGTTGCTAGACGAGTAATGCTGAAGCCCAGACAAATGACTGACAAAAATGATTTCAAATTCCACTAATTTGAGTTCAATTAATTGTCCCAAAAAAATTAGTAATGGTGACCATCAAATAGCTTTTTAATTCACTAACATTCTTTATCAAATAGAAATCTGCCATTCTTGGAAGGCATGGTAGCGCAGCAGTAGAGTTGCTCCCGTCCAACATCAGGGACCCGGGTTTGGTCCCGACTGTGGGTGCTGTCTGCACGGAGTTTGTACGTTCTCCCGTGGATTTTCTCTGAGATCTTCGGTTGCTTCCCACGCTCCAAAGACGTACAGGTTTGTAGGTTAATTGGCTTGGAGTATGTATGAATTGTCCCGTAGTAGGATAGTATTAATATGCAGGGATCGCTGGTCGGTGTGGACTTAGCGGGCCGAAGGGCCTGTTTCCGCACTGTATCTCTAAACTAAACTAAGCTAAACATGTAGGTTTGTAAGTTAATTGGCTTTTGTAAATTGTCCCTAGTTTGCAGGATAGAACTAGTGTATAGGTGATCATTGGTCAGCGTGGCCTCGGTGGACAGAAGGGCCTGTTTCCACGCTGTATCTCTAAACTAAAAAACTAAACTAAATTCTTATCTACTCTAGTTTTTTTGCGTCCAGTCAAAAAGCTCAGTTCATGAAACAGATTTAGTCAACTAATCAGTTGAAAGCCAAATCAGGCATGGTTAATCAATTATGATCTTGTGCGCATCTAGTAAAATAATGAAAGACTGAGGTAACAGACATGATCTCATCACCCAGCAACCTTGTGACCAGATTGAAAAAAATCAGATGATATACTGGAAAGCTAGACTTCCATAATGAAAATAAATTTTAGAATTTTGCAGATAGTTCAGCAATAACTATAAAGTGGGGTTTTGCAAGGCATTAACATAAAGCCGCACAAGGTTAAATGGAAACATAGAGGTGAATATTACATTTTTTTGATTAGGAAATAAACAATATCTTAAAATGTATTTAAAGGACACATGAAAAATAGCATAAATTGCCAATATGCAAAATAAAAATGTGAAAAATGAAATATAGTATGAAGACATTTCTTTGAAGCGTGTTATTGTAAAAAACAAGAACTGCAAATGCTGATTCACAAAAAAACTACACAAATTGCTGGAGTAACTCAACGGGTCAGAGAGCATCTCTAGAGAACATGGATAGGTCACAAAGTACTCTAGTAACACAGCAGATCGGGCAGCATCTCTAGAAAACATGGAGAGGCCACAAAGTGCGAAGGTAACTCAATAGGCCAGACAGCATCCCTGGAGAACATAGACAGAAACATAGAAAAATAGAATAATAGGTGCAGAAGTAGGCCATTCGGCCCCTCAATATGATCATGGCTGATCATCTAAAATCAGTACCCTGTTCCTGCTTTTTCTCCATATCCCTTGATGCCTTTAGCCCTAAGAGCTAAATCTAACTCTCTCTTGAAAACATCCAGTGAATTGGCCTCCACTGCCTTCTGTGGCAGAGAATTCTACAGATTCACAACTCTCTGAGTGAAGAAGTTTTTCTTCATCTCAGTCCTAAATGGCCTACCCCTTATTCTTAAACTGTGACCCCTGGTTCTGGACTCCCCCAACATCTGGAACATTTTTCCTGCATCTAGCCTGTCCAATCCTTTGAAAAATGTACATGTTTCTATAAGATCCCCTCTCATTCTTCTAAATTCCAATGAATACAAGCCCAGTCAACCCATTATTTCATCATATGCAGTCCCGCCATCCCAGGACTGACATATCTGGTGAATTAATCTGCTGAACCTATGCTACTCTTCTTCAGACCTTTCAGTACCCATGGTGGACTGGGCAGATTTCATCACTTTTTGCATTCTCCGCCGTTCCTGGCCATTCTAGTTGGTGAATCAGGAGGCGATGTAACAGATGCTGAAGTTAATATAACTGGGGTTTTAAACAGATGAAATGCAGCTACTACTGCAGGAGAAGCATCTGCCATGCATCTGCCCACTCACCCAACGATCCAAGTCACCCTGCAGCCTTATAGCATCCTCATCGCAGCTCACACTGCCACCCAGATTTGTGTCATCCGCAAACTTGGAGATGTCACATTTAATTCCCTTGTTTAGTTTATTTTCTTTTAGAGATACAGCGGGGAAACAGGCCCCTCAGCCCATCGGGTCCGTGCCGACCAGCGATCCCTGCACATTAACACTGTCCTACACCCACTAGAGACAATTTTTACATTTACCAAGACAATTAACCTACAAACCTGTACATCTTTGGAGTGTGGGAGGAAACCGAAGATCCCGGAGAAAACCCATGCAGGTCATGGGGAGAATGTACAAACTCCGTACAGACAGCACCCGTAGTCGGGATCGAACCCGGGTCTCCGGCGCTGCATTCGTTTTAAGGCAGCAACTCTACCGCTGGCGCTACCATGACCACATTCTAAATCATTAATATATATTGTAAATAACTGGGTCCCAGCACCGAGCCTTGCGGTACCCAATTAGTCACTGCCTGCCATTCTGAAAAGGACCTGTTAATTCCTACTATTTGCTTCCTGTCTGCCAATCAGTTCTCTTATCCATTACAATACCCTTCCCCCAATACTTTGTGCTCTAATTTTGCACACTAATCTCTTGTGTGGGACCTTGTCAAATGCTTTTTAAAAGTCCAGATACACCACATCCACTGGCTCTCCCTTATCCATTCTACTTGTTACATCCTCAAAAAATTTCAGAAGATTAGTCAAGCATGATTTCCCCTTCATAAATCCATGCTGACTTTGACCGATCCTGTCACTGCTTTCCAAATGCGCTGCTATAACATCTTTAACAATCGACACAAGCATCTTCCCCACTACCGATGTAAGGCTAACTGGTCTATAATTCCCTGTTTTCTCTCTCCCTCCTTTCTTAAAAAATGGGGTTGCATTGGCTACCCTCCAGTCTACAGTAACTGATCAAGAGTCGAGAGAACATTGGGAAATGATCACCAATGCATCCACGATTTCTAGGGCCACATCCTTGAGTACTCTGGGATGCAGACTATCAGGCCCTGGAGATTTATCTGCCTTCAGTCCCAACAGTTTACCTCACACCATTTCCTGACTAATGTGGATTCCCTTCGGTTCCTCTTCCCATTAGATCCTCGGTCCTCTAGTATTTCTGGGAGATTGTTTGTGTCTTCCTTAGTGAAGACAGAACCAAAGTACTCGTTTAACTGTTCTGCCATTTCTTTGTTTCCCATTATAAATTCACCTGTCTCTGATTGTACGGGACCTACATTTGTCTTCACTAATCTTTTCCTTTATACATATCTAAATAACCTTTTAGTCAGTTGTTATATTCCCCAAAACTTTCTTTCTTTCTCTTAATTAACCCCTTTGTCCTCCTCTGTTGAGTTCTAAATTTCTCCTAGTCCTCCAGTTTGATGCTTCCTCTGGCCAATTTATATGCCTTTTCCTTGGATTTCACACTATCCATGATTTTCCTCGTTAGCCACGGTTGAGCTGCCTTCCCCGTTTTATTGTTTTGCCAGACAGGGAAGAACAATTTTTGGAGTTCACCCATGCGGTGTTTAAATCTTTGCCATTGGATCTCCACAGTCAACCTTTTAAGTATAATTTGCCAGTCTATCCTAGCCAATTCCCGTCTCATACCTTCAAAGTCTCCTTTCTTTAAGTTCATGACCCTAGCCTCTGAATTAACTGTGTCACTCTCCATCCTAATGCAGAATTCCACCATATTATGGTCACTGTTGCCCAAGGGGCTCTGCACAACAAGATCGCTAACTAATCCTTCCTCATTACATAATATGCAGTCTAGGATGGCCTGTCCTCTAGTTGGTTCTTCTACATATTGGCTTAAAAAAACATCCAGGAAATCCTCCTCCTCTGCACTGCTACCAATTTGGTTGGCCCAATCTAGATGTAGATTAAAGTCACCCATGATAACTGCTGTACCTTTGCTACATGCATCCCTAATTTCCTGCTTGATTCTATCCCCAACCTCCCTACTGCTGTTTGGTGGTCCGTATACAACTCCAACAAGCATTTTCTGCCCTTGGCTATTTCGCAGTTCTACCCATACCGATTCTACAGCATCCAAGCTAATGTCTCTCCTTGCTATTGCATTAATCTCCTCATTAACCAGCAATGCCACCCCACCTCTTCCTTTCTGTCTATCCTTCCTGAATATCGAATATCCCAGCATGTTTAGCTCCCAGCCTTGGTCATCCTGGAGCCTTGTCTCTGTAATTGCAACTATATCATATTCCTTAGCTACGAACTGCACATTCTATTCATCCATCTCATTATGAATGCTCCTCGCATTAAGGCACAAAGCTTTCAGGTTTGTTTTTCTTATCTCCCTTCTACCTTTTGCTTCTGTCCTCCTTTTTTGTCCCTCTGCCCTGTTAGTTTAAACGTGACCATTCCTACACTCTCTTTCCCGTTAACCATGTATACGCTTCCACGTTGTTAACTCCAACCCCCCACTGTTTAGTTTAAACCCACCCGTGTAGCACTAGCAAACCTACCTAATAGGATACAAAGTGCTGGTGTAACTCTGTGGGTCAGGCAGCAACTTTGGAAAACATGGATAGTCCCAAAGTTTGGCAGAAGAGGAAGATCACAACATTTTCCACCAGTTGGTGGTGGATGGTTGTATGTCAAGTTTGAGTTTTTGGGCAATCTTTTGGATGACTTGCATCCACTCCAATCATATGGATTCTGCGATGGGTAATGAAAACAATATGGAATCCACAACTCTTTCATAAGTGGGGAAGGCAGTGCTTGATGGGATGGGCGGGTGGGTAGTGTAGTCCTTCAATCATTTTTATGTGGGCTTTGCATACACCCAACAAAAAGACAAAGTTCTCAGTGCCAACCTGGACATTCCTTCTCTATTTTAAGTGGTCATGGGCCAGGGATTCTGGTGAGATAGTAAGCATGTTGCATTCATTCAAAAAAGATTTGAGAATATTCTTTAGCTGTGTCTGCTATCCTCCTGTTAATATTTTTCTGAGATTAATTTTCATATTTTTTAGAATAGAATATCTGTTTCAGGAATCTGTTGCAGGGCATGTGAACAATAAGGATCAGCCATTAGAGCAAGTTGAATGTAGTTAGATCCTCAATGGCAGGGACATGGTTAAAACACTGTCTACAGATGATTTAGAAGATTTTAGAGTTGTTAGTACATCTTTGGTGCTCTGAGGTGCCCGTATAGATAGTTCACACCTCTGAAACATACAGAACTGTGATTACTTCTATACTGTTCAACCATGAGTTTAGTGCCTAGTTTGAAGTCATGATCTTTGCACACTCTTTTCATCAAATGGCCAAAGAGAGCTGTCATCACAGGTACTGATCTCCCCACCATTGAAAGGATCTACAGGAGGCTGTGCCTCAAAAAAGCAGCCAATATCACCAACACTACCCTGGCCACCCAGGCCATGCTCTCATTTTGCTTCGTCCATCGAGGCACAGGAGCCTGAAAACCAAGTCCACCAAGTTCAAAAATAGTTTCTTCCCAGCAATCATCAAGCTCTTGAATTTAACATAAGACTAACAACCAGGGGCGGAAAACCCGGGGGGGGGGCAGAGGGGACATGTCCCCCCCATGTTTTGAGAGGTGGGGGACATCCCCCCCCCAAGTTTTTGTGATTCGTATTTTAGACAGTGGAGGTGGGACTGATGATCGAGGGCGCGATGATTGGAGGAGGGAGGTGTGGGGGGGGGACTGAGGATAGAGCGCGGTGATTGGAGGATGGAGGCGTGGCACAGACCTGCGCCTTATCCGCAGGCAGGATCGATCCTGGCCGGCTCTCCGGCACTGTCCCGAGTGCCCTCCGCCCCACGGGTGGCCAGAGAGATCGGCAGTCAGACGTGAGCTGTACCCCCAGGCCCACAGCCACCGCAGAGAAACAGCACTAAACCAGCTCAACTCTGCCTGTCCTGCCTGGGCTTGCGGGAAATATGGCCAGCGTGGAGAAGCAGCGCTGGTGTCCCGTCAGCCCAGGCAGAGCTGTAGTTAACCCAGCGAGACGGGCAGGGTTGAGCTGCATTAGCGCTGGATTGAGCCTCCAAAGCCTCGCGCGCGTGTGTGTGAGTGTGCGCATGCGCTCGCGGCCGCCAAAAATTTGTGTCCCCCGTCCCCTCCATGTTTTGATAGCGAGTTCCGCTCTTGCTAACAGCTACTATGAACTTCTATGAATTGTGTCTTTAGTTGTACTGAAGACTTTGTTTTTTACACTATTATCACTGTCTAGTATTACGATAATGAATTTATTGAACTTTTGTTTATTATGTATTAACTATGTGCATTGTGTTTACAGGCCTGTTATGCAGCTGCAAGTAAGAAATTGATTGTTCCTTTGTTGGAATATATGGAAATTAAACAATCGAGTCTTGTCTTTGCAGAGAGTCATCTTTGAAGATATTTCATTTTTAGTTTAATTTAGTTTATTAACAGTCTAGTGTGGATACATGACAAAGGAGGAACATTTAGTTGAACTTAGTTTATTGTCACATGTACTGAGGTACAGTGAAAAGCTTTGGTTCCATGCTAAACAGTCAATGAAAAAACGATAGATGATTACAATTGAGCCACCTGCAGTGTACACATACATGATAAAGTGTATAACGTGAATAACGTTTAGTGCAAGATGAAGTGGCGGCGCTGTTGCACAGCTGCGGCTCGCCTGCAGTCCGTCTGTTTTTACTTTTTTTTTTTCTTTTGTCCTGTTTTAGTTAAATTTTAGTTTATTGGGTTGTGTACGTGTGGGGTGGGGTGGTGGGGGGGGGTGGTGAAACATGATTTTTGTCTCTTCCTTCGGGGGAATGCGACTTTTTCTTGTTGTATCGCCCTTCTCTGCCTCCGTCTGCGCTGAGGCCAAAATGGCGGAGCTGCCAGCCTCCAACTCCAACCAACCGACCGCGAGAGGGCAGAGCCAGGACTTACCAGCTGGCCGGCTTCGGGGCTGCGGTGGCGTTCTGGCGGTGGCGACCGAGGACGCTGGTGGCGACCTGAGTCCGGAGGCTCGGCCGCGGGCCCGGTAGACGACATCGTCGGGAGCTCGCAGGTCACAGGTGGGTGACCTGTTTTTCTGGGGCTCCCGCAACTACAGTTGCGTCCGCTGGACTGGAGGGCGGCAGCTTCGGCCACCCCGGGCCGCGGAGTTTGAACCGGCCCGTCGCGGAGCGGAGCACGGATTCAGCCGCGGGACTGACTTACCATCTACCCGGCGGGGTCACAACGTCAGAAGCCTGGATCGCCTCAGCGCAGAGGGAGAACAAAGAGGGAAGTGACAGAGACTTTAAGATTTTTGCCTCCATCACAGTGAGAAGGTGCCTGGTGAACTCACTGTGGTGGATGTTAATTTGTGTTTATTGTGTGTTTTGTTATTTATTATATGTATGACTGCAGGCAACGGAATTTCGTTCAGACCGAAAGGTCTGAATGACAATAAAGGAATCTAAGTCTAAGTCGAAGTCTAAGTCTAAGTCCAGCAAAGTCTGATCAAAGATAGTTTGAGGGTCTCCAATGAGATGCATAGTAGCTCAGGACTGCTCTCTGGTTGTTGGTAGGATGGTTCAGTTGCCTTATAGTAACTGGGAAGAACTGTCCACACTTCTATACCTCTTGCTCAATGGGAGAGGGGAGAAGAGGGAGTAGCCGGGGTGCGATTCATCCTTAATTATGCTGGTGGCCTAGCTGAAGTAAATGGAGTTGCAAGATAAAGTCCAGTTAAGTCCAATTAAAGCTACTGTCGTCAGCAGGTCTCCAGTGAAGTGGATAATAGCTCAGGACTGCTCTCTAGTTGTTGATAGGATGATTTACTTGCTTGATAATAGCTAGGAAGAGGGGTGGATGATTGCTACCTTCACGTGGTCCGCCCAGTTTCGACGAATGCAATCAACCCGGCGTGCACAATCAAATAAAATCAAATAGAACAAGTTGTCCTACAACTTTAGGCTGTGCACGTCATACGCAAGAAGAAGAAGCTGTCCCTGATTATGGTCTTCTTGCGGTCTTCGATGGTTCCCGAACCACGCTGTGATGCATCCTGATAAAATGCTTTCTATCAGTCCAGAGGCTGGTCATAGGATTATTATTGGGCTATAATAAGACTTTTATTGGAGGAGGCATAATATATTGGGACACAAAGTGCTGGAGTAACTCCCGAAATGTCATCTATCCATGTTCTCCAGAGATGCTGCCTGACCTGCTGAGTTACTCCAGCCCTTCGTGTCCTTTTTACCAGCATCTACAGATCCTCGTTTCTACATCATATATTGGGGACAGGTTAGCAAAAGGCTTTGTTTTTGCACGTTTGGCGTAACGGCTACCCTTTCGTATGCTTCAATGAACAAGTCAACAATGACTCGCAAGAAAAGATACGTGAAGTGCTAACACCAACATTTTACGGGGGCATTTTGTAATAAAATATGTATGGATGCAGTGATTCGATGATTTATAGTTGAGAGTGCTATCTTAATATATTTTATACCTCGCAACGTTGAATATCCGTGGTCAACGATAACGTGTAAACATTGACTATCCACAAGAACAGGGAGTCCGTTCCCGGCGGAGGAGGAGGAGGCGGCGGCTCGACGACAGACGACAACCCACAACCCGTCGCCCTTTGACCGGGACGGCGGTTGGTTGCCAGCAGCAAAGATCATATGATCTTAGGTTGTCAGCGCCGCTGCTCTCGCGATGTTGCCCCCCCCCTCCCCGCCCCCGGTTACGTAGCGCGAGTGAGTGCGTGCGCGCGCGCGCGCGGTGTCTCTATGGAGTCGGCGGCCTTCGGCATGATGGCGGATTTCGATGCGATCTACGAGGAAGAGGAGGAAGAAGAAGAGGACGAGGAGCGGGCGCTGGAGGAGCAGCTGCTGAAGTACGCTCCCGACCCCGTGGTGGTCCGGGGCTCGGGACACGTCACTGTGTAAGGCCGAGCGAGGAGCGGTGGTTGGGCGGTGGGCCGGCGGCATAGAGGTAGTGAGCTGAGCCGCGGCTGGTGACCCGGAGCCGGGCCAGGCCGCAGGTGCGGTTAAAATCCACCTGGGCAGTGAGTCAAGTGCTTGGAGCCAACGTGTAACAGATCCTGGGTGGTGGTGGTGACATTCCACTCCGTGCCACCCAGATGATCAGAATGTCCTCCCTTCCCTTAGGGATTTCTTCGCAGGAAATTAAACAAAAAGTTGTGGATTGGAAATGCGACGCTGCTTTGAACAGTGAGGTATGTGGAGTGATGTGATTCTACTTGTCAATTCCTGGGCAGGGGCTTCTCGCAGCTCCACGCGATGGGTTGTTCAGCATCGTTACTCCTGGAGGAGTAGCCTGGAAACTGACACAGATCATGAGAGCAGTAGGATGTCACCCAGCTTGACGTAGTATAAAAAATATTGACTATGGATCGCGATGTTCCATTAACGCGTGTGAGTTTCGATTTTGTTCAGCGGTGTCTCGTTGCTGTGGATCATTTGGACGTAACAGCGCTCCAAACCACCGTGACATGAATTAGTAAATATTGCGTCAACGTGCACGAACATACTTAACGTGTTGTGGACTAACTTACAATGTCGATTGGTTGGTATTTTTGTACCCTTACATTACACAAGTCAAATGACAAAATGATTTAAAGTGAATGTGATGCAAACTATGGTGAGATATCTTGTCAGCTGTTTGTTGAGTGAGGTTTATCCACAGGTAATGAATGGCATATTGGATGAACTGCCAGCACATCAGTACTTTCCCCACTTAATCTCTCTTTCCAAATACCCCATGTTTCGCCCTAGCTCAACCCCTGCCAGATCTTCACTATCCCTTAACAACCTCTACTCTCAGTTCTGATGCAGGGTTTCAATCCGAAGTGTCAACATTTCCATCCACCCCCCCCCCCCCCTACAGATGCTGCTTGACCCAATGAGTTTCTCTGCAGGTACACAAAAATGCTGGAGAAACTCAGCGGGTGCAGCAGCATCTATGGAGCGAAGGAAATAGGTAACGTTTCGGGCCGAAACCCTTCTTCAGACTGATAGGGGGTGGGGAGAAGAAAGGAAAAAAGGAAAAGGCGGAGGAGGAGCCCGAGGGCTGGGGGAGGGGAGGAGACAACCAGATGGCTGATGAAGGGGAGGGGACAGCCAGGGCTAGCAGAATTGGGAGAATTCAACGTTCAGGCCACCAGGATGTAGACTGCCCAAGCGGAATATGAGGTGCATTTCCTCCAATTTACGGTGTTGCTCGCTGTGGCCATGGAGGAGACCCAGGACAGAGAGGTCAGATACGGAATGGGAGGGGGAGTTGAAGTGCTGAGCCACCGGGAGTTCAGGTTGGTTATTGCGGACCGACCGGAGGTGTTCGGCGAAACGATCGCCAAGCCTCCGCTTGGTCTCACCGATGTAGATCAGCTGGCATCTAGAGCAGCGAATGCAATAGATGAGGTTGGAGGAGATGCAGGTGAACCTCTGTCGCTCTGTTTCTCTGCAGATTGCTTGTTGCTCCAATTTCAAGCTTCAACAGTCTCTTGTTTCTAAATACTGGTTGATGTCTGGCACATGCAGAAGCTTTCCTCAGCTAGGAGTTAAGAGAGCTTCAAGAGAAAGTTAGATAGGGCTCTTAAAGATAGCAGAGTCAGGGGATATGGGAGAAGGCAGGAACGGGGTACTGATTGGGGATGATCAGTCATGATCACATTGAATGGCATGTGCTGGCTCGAAGGGCCAAATGGCCTACTCCTGCACCTACTGTCTATTGTCAATTGAGTTGGTTGTTTTGTGGAAATTGCTGCTCATAAATGATAGGAGCAGAATTAGACCATTCGGCCCATCAAGTCTACACCACCATTCAATCCTGGCTTATCTATCTTTCCCTCTCAACCCCATTCTCCTGCCTTCTCCCCATAACCCCTGTCACCCATACTAATCTATAATCTATCAATCTTTGCTTTAAAAATATCCCTTGACTTGGCCTCCACAGCCTCCGTGGCAATGATTTCTGCAGATTCACCACCCTCTGACTAAAGAAATTCCTCCGCATCTCCTTCCTTAAGGCACGTCCTTTTATTCTGAGGCTATGGCCTGTGGTCCTAGACTCTCCCCCTAGTGCGAACATCCTCTCCACATCCACATTGGGGCAAACAAATAAGTGGCAGCAGGAAGAATTAAAAAAATGAAGTTGCACTGTTATAAAGTTGTACAGCACCAAAATGAACCCTTCAACCCAAACTCAAATTTATTTTTGGATTAAAAACTCATGAATACAATGTGTCTGGGAAGTGAAACGAGGCAGAACCTACACAGGGAATGGTAGGGCCCAGGGGAGGGTTGTAGAGTAGAGGGTTCAAGGAGTGCTGGTACATATTTCCATGAAAGTGGCATAACATGTAGATAGTCAAGTCAAGTCACTTTTATTTCTATAGCACATTTAAAAAACAACTCTCGTTGGCCAAAGTGCTTTACATTGGTGGAGGTACTAACGTTATACAACATTGATTCATAAATTAAGTGCATACATAAATACATACATTTAGCCCTCCCACCCTAGATAGGGTAGTCAGGAAGGTTTTTGGTATGTTGACAATCATCAGTTGGGGCATTGAGTGTGGAAGTTGGGATATTATGTTGCAATTATACAAGATCTTGATGAGGCTGCATTTAGAGTGTTGTATTCAGTTTCGGCCACTGCTAGAGAAAAGATGTTAAGCTAGAAAAAGTGGCATAGAAGATTTACGAGAATGTTACCTGGACTTGAGGGCCTGAGCTGTAGAGATAGGTTGGGCAGGTTAAGACTTTATTCCTTGGTGCACAAGAGGCTAAGGGGTGATCTTCTCAAGGTGCATAAAATCTTGTGCATAAATGGGGCATAGAGTCATACAATGTGGAAGCAAGCCCATCGGCACAACTTGCCCGCACTGACCACATGTCCCATCTACACTTGTCCCACCTGCCCACGTTTGGTCCTTAAACCCAACCTATCCATGTACCCATCTAAATATTTCTTAAACATTGCGATAGTACCTACCGCAACTACCTCCTCCAACAGCTCGTTCCATATACTCACCACCCTTTGTGTAAAAAAAAAAGTTACGCCTCAGCTTCCTATTAAATCTTTCATTCCCCCTCCCCCCTCACCTTAAGCCTATGTCCTCTGGTTCTCAATGTTCCTACTCGGGGAAAGAGACTGCAGTTACTTGTTCTATTCATCTCATGATTTTGTACAATTCTATAAGATTACCCCTCATCTACCTGCGCTCCAAGGAATAGAATCCTAGCCTGCTCAACCTCGGTTTCGAGTCCTGGCAACATCCGTGTAAATCTTGTCTGCACCCTTTCCAGCTTGACGACATTTTTCTTATAACATGGTGCCCAAAACTGAACACAATATTCTAAATGTGGTCTCACCGTCTTGTATAGTTGCAACATGACCCCCTCTCCCAACTTCTATACTCAATGCTCTGACTGATGAAGGCCAATGTGCCGAAAGCCTTTTTGACCACCCTATCTACCTGCGATCAAGGAACTATGTACCTGTACTCCTAGATCCCTCTGCTCTACAACACTCCCCAGAGCCCAACCATTCACTGTTTAGGTCCTCCCCATGTTAGCCTTCCCAAAAGCAATACTTCATATTTCGCTGTATTAAATTCCATCGACCATTCCTCAGCCCACCTGACCAACCGATCAAGATCTTGTTGCAATTTTTCACAACCATCTTCACTACCAACCGAATTTGGTGCCATCTGCAAACTTGCTAATCATGCCAAGTAGGTTTTCATCCAAATCATTGACATAGATCTTGGTCGACATGGGCAAATCGAGCAAAAGGGCCTGTTTTTATACTGTATGACTGATTACATTCAGTACTGACAAATGTTTGCCTTGTGTAGCATTGCAAATTTGCAATTATGAATGCACTTACTGATTTTCATAATGCATCATATTTGGTAATTATTTTGAGCCGTAAATAGTCTAATTATGTTACAATTTAGTCGTTGAATTTTCCATTGACACTTGTCTTGTACAGTTTATTCACAATTGGATTCTCATTATTGCCTACTTGGGTCTTTAAATGAGTGGTTTCAAAGGATGATTTAGTAGAAAAATGACAAAGTGCTGGAATAATAGTCTGGCAGCGCCTCTGGAGAACATGGATAGGTGATGTTTTGAATCGGGACCCTTCTTATAATGAGTTACACTTGCACTTTATTGTAAACAAGCATCTCAAGTTCCTTTTGTCTACGATGACTTAGTGGAATTGGATTAATTTATATCAGGTGCAGTTAAAATGCAGCGTTTATAAGATTTTATACTGTATACCAACACCATACACCTCTGCACATCGATGGAGCTGATGTGGAAAGGGTCAACAGCGTGAAGTTCCTAGGACTCCACCTGTCAGATGACCTGACGTCCACGACCAACACCACAGCACTGGTCAAGAGAGCCCAGCAGCGACTACACCCTCTCCGAAGACTGCGTAAAGCAGGTCTCCCCACTACACACCTACGAACTTTTTATAGGGGGACAATCGAGAGCACATTAACCTACGGCATCACTTCCTGGTTCGGGAGCTGCAAGGCGTACGAACGGCACCAACTAGACAGGATTGTGAAGACCGCCAGCAGGATTATTGGTGCTCCACTCCCTTTCCTGCTGGACATATACAGGAAGAGATGTATCAGCAGAGCCATCTCCATCATCAAAGACCCCTACCACCCATCCCATCACATATTCTCCATCCTGCCATCTGGGAAGAGGTACCGGAGCATTAGGTGCAAAACCAGCAGGATGCTCCTCAGCTTCTTCCCGCAGGGTATAAGACTGATAAACGGACTTTGTCCCCTGCCAAAGTATCGTGCACCAACCACCAACCTGGACACACTGCAGCAGAGCCACTGTCGTGCCGCTGCCGATCGGAACGCCTGTTGATGTTTAGTAGAGTAGAGTGTTAATTTGTTCATGATATATGTATTTTTACTTTTATTTATTTTTTACTGCACACACTGAAATGGACACTGGTTGAGGAACGTTTTTTTGTTTCCTCTGGGTATGCGAATACTCAGGAAATAACAATAAAGATATACAGTACAATACAATACAATACAATTTAAACCATTTCACATTGCTGATTTTTAGCAACTGTAAGAAAATGTTCCTATTCATTGCTTGGGTAATTGTATTCACTAGTTGGAAGGTTGTCCTCCAGTTATACATGGCTTTGGTGAGACCATATCTGGAGAATTATGTACAAAGGGATCTGTTTCCATGCTCTATGGCTTTAACTTTGAATATTGTTCTCCTTATTTTAAGGAAGAGTGTTTATGAATGCATTTCAGAGAAAGTTATTTAAGTAAACTTTAAGGGGGAAGGTTGGACAGGGTAGGTATGTACATGCTCAAGTTTAGAAGAGTGAATAAGGATTTTCTGGAAACAGATGGTCCGGAGAGGTCTTGTGAAAGGAGCAGCAAGTAGTGTTGCTGCCTCATGGCACTAGAGATCCAGGTTCAAACCTGACCTCGAGTGCTGGCTGCGTGGATTTGTGTATTCTGCCTGTGACCAAGTCGGTTCCATCTGGGTGCTACTGTTTCCACTGCCCCTCCCCACCAAGAAAGTGATTAAGGCAAGAACAACGTAAATATGATAGATTTTGCTTGGCACAGATATGTTCAGTTAATTACAAAATATACTTTGGGAATATTGAATGATTGCAATATGTGTTATCTTTTGAATGATATGTTTTAAAGCACTACACTGTCATTGGCATAGATGCATCTAAAATATTCCATACACTATTCCAAGGACAAGAGAATTCTGATATTGCTTGGTGTATAAGTTGGTTTCTTGTTTCACTGCATACCAAGAGTATCCTACATTTCATGATCTGATCTCAACTTTTACATTTCAAAGCTTATAATTGCAAACTTGTAAAGTATTTTTCGCTCATTTTGCAGATCTGCTTCAATAACTTTAATAATTCATGTGAATGGTCATTAAGCGTAAAGCTGCAAGAATAGTTAAACTTTCAAGGATTGATAAAAAAATAGTTAATGAAAAAAGATAAACAATTGTCAATGTATTGATATGTAAATAGAGGAAGAGCGCAGTTGCAAGCATCAGCCACAGGAGGTATAATTGAGTAACTCTTCATCACCTGAATTTTAAACTGAAATTATATAATTGAGTTCACTTATGTACCTTTGTTAAATTAATGTAATGTTTAGCTTACTCTTTGTCTGCTTCAGATTGTTCAGCAGTGGAGCACTTCATCCAACTTGGTACATATTAAGTGCAATTTGACAATGAAATTTGTCAAATTACTGAAAGATTAATGGAGTATAAGCCATATGAAAGTAGAAAATTGCTGCCTTTTATAAG
Organism: Malacoraja senta; assembly: GCA_038087875.1. Lineage (NCBI taxonomy): Eukaryota > Metazoa > Chordata > Chondrichthyes > Rajiformes > Rajidae > Malacoraja > Malacoraja senta. The sequence goes on from CM075977.1 coordinate 312,820,850, forward strand.
AGCATTTTGATAAAAAGTAAATATTTTGATTTAACTTTATTTCAGCTGTAGAGCTAATTAGTTTCAACCACATGCATTATGAAGTAATCCAAATTATGGTTGATCCTGGTGTTTTATTTTAAAGCTTTAGAACCAGTCTTCAGCTGCATAACGTTTCTGGAACTGACTCACCTGATCATTATTGACTAGGAAACAGCGCAATAGCTGTGAGTTTATGCCCACTGCAGACAAAATAGTATGAGAATAATGACTGTCAAATTGATGAGGACTATTCTTGCAGTTGTCTTCCAAATCATAACTTCAGTGAAATAAAGTTTGACCATAATCATACTGTTTTAGTCATCAAACATCAGTGTATTCACCATAAAAGTGTAACTATTTTTCTATTGTTATTTTGAAAAGCATTTAGTAGTATTTGCAGTTGTAAATCTTGTACATTCCTCTTCTGGTTAGGAAGTTATGTAACATCTTGATTTAAAAATTAATGTTTTCGTATCCTCCAATTTTTATCATCTCTATTTGAGGGAACTGTGTACTTATACCCTTAGATTCCTCTGCTCTACAACATTCCCCAGAGGCCTATTACTCACTGCCAAGGTTCTGCCCTGGTTGACTTACCAAAATGCAACATCTCACACTTATTAAACTCCATGAGCCATTCCTTGGCCCGCTTGCCCAGCTGATACAGATCCTGCTGTAATTCTTTAACTATCTTCACTGTCCATTTTAGTGTCATCTGCAGACTAATCATGCCTTGTATATTTTCATCCAAATCATTGATCTGGATGACAAACTGCATTGGGCCAGCACCGACCGATCCCTGAGGTACACCACTGGTCAAACGCCTCCAGTCACAAAAACAAATTTTCCACCACTCTGGACCCTACCATGAAGTCATTTCAGTATCCAGTTAGCTGGCTCATGCTGGATCTCTTTTGATTTAACCTCCCGGATCAGCCAATTATGCCAAAGGCCTTGCTGAAGTCCACACAGACTACATCTATGACCCTGCTCTTGTCAATCTTTGATCTCCCATGTGCAAAACCACTCTTAACAGGAACACGCACACCTTGAACTCTATGTCACACTTTTAAAAGTATCACACTTTCTGGGTTCCTCTTTGTTGACAGACAACCTCCTCCAGTCAAATTCTCCTGTCTAATATTATCAAAGATGGTCTTGACCCAATTTAGAACTTTAACTTGTAGACCAGGCCTATTCTTATCCATAACTATTTTAAAGCTAATGGAACTGGTCACTGCTCCCAGAAGGCTCGCTCACTGATGTTTCAGTCAATTGCCCTACCACATTCCCTATAAGTAATTCAAGCTACGCTGTCTTCTTTGCAGGGCCCTCTACATATTGTTTGAGGAAACTTTCCTGACACAATTTGACACATTTTTAAATGGGTATACTAGGTGAATGGAACCAAGGAGATGAATATGAGGATGGATATGGATAAAGACAAAAATGGGAAGGCCATGATCAGAAGGAGGGAGAAAGGAAGTTGGTAAGGTTTGTCTGAAATTAGAGAATTCAGTATTAATACTATTGGATTGGAGACTACCCAGGCATAATATGAGGTAGACAAAAATGCTGGAGAAACTTCCAGCGGGTGAGGCAGACTGAAGAAGGGTCTCGACCCGAAACGTCACCTATTCCTTCGCTCCATAGATGCTGCCTCACCCGCTGAGTTTCTCCAGCATTTTTGTCTACCTTCGATTTTTCCAGCATCTGCAGTTCTTTCTTAAACAACTCTTAGGCATAATATGAGGTGCTGTTATGGGCAAGTGTAGGTGCTCTGCAAGCCGGTCGCCTAATCTGCTTGCGTTTGCCAATGTGGAGGAGGCTACACCACAAGCAGCGACTGCAAAGGATGGGGTTGGAGGAGGTGCATGTGAATTTGCCTGTTTAGGTCCCTGGATGGTGGTGAGAGAGTGGATATAGGAATATGTTGTAACTCCTATGATTGCTGGGAAAAGTGCCAGGTGTTGGACAGCTGGTGGAAATGACAAAGTATGCTGCTTCTGCATCATAGGACATTAACTTGTGAGTACATTTTTAATTAAAAGAACTCATGACTTCTGACTACAAAAAGAAAACTTGCTAAGCATGGGTAACATCTTTGGCTTTAATTGATCAGAAAAGTGTATGGGAAACTACAAATGAATTAGAAGAGTAGAATTTTCCTAGCCACCCGCTGTCCTTACTAATACATACTGTACATGAAAGAGATTTCAACAAAAACAATTGGTGAGATTTTTTCTCTCTCTGGAACTCGGAGGTTGAGGAGAGACTTGATAGAGGTGTATAAAATTAGGCGTAGAAAGGGTAGACAGTCAAAACCTTTTTCCCAGGGTGGAAATATCCAATGCTCGAGGGCACAGATATAAGGTGAGAAGGAGAAAGTCTAATGAAGATGTGCGGGGCAAGTATTTTACACTGAATAATTGGTACTTGGAACGCAATGCCAGGGGTGGTGGTGGAGGCAGATACGTTAATGTCATTTATGAGGCTTTCAGTTAGGCACATGTGTAAAATGACTTGGTTCCTACACAGAGTCTTTTACTGATGGTTTATTAAATCACTAACACACACCTTGCAATAGCTGTCCGTGGTCATCACTGGAGCTAGAGAGAGGGCTGGAGGTGGGAACCTTACAATTATAGGAGAGACAATGGGGAGTGGTTAGTAGTGGTGAGGTCACTAAGTTAAAGGAACATGCACTGATCTACATCCCTCCTCTTGGAAACAAAACATGGCAATACACAGAGCGACCACGGCTCATACGCTAGGATTACAAACCGCGCTGGGAACAGTTAATCGTGTCATAACACAGCTAAGCGAGCTCCCCGTAACGGACAGGCGGCTTGACCAACCGGCCATAGCGGGTGCGCAACCCGCATTCCCCCTCAACCGCAGGAGCAGAAGGGACAGAGTCAGGGAAAGAGGTGGGAGAGCCGCGCGGGGAACGAACTGGAGACGGAGGAGTACAGCGAGGCGAAACGGGCACGCTGGCAGGCAAGGCAGGGGAAAGAGGCTTGTGAGCGTGGGGCATAGAGAGCTGGGAGGGCAGTTTCCGCGACATGCGAGGAGTGACGGGCTGGCGGAGCCTCGGGCAGAATGGAAGGGATAGGTGGCTGAAACGGGTCCGCGGGAGGCGGAGGAGGCTCGTTGACGAGCAGGAGGTGCTGGCGTGACCGACGGTAGATAGCGCCCTCATAGTCGACGAGGTATGACCGGGGAGAGCCGGCATTACCAACCACTACGGCCAGCCTGTAGTGCCCGGAGGGGGACTGCATCCGAACCACCTGGCCCGGGAACAGGCAAGGAAGCGGCCGGGCCGACTTGTCAAAGGAGCGCTTCTGGATGGCTTTCTTCTCGATGATGCGCTCTGTGACAGCAGCAGGGTTCTGGACTGAGGGTTTGAGGGACTGTTGCGAGACAGGGAGAGGTGGTCTAGTGGTGCGGGACATGAGGCGTTGGGCAGGTGAACCGAGCGCGGGGTCGCGGGAAATGTTGCGGAGGTTGAGGAGGGCAAGGTAGAAGTCGGAATGTGAAAGGCGGCAGTGTTCCAGCAGCTCCTTGGCACTGCGGACGGCGCGTTCCGCAAGGCCATTGCTCTGCGGATACTCAGGGCTGCTGGTGATGTGACGAAAGTTCCAACGGGCAGCAAAGGCACGGAACTCGGCGCTGGAGAACTGGCTGCCGTTGTCCGATTGGAGGGTCACCGGGGGTCCATGGGTGCAAAAGTGTTGGCGAAGCTTCCCGATGACGGCGGCAGAGGTGATGGAAGGCAGCTGATCCACCTCAAACCAACTGGAGTACGAGTCCACCAGGACCAGGAAATGCTTGCCACGCCATTCGAAAAGGTCCGTGGCAATATACATCCACGGTAGCTCGGGGGCCGGCTGCTGCAGGAGGGGCTGGCGCTGCTGATGAGGCAGGAGACTGTTACAGGCAGCGCAAACGGAGACCCTGTCACGGATGTCCTGAGCCATGCCTGGCCAGTAGAATTGGCTCTGGGCCTGGGACAAAGTGGCCTCCACCCCGGGGTGGCCATTGTGTGCAGTTTGAAAATAGTGATCCCGCAGAGCGGCCGGCACCACGACCTTGTGACCCTTCACCACCACGCCGTCATGTAGCACTAGTTCATCACGAACCAGGAAGTAGGGGAGGGCACCAGCCGGCAGGGAAGAGCGTCGGTCAGGCCAACCACGGCGGATAACGTCCGCAAGTTCTTGCAGGGCAGGATCATCAGCAGTGTGTTTGACCAGGGACTGCATCTGCTGGGATGGAACAATGTTAACATTCAGTACCATCAGGTCAGAGGATTCGTACGGGTGGCGGGCAACTGAAGGGAGCGGCGCACGGGACAATGTGTCGGCCACAAACATATCTTTGCCCTTGCGGTACACAATCCGGAACGTGAAACGCTGGAGCTGCAGCATCATCCGCTGCAACCGGGAAGAGGCGACATGGATAGGCTTATTCAGAATAGTGACCAGTGGCTGGTGGTCAGTCTCAATGGTGAAGGTGTTGCCCAGAATGTAATCCCTAAACTTGGAGCAGGCGAACACCACGGCAAGTAGCTCCTTCTCGATCTGTGCATAACGTTGCTCGGCAGGGGTCATGGTGCGAGAAGCGTAGGAGACAGGTAGCTGCAGGCCGTCATAAAGCTGCAGACATGCGGCACCGAGACCGAACTTAGAGGCATCACAAGTGAGGACAATTGGTCTGTGCAGATCGAAGAACTTGAGAGTCGGTGTGTGTGTGAGCTTGGACTTCAGAGCCACGAACGCCAACTGGTGATGCGGGAGCCAGATCCATGCGGAGTCCTTTTTGATCAGCTCCCTCAGGGGAGCACTCAGTTCGCTGAGGTCAGGTACGAACTTCTCCAGGTAATTGACCAGGCCCAGGAAGCGCTGCAGGCCGGGAACATCAGTAGGAGCGGGCATCTCGGTGACTGCTGATGTTTTCTGGGGGTCAGGCTTTAAACCCCCTGCCGTGAAAACGTGACCAACGTAAGTGACTTCCGGGACCCGGAACCGACACTTCTTGGGGTTGAGCTTGAGATTGATTTTACGAGCCCTGTCCAGGACTTTGCGGAGGTGCAGGTCGTGCTCAGCGACGTCCCTCCCGTACACCAGGATGTCATCCACGATGATAGCGCACGGCAACCCAGCGAACAGCTGTTCCATGGTGCGCTGGAAAACCTCACTAGCCGAGTTGATCCCAAACGGCATACGGAGGAAACGGAACCTGCCGAAAGGTGTGATGAAGGTGGTCAGGAATGAGGAACGTTCATCTAAAGGGATCTGCCAGAATGAGCTTTTGGCGTCTAAAACAGAGAAGACGGTGGCAGGACCGACCTGTGCAGCGACGTCCTCCACCGTCCGCATGGGGTAGTGCGGGCGCTTGATGGCCAGGTTCAGGTCCTTTGGATTAATGCAGATCCGGATCTCGCTCTTATCCTTCTTGGCAGCGACAACCATGTTTGAGACCCACCTGGTGGGAGCGCTCACCTCCTTGAGGATGCCCATGGTCACCATATCACGCAGAGTAGATTCCACGCGGCCCTTCATAGCGAAGGAGACGCGGTGGGCCGGTCGAACCACCGGGTCGACACTCGGGTCGACAACGATTTTATAGTCACAGGGCAATTTGCCCAAAATGTCATCAAAACGGTCGGGGTATTCGCCCAGGGGGTCCATGGGGGCCTGCACCAGGTGAATTCCGCGGTGGAAAGAAACCAAACCAAGGTCCTGGCACGCACAGGCGCCCAGCAGGGTGACGTTGTCAGAATCCAGCAGGTGGAAGGTGAGGGGCCGAGAGGTCTCAAGGACTGTGCAGATAAGCGTGGCCTTCCCCACTGGAACTAGAACTCCTCCCCCATAGACATGAAGGCGGGTGTCATCGGGAGTAACTATCTCCCCAGATCTTATCCGCTTGAAGAGGCTGATAGACATAACATTTGAAAATGCACCAGTATCGACCTTGGCAGAGAATGAATGACCATTAACAGTAACATGCACAGAGGGATCTGTTATCGTAGCAGGTGCACCCAAAAGCAAAAACACTGTTGAATCACCATGGGAGGAGCTCCTATCAAAGTCCGACTGGTACTGATAACCAAGCGCGCTATCAGGGTCTGCAAGGTTATTTAAATTCCTCCTTGGAGCAGGGAGCGGCTTATCACGGGACCGACAAGCCGCCGAAAAGTGGTTCAGTTTGCCACAGGAATTACAAGTCTTACCCTGCGCGGGGCAAACGTTGAATTGGTGGAAAGAAAAATTACAATTGGGGCAACGGCGTGGGGTGACCTTAGCGGGCATTGCGGCGGGGTTTCGTCGTGGCGGACCAGCGTTCCGCCGGCGGCCAGCTGCACCGGTAAAGTTAATGTCCTGGGACACCGGTTGAGACACGGAGCTAACAGCAGAGGCCATACGAGCGGAATACATAGCCTCCCTTAGTGTCAAATCAGGTTTCATAAGGAGCTCGTCACGCAGCTTAGCGTTCAGGAGACCATTGACGAGGACATCCCTGATCAATTCGTCCGTGGAGATTGTTTCAAGGCGACAGCGCCGAGCCATATGACGTAAAGAGGCAATAAAAGCGTCAATATGCTCGCCGGGATTCTGCCGCCTCTGGAAGAAGTTAAAGCGTTCAATAATGTTATTGGTAGGGATATCACAGAGGGCAGTGAATTTATCAATGAGACATACCGGGTCCCGACGGTCTTCTCCGGGGGCGAAGTCGAATGAAGCATAGTGATCCATGGCCTCCGGGCCAGCGAGGTTGAGCAGCAGGTGAGCCTGCACAGCAGGGGTGGCATTAGGATGAGCGATGGCTGTGTAATGTTCAAAGTCGCGCTGGAACACAGTCCAGCGGTGGACAATGTCCGTGTCAAAGACCAATATCTCGGGTCGACGACAGGAATTGGACATAATGAAAACGGGGGGGGAGACGTGAACAACTGGGAGAAAGCAAAGAGTAAAAAGAAAAGAAAAAAAAACCGATAAACAGGAGACGCGGGTCTACCACTTCGACACCATGTAAAATGACTTGGTTCCTACACAGAGTCTTTTACTGATGGTTTATTAAATCACTAACACACACCTTGCAATAGCTGTCCGTGGTCATCACTGGAGCTAGAGAGAGGGCTGGAGGTGGGAACCTTACAATTATAGGAGAGACAATGGGGAGTGGTTAGTAGTGGTGAGGTCACTAAGTTAAAGGAACATGCACTGATCTACAACATGGAAGTGCAAGGAATAGAGAGATATGGATCATTTACAGGCAGATGAGATCATATCATATTTGGCAAAAATATGGTGGGTCGAAATGCCCGTTCCTGTGCTGTACTATTGTATGTTCCAATGCTGGGAAAGCATTTAAATTTTACGAGAGAGGCATACATTTCCTGTGATAATTTTCTCAAAAAACAAATTTTACCACATGGCTATTGTTTCAAATCCAGTATATATAGTGAGTTTTTAAATGAACCAACCAGCTGGAGTTGTACTAAACGTAATATAGGTATTTCAAGTCTTGTTGCCCTAGTATTTCATCTGAATATGCAGTTTGATTCTGTTATGTATATGGCATCTGCGATTTTGTTTCAAAACCATATGTCTTTTGTTAAATCTAGCAAACCTGGGCAAGGAGTCACGAATTTTAGTAGTATAAATTACCAGCGACTAATGAAGTTAATAGATGTTTGATTGAGTCGTTGAGAAGTTTCAGGAGTAATATGGTGGGTTCCTGCAGTTTCAAAGGACTGCAGCAGTTGTGTACCAAAATATATATGAAAAATAACTTGATAGATTGATGTTTTTGTGCTTTATTTCGAGGAACTATGTATTAGAAATACAAATGTGAAAGTGTAGTTATTTACTTTTAATTAGTTCACCCCAAAATTCACTGCAATTGTTTAAAAGACAATGTAAGTGTGGTGCTCTGTGGGATATAAAATAATTTCACCAAATAATTCTTATGATTAAGTTTATGAATGAGAGTTTCGCAAGGTATCCTGACGTGGGGGCATCCTGGCAAATGAAGTTGCAGAATCATCTAATGTTTAGAATTGTCCACAACCAAAATTGTATTGGCTGTTTCTGCCTTGTTTCAATTGTTTTCATTTAAAGTTATTTATTATTTGATAAGCAGCAATATCTCCTACCATGTCTAAAGGGCGACTTCACAAATGCATTTAGGCAGAGTTGAAAAGCTGCCCAATCAAGGGAGAGAAGAAAATTGTAACCAAGCCTAATCATTTTTTTTGTTTTCATAGAGTGTGGAAACAGGCCCTTAGGCCCTACTTGCCCTCACTGGCCATCATGTCCCAGCTACACTTGTCCCACCTGTCTGCCTTTGATCCATATCCCTCCAAACCTGTCCCATCAAATGTACCTGTCTAACTGCTTAAATATTGAGATAGTCCCAGCCTCAACTACCTCCTCTGGCAGCTTGTTCCATACACCCACCAATCTTTGTATGAAAAAGTTACCCCTCAGAATCCTATCAAATCTTTTTCCCCTTCACCTTAAACCTTTGTCCTCTGGTCCTCGATTCACCAAAGAGAGACTGTGCATCTACACAACTGTACATTTTCAAGGAGAAGCAGTTTTTATTTTAAGTTAACCTTCAATTTGACAGTAAATAATATTGTAGGTGTGTCAGTTGGTCCCTAGTGTACAGGCATGCACAGATGGCTTGCTGCTAATGGTAAATATAAACCTTATTCCAAAGCCCAACCAGAAATGTTCAGGATATTGCCATTGCTTTTGTACTCTATGCTTCCTTATTTTACAAAAAAAAAGCTTTTTTTACATCATAGATAGAAATATCTTGTCTTTCTATAGCACTGTATTGAATCTTGGAATAGCTTAATGTCAAAAGAAATACATTTAAAGTGTTGTCACTGTCTTAACAAAGGGAAATGATATCACCAACATGCCCCTGTCAAACACCCACTTATAACAATGGGAAGAGAATGGTTGTATCAGCTTGGCCTCCCCAGTAACTACATCTTGACCGTTGATAGATGAGTTATACCTTGTGAGATATATTTAGTATTTTCATGAACGCAACTTGTTATTTAAAACAATTAAAAATAATTATGTTAGCTAGGAAGCCAAAATTTGTATTTAATCACTCATCATATTTTATCATCTTTTCTAATGGATGCACACACTGGCACATAGCTTCATTCATCTTCAGAAATTAGTGTCCATTTTAAAATCTTTGTAAAAGTTTTATGTCGTAAGATTGTTGTCCTTTGGCTTGTAAAGAAATAGGTGGTGAGAAATTAGAAAATTGTGTGAAAGTTTGCATACAGTTTCATCTTTTGAATTGAGTAAAATTCCTGCTGATAACCTTGCGAAAAGCAATATCTGTACTGGCCTTGTTATATGGAGTGGTTAATATAGCAAATGTTACTTAATGAAAGTACTGTTATTTGAGTATTGCCTGGAACATTGAACGGCACAGCACAGGAAGAGATCCTTCAGTCCATGCGAAGCATGATTTCAAGTTAAACTAATCTCTTCTGTCTGCCAATACTCCTCCATTCACTGCATAACCATGAACATATCTTAAATGCCATTATAATGGTCTCCACCACACCCCTGGCTGCACATTCCAGACTACTTTTGGTGTAAAAAAAATACTCTGCACGTCTCTGTTAAGTTATCTGACCTTAAAGCCTCCTGATATTACCACTCTTTGGGAGAAAAAAGGTTTGCATCCTACCTCAAAACCTTCCACATCCATCCAGTAATGGGATCACCAGAACTGCACATAATACTGCAAATGAGGCCTAACCAAAGTCCTATAAAGTTGGAACATGACTTCCTCGCTCTTATACTCTACACTCTGACCACTCTATCTAATTTGTGATGCCACTTTCAGGGAGTAATGCACTTTGACCCACAATCGCTCTGTACATCAATGCTGTTAAAGGTCTTGCCATTAACTGCATACTTTCCCCTTGCATTCAAACTCCCAAAGTGCAATATCTCATACTTGCTCAGATTAAACTCCATTTCTCTGTCCATTTCAGTAGCTGATCTATATCTCACCGTATACTTTGACAACATTACTCATTGTCCGTAACTCCGCCAATTTTGGTCTACAAACTTACTAGTTAACACATCTACCCATTTATGTCCAGCTCATATATATCACAAGCAACGGAGGTCCCAGTGCAGATCCTTGCAGAACTCCACTGGTCACAGACCTCCAGCGGAATAAGACCCTTCCACCCCTGTCTTCCAAGAGTAAGTCAGTTTTGGAAAATGGGCAAATTGACAAGAGCTGAGAATTGAGAATGAAACTTAGAACTACCACAAATATATTTTTGCAGAAATGGGATGACATATACTAATTCTTTCTGTGAAAGGGAAAATGTTAAAATGATGCAAATGTAAGAATATTTGGGTAATTCTTTAGATTGTAACCAAAACAATGAATATTTTTCAAGAGTAGATTATACAACCTAGTTTAGTTTATTGCATGATTACAATCGAGCCATCCACAGTGTACAGATAGATGACAAAGGGAATAACATCTAGTGCAAGATAATGTGCAGTAAAGTCCGATTAAAGATAGCCCGAGGGTCTCCAATCTAGGAGATAGTAGCTTGGGGCTGCTCTCTAGTTATTGATAGAATGGTTTGGGTGATAACAGCTGGGGGGAAAACTGTCCCTGAATATGGAGGTGTGCATTTTTAGGCTTCTGTACCTCTTGCCTGATGGGAGAGGGGAGGAGGGAGTGACCGGAGTGAGACTTGATCTTGACTATGCTGGTGGCCTTGCCGAAGCAGCATAATGTGTACATGGAGTCAGTGGAAGGGAGGTTGGTTGGTGTGATGGTCTGGGCTGCATCTACAATTCTCTGCAATTTCCTGCGGCCTTGGATGGAGCTGTTCCCAAACCATGCTGCGATGCGCCATAGAAGTTGGTGAGAGTTGTTGGGGACATGTGGAACTTCCTCAGCTGTCCAAGAAGTAAAGATGTTGATGTGCTTTCTTGGCTATTGGTTTGATATTGGTGGCCCAGGACAAGTTGCTGGTGATATTTACTCCTGGGAACTTGAAGCTTTTCTTCTCTACTTCGGCGCCATCAATGCATACTGTGGTATGTATAGCTCTTCGCTTCCTGAAGTCAATCACTATCTCCTTTGTCTCGCTGACATTGAGAGAAAAGTTGTTGTCTTGACACCAGATCACAAGGTTCTCATTCTCCCTGTATTCTATCTCATCATTATTTGATCTCCGGCCCACAATGATGATATCGTCGATCATTTTGCAATCTTCGCCGTTATCATTTGCACTTTGAAGATCCAAACAATTTTGACTGAAATATTCATCAATTTAACTGTGGATTGGGATCAGTATCTAATCCTAATAATTGGAAGGCAAAGAAATAAAAATGAAAATACTAATTTGCTACATCATGAAATCCGTTGCTGTGGTATTGGAAGAAATGAATATAATTTCAGTATTTGGTATAATGCGTGTTTATAGTGAAAGTAGGTACTCTGCAAACATGACAAATGAACCACTACACTTCTTTAAAAGGATTTTAAGTGAAGAATACATTGCTTTTTCAGCTTTTATGAAGGAACTCCCTAGATGTTATGTAAAATTGCCAAAAAGGAGCAGGCAGAAAGATATTGAAGAAAAAAAACATGAAAAATGTATAAAGCATAAAATAGCTTGCCCAATCATAAATTAACCATTAACCTATTTATATGTGTAATTTAATTACGAAGGCGAGCTTTGTTCGAGGTTACTGTCCGGATCGAAATGACTAAATTCAAACTTTTTAGTGCAAAATAACTGTTAATTCCCAGATTTGTAATCGTTGTCGTGGCTATCCCTCGAGGTTGAGGATGATGGTCTACGTTCTGTTGTTTTTATGGACTCTAATGTGGCTTATGTGTCCAATCCTGACTGAAAGTTCTTCGGCATTCAGGAAAGGTAATTCCAGATGGCAGATTGGGCTTTGGTTGTTGCTGCCTCTCTTTCCGTTTTCTCCTCCTTACTTCTAACTCTGCGCATCTCTTGGCTTCGAAGGTCACTGTTCCTTCTTGGATGATGGTTCGCCAGAGTTTCCTGTCCTTGCATTGGTTTCCCAACTGTCGATTTCACATTTCTTCATGCTGGCTTTTAAGGCGTTTTTGAATCTCTTTTTTGTCTGCCTCTTTTACGTTTGCCTTCTTTAAGCTGGGAGTAGAAGGTTTGCTTTGGTAGACGCTCGTTAACCATTAACCTATTTATATGTGTCATTTAATTACGAAGGCGAGCTTTGTTCAAGAGGTTACTGTCCAGATCGAAATAACTAAATTCAAACTTTTTAGTGCAAAATAACTCGGTTAATTCCCAGATTTGTAATATTAGTTAATTAAACAAAGGCCGTAATGGAGCATTGTCATCGTTTGCAAAGAAAACAAATTAGCTAGGGTTTCTGATACACAATGCCACCAGTGACCAAATTATATTGACTAATGTTTGATGAATGTGTGTTTAGAACAGGATTGGGCTTGAGTTTGAAGTAATTTGATTGTGAAGGCAAGATGGAGTGAATATTTCATGCCTTGGTTCTGAAAGAAAGAATGATTGCTTGCTGAATGTACAGTTAGATACATGATTATGATAAAAACTTGTTACTGATATTAACCTCCAACTAACTTGGAAATATATCACTAAACTTTCATTTTCACTGTCTCAATCCTTCAATTCCCTGCCCACAGATGCCTGTGGGATTACCTGATATAGAAGGACTGCATGTGTTTAAGGGCATGGCTCCCCATCATCTTCACAATGGCATTTGAAGATGAGAAATTGTGCTGTTTTGCTAGTGACACCCAGAAATAAGAAATGAGCAAAATTATTTTCTTTTTACAAAGTGACTGGGATGGCAACGTGAGCATTGAACAAGTGCTTGAATATAGGCCGTAGTGGGTTCATATTGATGTGGTCCACTGGGAGTTGATATGCGTTTCCATCAGTATAATAGATGGCCAGGTTTTTCTGCAGTGTTCATCGATGTCTATTAATTGCTTTGAAAGTTTAGTACAGTAACCAGATCTGTAGGGTTGAGTCCTTTGTTTAGGACATGGTTGTTGTTCTATTAATACCTCCATTGTTCCTTATGATTGATGAGATTGTTATTATAGTCTCTTCCATGGTGGTTTGTGATTTGAAAATGATATTGGTGTGCCCTCCATGTTGTGGTGGATTGGGTGTGATGGGTCTGCAAAGATGTAATCACTGAAGCAAGTGATGGAAACTTCATGAGAATGTGGTGTAACTTGCTTTGTCTTGTAGAATTGACTCTTCAGATGTTTCTTCTGAAGAATTTAAACACCTTGAGAGGAAAAAGGTGCTGTGCGATGGTACAAAAACAAGAATTTTCCAATTTTTTTAATTCAATTATTATGAATGAGTTTTTGTCATGATCACCAACATCCACATTTGATGCTCTACTGCTGTCATACTACTGTGTTTGCACTTGACTTGTTATACTTTTATGCATCAATCAGTGGTAGGGTTGCTGCCTTACAATATCAGAGATCCTGACTGTGTGTGCTGTCTGTACGGTGTTTGTACATTCTCCCTGTGACCTTATGGGTTTTCTCTGGGTGCTCCAGTTTCCTCCCACGCTCTAAAGATGGACATGTTTGTAGGTTAATTGGTTTCAGTAAATTGTCCCTAGTACGTAGGATAGTGCTAGTGTATGGGATGATCGCTGGTCGGCACAGACTCTAAGCAGTAGGGCCTGTTTCCATGTTGTATCTATAAAGTAAAGGCAATCATAGTCTGAGATTTACCTGCAGTGGATTTGCTTCCTCTTGACCCAATTTTTCTTCCTCTTTATTCATGTTCATTTCCTTGGCAAGATCATCTGAAAATAAATAGTCTCCTTCCACACATATGTTTAATAGGTGTCATTTTGGTAATGTGGCAGAGTCAGAAACTAGCTTGGACAGATTCAGACAAATAGTTCTGAGAAAGATGGGTATGAAATTGTGAGGCTGTGGCATGTTAAAGGGGTAAAAGACAAAGGTTGGTATTGGCATTCAATGCCAACTTAAGAGGTTAATATGGGGAACATTGACTATTTCTCTATCCATAGACATTGTTTGACCTGCTGTTTCCAGTGCTTTCTGCTTTTATTTCAGTTCGATATGCATCGGGGAGAGAGAAACTGTGTGGACAGACCTGAGATAAACTTAAGACCACACCTCTCATAATTTAGCTCTTCCATAACCTTTCGTGGCTACATGTTGGCTGCATCTCAGTTGGTGACATCCTCATCCATGCCTTTGTTGCCCGTGTATTTGTCTATCCCAGTGGACACCCACACTTCTTTGTTCTACCTCCTGCCTGTAGATCATTCTAATCTTCTACCAAGACTTTGATCACACCAATCTATGCTTATAGACTTGCATCAGCCCTCAATTAAGCAACGCTTTGATTTTAAGATTCTCATCCATGTTTTCAAATACTTCTTGTGGTCTCGCCATCCACCTTCCAATTTTGATATCTATGCTTCATTTCTGATCTATTTCATTTCCAGACAAGGATTCCTGGTCTTTCTTAAATCTATTCCTTCCACCCTAATGTTTTTCTCATTGTTCTTGTATATCTCCTTTTGTGACTTGGTGTCAAATGTTGTGTAATAATGATCCAGTAAAGTACTGTGGGATGCTTTGTTCCATTTGAACCTTGAGATAGACTTCGAAGAAATGTTCACTTCAGATAGTATTTGGAATTATGTATTTGAATGTTCTTTGTTGTCGGAGTCAGCTAACAATGATGTTAATTAATTAATGTTAAGGATATGGGGATAGGATGGGAAAGTGGACTTGAGGAAAGTTGGATCAGTATGATCATATCCAATGGCAGAACAGGCAAATGGTTTATTTTTTATCTTCACTAATGTCTTGCAATTAATTTCAGTTGGAAAGCCTTAATCCACTTCCTCGTGGAACAACTAATAAAGTAGTCTTGCGATAACTAAGTTGAGTGAAGCTGTGCTGTAATTTAAAGAAGTGCTTGATGCTGATAGAATGAAATGTTGGCATCTACACTCCAAGCAATTTAATCTAATTTATTATCATTGTTCTGCATGTTTTGAACCTATTAATTCATACTATGAAGCCAAACTTAGCTTCTAATTGGAATGCCAGAATTATGTGACATTGTCTAATTTTTTGTAATTTCAGGTTTGGTCTGAGCAACAAATTTGAATTCGAATTTCCTTCGCCATTAACAGGAAAGGTGAATCCTTTATTTCTCCCCTTGAATTGGTTTTCTTTTTGCTGTTGAGAGTCAAAACTGTAAATGAACAAGTGAAAAAACTTAAGAATTTATTACTTAACAAACGTACATAACGTGGCCAGTGCTAACATTTTTGGAAGCAAAGCCTTCTAATGGTGGGTTTAACGTGGTGATCTTTCAGCAATAGACCCACCATACACTAATTTAAGAGTTACATTCCTTGCGTCACTAGGTCAGAAATATCTGCCTACATATTGTAGTATTAATAGTAGCTATTGAGAATCTTTTTTGCTTGTTTTTACACCATTTGGGGTAAATTGCAGATGTTAAATATACCAGCATTGGACCAATTAAATTGATCTTAATTATTACTGTGATAGATTTTGATACCTTGTTTTCTATTTGCTCCTCAAAGGTTTGCACATCTTAAAACTAATTTACTCTGCCACAAGTTGTGCAACTATTTTTTTTAAATGCAGCATCATCACTAAATTATTGATGCAAATATCTAGAAAGTATTTCTTTCTGCATTGTTTTATTGCAGTTGTTTAAAAACATTGTTACATCATTTAAAGTATTTTCTGAGTGATATGTAGGATGATGTGTGCTTTTAATCGGGTGCATTAACATCACTAAGTTTGAAGTGCCTACATTTTGTGTTATAAATGTGGGTACTTCAACATTCATACCTTATTAGATATGATCATCACGATTGTACTGCTACATTTGTGTCCCTTTGACATTCCTTCCTCCACCAACAACCCACCAAATTCCGCTCGGTCCTCATCACTCTGCTCACTGATTTTCATGAGTTTATGGCTCCACAGGTAGATTATTTTTGTTCCTTATGATCGTGATCATATTTGTAACCTTTCCTAGTTTTAAATTTCTCCGAGAATTTTGCATTCACCCAACTCTGCCATATTCTGCATTCTCTTCAGTGTTGATTCAACTGTCTAGGATTCATGATCTGTAATTTCCTCAGACTTGATCATTCTCTGCGATCTTCCTCTATTTTTAAAATGCCCCTTAAAAGCTATCTCCTTAGTAGAAACAAGGAACTGCAGATGCTGATGTTGATATACAAATAAAGACAGTGCTGGAATAACTCAGCTAATAATCTGAAGAAGGGTTCCGACCTGAAACGCCACCTATCCATGTTCTCCAAAGATGCTGCCTGACCCGCTGAGTTACTCCAGCACTTTGTGTCCTTGACTTGTTATTTGGTCTTTAAGAAATTCCCTACAAAATAGCTTTTTTTTCTGATTTCCTTCAAATGAAATTCCTGTGATATTTTTATATAGTAATGTTGCTGTATGAATGTTGAAATTTAAATAACCTGATATGGTTTTAGAATAAACTGACTCTAATCTGGTTGTACTAAATTTTACTGGAATAGTAAATAGTGTACTGTAGAGCTAACTTAAACAATACAAGAACAGGAAAAATCCATTTAATCCATTAACATGCTCTACGAATCAAATTGATTATGGGTAATCTATTTTTATACCACATTTTTGCTTTCTCCCAGACCTCTTGAAGCCTTTTATCCAGAAATCTATCCACCTTCAACACATTCAGTGATATAGCATTCAGCATATTGTGTGGTAGAGAATTCCATGGGTTTATCACTCGTGTGAAGAAATTTCATCTTGTGTCAGCCCTAAATGTTTTATCCATGCCATGAGTCAACAACTCTTTCCATCCCGTCCCCCTCCCTGCATCCCAGCAAGGCTAAACCATCCTGCCTGCATCCAGATTTTGTTTAGCCCTGTAAAAATTCTGCACATTTCAATAAGGTTTTGTTTCCATTCTTCTAAACCCTTAGTTGGAAATATTGGTTTGATCAACCTATCAAATGATGGTTTGATCAATTTCTCCTCTTATGGTAGTGTTGGCATCATGGGAATCAACTTGCTGAACCTTCAGTACACTTTTTTCTGCTTAAATATATCCTTACTTTAAGGATGACTATGGTAGATGTGATGCTCCAGGTATGGTCTTACCAAAGCCCTGTATAACTTCTTGTTGCTCCTGTACTGGAAAACATCTTTCATCGAAGGCCAACATAACATGGATTCACAGGTGTTTGTAATTGCTCAGGTGTGTTTAATTGCCTTCTTAATGAAAATCCTCCAGTTTTTCCATCACCTTTGGAACCTTTCATTGCTGTTTATCAATACGAGGACCAAAGTTGTGCCAATGAAAGTCAAAGAAGCCATTATGAGACTGAGAAACAAGAATAAGACTGTTACAGACATCAGCTAAACCTTAGGCTTACCAAAATTAACTGTTTGGAACATCGTTAAGAAGAAAGAGCACTGGTGAGCTTCCGTGGCCTGCCAGTCCCTTATCAAAGGGACTGGCAGGCCACGGAAGACCTCCACAGCTGATGACAGAAGAATTCTCTCTATAATAAAGAAAAAAAAGCTAAACATCTGTCTGACAGATCAGAAACACTCTTCAGGAGTCGGGTGTGGATTTGTCAATGACCACTGTCTGCAGAAGACTTCATGAACAGAAATACAGAGGCTACACTGCAAGATGCAAACCACTGGTTAGCCACAAAAATAGAATGGCCGTGTTACAGTTTGCCAAGAAGTACTTAAAAGAGCAACCAAAGTTCTGGAAAAAAGTTTTGTGGACAGATGAGATGAAGATTAACATATCAGAGTGAAGGCAAGAGCAAAGTATGGAGGAGAGCAGGAACTGGCCAAGATCTAAAGCATACCACCTCATCTGTGAAACACGGTGGTGGGGGTGTTATGGCCTGGGCATGTATGGCTGCTGAAGGTACTGGCTCACTTATCTTCATTGATGATACAACTGGTGATGGTAGTAGCATAATGAATTATGAAGTGTATAGACACATCCTATCTGCTCAAATTCAAACAAATGCCTCAAAACTCATTGGCTGGCGGTTCATTCTACAGCAAGACAATGATTCCAAACATACTGCTAAAGCAACAAAGGAGTTTTGCAAAGCTAAAAAATGGTCAATTCTTGAGTGGCCAAGTCAATCACCCGATCTGAACCCAATTGAGCATGCCTTTTACATGCTGAAGATAAAACTGAAGGGGACTAGCCCCCAAAACAAGCATGTTAAAGATGGCTGCAATACAGGCCTGTCAGAGCATCATCAGAGAAGACACCCAGCAACTGGTGATGTCCATGAATCGCAGACTTCAAGCAGTCATTGCATGCAAAGGAAATGCAACAAAATATTAAACACGACTACTTTCATTTACATGACATTGCTGTCCCAAACATTATGGTGCCCTGAAATGGGGGGGACTATGTATAAACACTGCTGTAATTCTACATGGTGAAACCAAAATGTATAAAAATGGCCTTTATCAAAATCTGACAGTGTGCACTTTACGTGATTTTTTTCTATTACAAATCTTAAATTGTGGAGTACAGAGGCAAATAAATAAATGATGGGTCTTTGTCCCAAACATTATGGAGGGCACTGTGGGCCCTAAGTTTCTTTGGACAATAAAATTTCTCAGTCGAGCATCTTTTAAATAATATTCCGCCCTTGCCTTTTCCTCCTGAAGTAGATCATTTCAAACTCTACCACACCCATTCACTCAATTGATTTTAATGAGCATTGAAGCTTGTTTTGTGTCATCCTCGCTCAGTACAGTGTTGTCACCAAACTTCAAAATATTACATGTGATTTCCGTAAATTAAGTATTGATATTAATAGTTGAGGCTCAAGCACTGGTGCCCGTGATACCCAATTGGTTACTGAATGCTCTCCTGAAAAAGGATCCATTAATAGTTTTTGTGTTAACTTAATTCCTCGCACCATTACTCTATCTTGTTACATTCACCCCCCCCCCCCCCCCCAACAGTTGTACATCCAGGCACCTTGAATGCTCTCTACCAATTTAACAATTTGCAATTCCATGGACCCCACTGCCTCTTCTTTACCAAGGGCCTCCAGCCCCAATACACATCACTTCCCCATCACTTTCTATTTTAATGAAGAATTCTATCAGTTTATGGCTACTCTTGCCCTAAGGATTTCATACAACAACATTATTGCTCAACCCCCTCCATCAATGCACAGTACCCATTCTAGGTAAGCTTGTTCTTCGTTGGCTCTTCTATGTGTTTGTTTAAAGAACATCTGACCACTATTTAGGTGTTCATCGAACAAAACGTTATTTCTAAAGATGGACACAAAATGCTGCAGTAATTCAGCGGGACAGGCAGCATCTCTGGATAGAAGGAATGGGTGACGTTTAGGTCGAGTCCCTTCTCGACCCAAAACATCACCCATTCCTTCTATCTAGATGCTGCCTGCCCTACTGAGTTACTCCAGCATTTTGTGTCTATCTTCAGTTTAAACCAGCATCTGCAGTTCCTTTCTACAACAAAAATATCATTTCTATTTTGTCCATTAATACTGTGGTACCCTTGCTACATTCATCGCTGATTTTCTATACTGTACTACAACTACTGTGATAGACATAGACAATTATCTGTTTTGTGCCCCTTCACAGTTCACTTGCTTTCTGCAGTGCTAAGTGGTCCACTATCTTGAACAGTCACTCCACACCTCCATCCCCCACCAGGAAGGTCTTAAAGCCCTCCGTTTCTTCCTCAACCGCAGAACCAGCCAATTTCTGTCTACTAACACTCTCCTCCGCCTAGCAGAGCTGGTCCTTACCCTTAGCAACATCTCCTTCGACTCCTCCCACTTCCTCCAAATCCAAGGCGTAGCTATTGGCACTCACATAGACCCAAGCTCTGCCTGCCACTTTGTTGGGTACGTCGAACAATCACTGTTCCAGGCGTACACTGACCCTATCCCCGAAATCTACCTCTGCTACATTGACGACTGCATCGGTGCTACCTCCTGCACCTATGCAGAACTCACTGACTTCATCAACTTCACGACTAATTTCCACCCTGCACTCAAATTCACTTGGACCATCTCCGACATCTCCCAACCGTTTCTAGGTCTCACTGTCTCCGTTACAGGAGACAGACTATCGACTGACATCTATTACACACCCACTGACTTCCAGAGCTATATAGACTACATTTCTTCCCACCCTGCTTCCTGTAAAGACTCTATCCCCTACTCCCAATTCGTCCGTCTACGCTGCATCTGCGGCCAGGATGAGGTGTTCCATACCAGGTCATCGGAGACGTCCTCATTCTTTAGGGAACGGGGATTCCCCTCTTCCATTACAGATCAGGCTCTCACTTGGGTCTCCTCGATATCCCGCAGCTCTGCTCTTGCTCCCCCTCCCCCCCCCATTCGTAACAAGGACAGAGTCCCCCTTGTCCTTGCCTTCCATCCCATCAGCCGTCGCATACAACACATAATCCTCCATTTTTCCCATCTCCAATGGGATCCCACTACTAGCCACATCTTCCCTTCTCCACCCCTTTCTGCTTTCCACAGAGACCGTTCCTTCAGCAACTCCCTGGTCAACTCGTCCCTTCCCACCCAAACTAGCCCCCTCCCAGGTACTTTCCCCTGCAACGCAGGAGATGCGACACCTGTCCCTATCCCTCCCCCCCCTCAACTCCGTCCAAGGACCCAGACAGTCTTTTCAGATGAGGTAGAGGTTCACTTGCAACTCCTCCAACCTCATCTACTGTATCCGCTGTTCCAGGTGTGGACTACTGTATACCGGCGAGACCAAGCGCAGGCTCGGCGATCGTTTCGCTGAACACCTCCACTCAGTCTGCCTAAACCTACCTGATCTCCTGGTTGTTCAACACTTTAACTCCCCTTCCCATTCCCATACTGACCTTTCTGTCTTGGGCCTCCTCCATTGTCAGAGTGAGGCCCAGTGCAAATTGGGGAACAGCACCTCATATTTCGCTTGGGTAGCTTACACCCCAGCGGTATGAACCTTGACTTCTCGAACTTCAAGTAACCCTTGCTTTCCCTCTCTCTCTCTCTCTCTCTCTCTCTCTCCATCCCCTCCCCTTCCCAGTTCTCCTACCAGTCTTACTGTCTCCGACTACGTTTTATCTCTACCGCCCACTCCCGACATCAATCTGAAGAAGGGTCATGACCCAAAATGTCACCGATTCCTTCTCTCCAGAGATGCTACGTGTCCCACTAAGTTACTCCATCATTTTGTGTCTTTTATTCACCATCTTGAATGTGAGGGTTTTCTCTCTTCTCACAAGCTGCTTGATTGTAAATTCCATAATCGATAATATTTTACTTTTGTGTAAGGCAATTCATGCTATTTTGGGGATATTTTTACATTGATCAATAATTTTTAACTATTTTATTTCAACAGGTTGCACCAGAGGAATTTAAAGCCAGCATTAATCGCATTAACGGCTGTTTAAAGAAGAATCATCCCGTCAATGTGCGATGGCTACTCTGTGGCTGCTTGTGCTGTTGTTGTACTTTGGGCTGCAGCATGTGGCCAGTGATCTGCCTCAGTAAAAGAGTAAGTTTCCTCAGTATTTTAATAATCCTTTGGATCACTCGGTCAGAACAAAATTCAGTTTGAGTGAAGGTAAAGAATGTTATAGTCATACTGTGTGGTAATAGGCCCATTCGCCGAACTTGCCCCCACCGACCAACATGTCCCATCTACACAAGTCCCACCTGCCTGCGTTTGGCCTATATCTCTCTAAACCTATCCTATCCATGTACCTGTCTAAATGTTTCTTAAACATTGCGATAGTACCTAACTCAACAACCTCCTCCAGCAAGCAGCTCATTCCATATACCCACCGCCCTTTGTGTGTAAAAAAAAAGTCACCCCTCAAGTTCCTATTAAATCTTTCCTCCCTCACCTTAAACCTGTGCCCTCCGGTTCTCAATTGCTCTACTCGGGGCAAGGGACGTTGTGTATTTACCCGATCTATTCCTCTCATGATTTTGTACCCTTCATCCTCCTGCGCTCCAAGGAATAGAGTCCAAGCCTGCTCAACTGCTCCTTATATCTCAGACCCTTGAGTTTTACCAACATCCTCGGAAAGCTTCTCTGCACCCTTTCCAACTTGACATCTTTCCTATATCTTGATGCCCAAAACTGAACATAATACTCGAAATGTGGTCTCACCAACATTTTATATAAATGCAACATAACCCAGAAATCGTGAATGCATTGGTGATTATTTTCCAATGTTTTATAAACTCTGTGCACTGGAGGGTAGCTAACGTAACCCCACTTTTTAAGAAAGGAGGGAGAAAGAAAACGGAATTATAGACCAGTTAGCCTGACATCAGTAGTGGGGAAGATGCTCGAGTCGATTATTAAAGATGTAATAGCAGCGCATTTGGAAAGCAGTGACAGGATCGGTCAAAGTCAGCATGGAATTATGAAGGGGAAATCATGCTTGACTAATCTTCTGGAATTGTTTGAGGATGTAACAAGTAGAATGGATAAGGGAAAGCCAGTGGATGTGGTGTATCTGGACTTTCAAAAAGCCTTTGACAAGGTCCCGCACAAGAGATTAGTGTGCAAAAATAGAGCACATGGTATTGGGAGTAGGGTAATGACATGGATAGAGAACTGCTTGGCAGCCAGGAAGCAAGAGGAATTAACCGGTCCTTTTCAGAATGGCAGGCAGTGACTGGTGGGGCACCGCAAAGTTCAGTACTGGGACCCCAGTTATTTACAATATTAATGATTTAGACGAGGGAATTAAATGTAACATCTCCAAGATTGCGAATGACACAAAGCTGGAACAGTGTGAGCTGTGAGGAGGATGCTATGTGGCTGCAGGGTGACTTGGATAGGTTGGGTGAGTGGGCAGATGCATGGCAGATGAAGTATAATGTGGAGAAATGTGAGATTATCCACTTTGGTGGCAAGAACAAGAAGGCAGATTATTATCTGAATGGTATCTGAATGATTAGGAAAAGGGGAGGTGCAACGAGACCTGGGTGACCTTGTACATTATTCACTGAAAGTAAGCATGCAGGCAGTGATGAAAGATAAAGGCTAATTGGCCTTCATTGCGAGAGGATTTGAGTTTAGGAGCAAGGAGGTCCGACTGCAGTTGTACAGGGCCCTGGTGAGACCACATCTGGTGTATTGTGTGCAGTTTTGGTCTCCTAATTTTAGGAAGGACATTCTTGCTATTGAGGGCGTGCAGCATAGGTTCACTAGATTAATTTCCTGGATGGCGAGACTGACATATGATGAAAGAATGGTCGACTGGGCTTGTATTCACTGGAAGTTAGAAGGATGAGATGGGATCTTATAAAACATATATAATTCTGAAGGGATTGGACAGGTTAGATGCAGGAAAAATGTTCCCCATGTTGGAGGAGTCCAGAACCAGGGGTCACAGTTTAAGAATAAGGGGTAAGCCATTTAAGACTGAGATGAGGAAAAACTTTTTCACCCAGAGAGTTGTAAATCTGTGGAATTCTCTGGCACAGAAGGCAGTGGAGGCCAATTCACTGGATGTTTTTAAGAGAGTTAAATTTAGCTCTTAGAGCTAACGGAATCAAGCGATATGGGGGGAAAAGCAGGAACGGGGTGATTTTGGATGATCAGCCATGATCATATGGAATGGCAGTGCTGGCTCGAAGGGCCGAATGGCCTACTCCTGCACCTATTTTCTATGTTTTTATGACCCCTTTATACTCAGTACTCTGTGATGAGGGCCAAAGTGGTGAAAGCCTTTTGGACCACCCTATCTTACCTGCGATGCCACTTTCAAAGAACTATTTACCTGCACTCCTAGATCCTTCTGCTCTTCATCACTCCCTACCATTCACTGTGTAGGTCCTGCCCATGTTGGACTTAATAAAATGCAACACGTCACATTTCTCTGTATTAAATTCCATCAATCAATCCTCAACCCACCTGATCAAGATACTGCTGCAATTTTTGACAACCATCTTCACTATCATCACTATTTTGTGTCATCTGCTAACTTGCTAATCATGCTATGTATGTTCTCATCCAAATTATTGATTGATAACTGATGTTTCTTGTCAATCAGTATCAAGTACTACCTTTCTTGTTAAAGCACGATAAAATGCAGAGCAATGCTTCCTCCACCCCATTTTAACAAAATGTCTTAATCCCAACAATAAAGAAAAACTCTACTTCCACCAATGTGAGATTTTCCCCAGTTGACTATCCTGTCAGAAATTCTCAATTTGTCCTATTTGTTGCCAAAGAAAATGGAGTTTTACAAAGTGGAAAGCTAAGGCTAACTTAACTAATTTCACACAAGACTCTTGCGCTCAGAAGCTTTGGCCGCATACTTCTGCGTTAAGTTTCATATTTGGAATGTATTTTGGGAGGATATTATAGTTCATAACTAATTATTAATCACCTTTTTCTCATATTGTCCACAATCAAAATTACTTTTACACATTTCTTGAAAAGATCATTATCAATATTGGTTCATTTGTTTAAATTAGAATATAATAAAAGATTTTTGGAAATTCCTTCTCAACTGAAATAAATTCTAATATGCGTGGGAAGTCATGGAATTCTAGAGTATGGAGGCTTAAATTATTTTTTGAATTAAGAACGGATTGAGATGGATTTGAAAAGGCATTCTTTTAAATTATGTGGATTACTTTCCACCTGAAATCTTTGCAGTTAAAGATAAATTCCAGCATTAAAACAAGTATTCTAAATACCTTTTAAACATATTTTAAGATATCCATTGGGCTTCATTGCAAAAGCAAATGTTTGCAAGAAGCTTTTATGCTGAACGTTACGAATTGTAGATTGAACTATGTAGCTAAACTAATACATAATCCTTGATTTATAGGTGTCAAAATACTGTTTTAATAAGGAAGTGGTGGAGATGGATAAAATTACAAAATGTAAAATACTTTTAAGATGGGTTCATGGATAGGAAAGGTGTGGAGCAATTTGAGCAAGTGTGAATAGCTCAGTTAAGCAACATGATTGGCACGGGTGAGTTAGGCAAAGGGCCGATCTACATGCTGTGTAGATCAATGCCTCTAATAGATTATACATAGATTTACATAGATTTTATAGATTTACATAGAAATGTATAGATTATAAAGTCTTTACAATGATAAATATCAGATTCTCTTCCATAATGGTGCACATGAATCTTATAAAATTAGGCGCTATATTTAAGAAATAACTCAATGTAAAAACAATTTGTTTCTTTCAATAAAATAGCTTGGATATCTAGGAAAAATCCTTCAAAAGCTTTGTTGCCTTGATCTTGGCTGGGCCGGGTGACACAAGTGTTTCAGATGGGCCATTTTGGTCTATGTAAAGGGGGAAATCTGAATTACAGAGGTATGCTTATGTTGGTGAATGTGAAGAGCTTAATAACAGCAAGGATGAAGTACACATGCCGCTCAAACCCACGTTATTTTGTAAAAGGCACTTATTTTCATTTTTTAACATTTCATCTGATGCATTTTGGAATACAGCAAGACGGACATAACCTTGAAATGCATCTTAAAAATAAGGTTTTCTGCTTCCGGTATTGGAAGTGTTAAACCATCCTCTTGAATGGGTGGATATGCTGAAAGTAGATGGTTAAATCCAATAGTTTGGTTTTCAATTGCATGTTAACTTTTCAATGTTTCAAATTCATCCCTGACTACAACCTCCTCACTTTTCAGGAGTTAAAAATCAAATTGGACATTAAATCAAATGTATACTCTTGTCATGCAGACTTATCTTTATTACTAACATTAGATTTGATTAAAATTGTGTTTCATTCAATTTTGAAATTCTTTGCAAGAATAGCCAGAGTTATTATTCTGATATGTGTTTGCAGTATTTCAGCTCTCAGCTTGAATCCCATTAGAAAAACAGTGCCAATGGAATCAGCGCTAAAAAGATGTGATTAGAGCATTATACCTAGAGATGCGTTACCGACCATATTGGGGGCTTGAGTGAACCAATTCCTGCTCTACAGTTGTAATAAGGTTGTAAGGTCATAAGTGATAGGTTGTAAGGCTCATCAAGGTTGCTCCACCATTCAATCATGGTTGATCTATAGCTCTTTACTAACCCCATTCTCCTGCCTTCGCCCCATAACCTCTGACACCTGTGCTAATTAAAAATCTATATCTCTGCCTTAAAAATATTCACTGACTTGGCCTTCACAGCCTTTTGTGGCAACGAATTCCACAGATTCACCACCCTCTGACTAAAGAAATTTCTCCTCATCTCCTTCCTAAAAGAACGTCCTTTAATTCTGAGGCTATGACCTCTAGTCCTGGACTCTCCCACTAGTGGAAACATCCTCTTCCCATCTACTCTATCCAAGGTAATGAGGGCCTGGAAGAAGACTCTGCCATCTGCAGACACTTCTCCAGCAATGACGTGGTTAAAGTAATTTCTTCACTATGTGGCTTGATGTGAACAACAGGGACAATGTTCAATATCTGCCTTATGGATAGTAGGCAGGCTGGCCAGGAGCCACCATTGAGCCTGTTACTGTTGAATCTTCAAGCGGGGATGACGTGTGCAGCTAAACCAAGAGATGACGGCAGCTTGCATCACATCCAAGAGGTGACGAGGAATTCAGTAGAATGTCAATGTACACAGCAGTCACTGATCATCTCGGCAATGGCCTTGACTCACTGTGTTGGCCAGAATGCTGTTCTGAGCCCCACATCCAAACACTGAGTAACAGCCCCAGCCTGCCTAGCACCAGTGAAATAAAAATGAATGCTGAGACAGAGATCTCTTCCAAAGGTTAAGAATATATTTATTATTTCCACAGGGGCTCTTCTTGGACAACACAAAATGGTCTGAGTTCAGTATTCCATTGTAAAAATAATTTTGTCTACTTTTTTTTTTTTTTTTTTTTTTTGTGAGTGAATGACTTAAATGGAACAGGAAACTTACTGAGAAAGTGGCACCCCATAAAAACGTTCTTTCCATTTACAATGCGCTGATTATTTGAACATGTGCACTTGTGAATATAAACTCTGGTAAAACTCTGATTATTTAAGGAACATTTCTTGTTTTAAATTTTAATTGTTCACCATGTATAATTAGTCTTTCAAGCAGATAACCAAGTCCTTAAAAGAAATTCAATTCAGTTGTTTCTACTTATTTCTAAAGTTCTGAATGCTTCTTTTATGTAAAATTTAACCTTCTTGTCAGAATGTATTGACCATAATTAATGACCAGTTTTATTTGGCTGTCAATTAACTTTTGAACAAGAAGAGCCAGCATGAGAATAGCATAGAATTATTCACACATTGGATTACATTCGAATCCAGCCATTGAAAAGACCGGGAACAACAAAAATAATGCAATAAACCGTGTCTGGAAATGCTTTAATAGCATTAGCATGAAAATTGACGCTTTATTTTGTAGGTTAACAATCGTCATGACATTGACTTATTCTTGAGATAGATGTGCTTAGCCATGAAACATAACATTGTAAATTAAATGACATCATTATTGTTTCATGCAAATGTTGCAACAAGATTCTCTTTTTTATGTATATAATAATGCAGCCATACATTAGAGGATTGTTGATACCAAAATAATTGTACAAATGTATTAATATCTGATGCTGTTAGGAATATGTTAGAATATACCAAAATCCCATTGCCGTAGTGCTTGTAATTTTATTTGGGGTTCTTATAACAATATTTAAATATTTTCTCTTTTCTTTTGTCTTTACTTTGGTGCCATTAGTGTATACTGGGACATGTGTACTACTTTGCTTCCTGCAGTCAATCACAATCTCCTTTGTCTTGCTGGCATTGAGGGAGAGGTAATTGTCTTGGCGCCAAGTTACAAGGTTCTCAAACTTGTTTCTGCATTCTGTCTCATCATTATTTGATATCAGGCCCACTATGGTGGTGTCATCTGCGAACTTGTAAATTGAGTTGGATTGGTAATTGGCTACACATTCTTGAGTGTATAAGGAGTATAATAGGTGGCTACGAATGCATCCTTGCGGGGCACCAGTGTTGAGAATAGAAAGATTAAACGAGAACTTACCGTTTGACGTTTGATCTTTATTTTATGAGAAGTTGGAGTGAGAGACTACGTGAAGAACCCGCCAACCCGCATGTGTGTCAATCTTCAAAGCAACTGTATGAAACCACAGACCACTTGCACCAAATTAAACTATAGAAAGATTAATAACGCTTGACTTACCGAATGATCTTTATGAGATTCAGGGTTGGGAGTGGAGGGCACATAGTCTCTCACTCCAACTTCTCATAAAATAAAGATCAAACTTCAAGCGGTAAGTCTTTGTTTAATCTTTCTATTTTATATCGAAGTCTCGTGAGAGACTGCGTGAAGCCTTCGAAGCTCTATGGTTTCAGGCAGTAATATGTGAAAACACTAAACAGATAAACCATAAATGGTAGAAAACACATGACTTAGACTTAGACTTAGATTCCTTTATTGTCATTCAGGCCTTTCGGTCTGAACGAAATTTCGTTGCCTGCAGTCATACATATAATAAATAACAAAACACACAATAAACACAAATTAACATCCACCACAGTGAGTTCACCAGGCACCTCCTCACTGTGATGGAGGCAAAAGTCTTAAAGTCTCTGTCTCTTCCCTCTTTGTTCTCCCTCTGCGCAGAGGCGATCCAGGCTTCTGACGTTGTGACCCCGCCGGGTGATGGTAAGTCGGTCCCGCGGCTGAATCCGTGCTCCGTCCGCGACGGGCTGGTTTCAATCTCCGCGGGCCATTAACTCATGGGCCATTAACAACATGATGCTAACTTTACATACATGTACATTGCCTTAATTGGACCACAGTCCCAATTGGCTTTGGGTTAGACAATAGCTCATGCAACACTGTTCAGAATTCTATCTGCAACCGTCCCGACATGTTCAACGAAATTTTATAACTTGTGAAAGTGCGCTTATCTGAGCCTCCTGCTGTTGCAAGAAGTGATCAAAGGGAATATCCATTCTATTGGCTGCTGATGAGCCAGCCGCCCTGGTAGAGTGAGACTTGAAATGATTTGTATTCACTCCTGCTTTCAGCTGCTTACACTCTATCCATCTTGAAATAGTCTGCACCAACAATCTCTGTGAAACTATTATATAACTACGAAAAAACTTTTCTTTCATCTCACAGATTCTTAGTAACCTCAGTGTACCTTTTTACATAATAAACACCCCCAATTTCCGATCTGGTGGGTATGCTGTCAACTCCAACTTGTACCCAACTGTGCCTGTTTTTGCTTTATGAGTTCATTCACATAAAATGCTACCCTCTTGTCAGATATGACCAAGAGATCCAGACGGAGATTGTATAAAGACTGTGCTCTTCGTGTTGAAAT
>CM075977.1:312850579-312878569 GCA_038087875.1 Malacoraja senta
GGATGGCAAATTTAGTCACAAGTGCCAGCAGATCCTTATAAGACTTGAGTTGACGCATATCATCCACTTGATGTGGGAATTCGAGTTCACTGTCAACTACCTCACAGTCAGAGTCTCCGTGAATAATCCTTAAAACACCCCCCCTCAGAGTGGGAGATATCATAATGCAACCCTGAACCAGGTATTGCTGCCGCAGACCTCTGACTGGAGCTACCTGTCTCGGTCGCCAGTGTGCGCAACACATTCCCTTCGACCAGCCTCTCAATCACTATTTCCAGTATTGAGAGCCTACAGATGACATCCTCAATGGATGTTGAGGCAGTACCTTCCTGCCGAATATTGTCCTTTTGGACATTTTGCCGTTTTGGCCTTGGCCTACCCTGAACTTGGGTAGGCCAAGGCTTTACGGAGCTTTTGCTTTATTATTATTTACTTATTTGCTTTTTACAACACAAACCTGCTACAGGCCAGTTCGGCCTTTACTGGTCTACCTATCCCCGAGAGGATGGCAAATGATGTTCCAGCATGCTGGCAACTCTTATTAGCTGAGCTAAAAGAATTTAGCATGTGTTGAGGGATTCCTCAAACTCCCTGCCTCTAATCAGGACATATCCCTCACTCTTGTGGGCAGCCTGATAACCTCAAGCATAGATGTTGAGACTGCTTCCCTGGCCAATATGATCCATTTTGACAGCCAGTTTCGAGTTGGTCTACCCTGCCCCAGGGTAGACAAGCTGCTCCTTCTGGAAGCTTTCAGAGGTTGCTGTGCAGGCCACGCTGCCAGCGTTTCTGAGCCCGATGCTCCAGTTCGGAACTTTCAGAGGTTGCTGTGCAGGCCAACCTGCCAGCGTCTCTGAGCCCGGCTCGCCAACCCGCTCTTTTTCAGAGCCAGTGGAAGGTACTAGACAGAACATAGTTTCAAAGGTTGCTGTGCAGGCCAACCTGCCAGTGTTTCCAAGCTCGGGTCGCCAGGCTGCTCCATTTCGGAGCTTTCACGGAGGTTAGTAAGCAGACCTTACCTGCCAGCTTCTCCGAGCCCAGGTCGACCTCCTTGTCGGAGCTTCAGCTAAGTTCCTTTTGCAGGCCATGCCTGTCCACATCTTCAGCCCCAGGCTTGCCAAACTGCTCCGTTTCGGAGTTATAAACTGACATAGCTGTGCAGGTTGCGCCTGCCAGCGTCTCAGCCTAGTGGGACAGTCTGCTCCTTCGGGGGCCTTCTGCTCCTTCAGAGCCTTGGTGGAGCTTACTGTGCAGGTCGCGCCTGCCAGTTACTCCGAGCCTGGTACGACAGGCATCTCCTTTGGAGCCTCGGTGGAG
The DNA here is from genome assembly GCA_038087875.1 of Malacoraja senta. NCBI lineage: Eukaryota > Metazoa > Chordata > Chondrichthyes > Rajiformes > Rajidae > Malacoraja > Malacoraja senta. The sequence goes on from CM075977.1 coordinate 312,851,897, forward strand.
CTTACTGTGCAGGTCGCGCCTGCCAGTAACTCCGAGCCTGGTGCGACAGGCTGCTCCTTCAGAGCCTTGGCGGAACTAGGTCGCGCCTGCCAGTTTACTCCGAGGCCGGCCGCCTGCTCCCTTCCGGAGCCTCAATGGCGGTAGCTGTACAGGCCGCGCCTGTCAGCCTCTCCGAGCCCGCTGCATCTATTTTCTTCGATATAAAATTATCATAGAGGATGATTTGTCACCTATCTTCACTGCTTGTGGTATGTTGGTCAGTAAGTCTAGGATCCAGATACAGAGGGGTGTGCTGATTCCAAGTTCCACAAGTTTGGAGATGAGCTTGGTTGGGATAATGGTATTGAAAGCAGAACTATAGTCGATGAATAGGTGGTGTTTCGTTTCAGGTCAGGACTTCGGACTCACGATGGATGACGTTTGGGGTCGGAACATTCTTCAGTCTGAAGAAGTTCCTTGACCCGAAATGCTGTCTGTCCATTTTCCCTGCACGGATGATGCCTGACTGCTGAGTCCTCCAGCAATTTGTTATTTTTAGAAGTGGGATGAGTGGGCATGGGGAGGGAGGGGGGGGGGGGGGTTGGAACAGTGAGTTGAGAAAATAGTAGTGGCAAGAAATTGGACAATTGTATTTTGTCACATGGTAAAAATAAAAGTTTTTGGTGATGGCCCCCCAAGTTTGGAATGTAAATCTGATCCACCCTGCTAAAAATATTTGTACCATTACTCATAGTATACCATTGTTGCTCTGACCACATCCCTCTTCCTAATCCACATTTTCAAGAGATTTGTAGAGGGAAGGAGCTTAAATTGCTTTCAATGTAATAAAAAAAAACTTCTTGCGATTTAAAAGCACTTAAAGGACATGAAGGCAATCTCTAGTAACAACCAGAATGAGGCATATTCTACTGAATAATGAAGCTTGGCAGGTGTCCCCAATAGGATTTCTCTGGCAGGATATGGGAAAGCTTTCATAAAATATATAGCTATTAGTCTTAGTTTTAAAATGAACTTTTACATAGAACATAGAACAGTATAGCACAGGCCCCAGTGTCTGTGCCGAACATGATTCCAAATTAAACTAACCCCTTTTGCCTGCACGTGATCCATATCAAACCATTCCCAGCATAGACATGCTTGCACAAAAGCTTAAAGGACATTATATCTGTTTAAGGAGGAACTGCAGATGCTGGAAAATCGAAGGTAGACAAAAATGCTGGAGAAACTCAGCGGGTGAGCATCTATGGAGCGAAGGAAATAGGCAACGTTTTCGGGTCGAAACCCTTCTTCAGTGTGAAGGCCATTATATCTGCTTCCACCAAAACCCCAGGCAAAGTATCCAAGCATCTACCACCGTCTGTTTATATTTAAAATATGTCCAGCACAACCTTATTAAACTTTCCCACACTGACCGTTAAGCTATGTCCTCTAGTATGTGATATTCCACCCTGTGAAAAAGATTCTGCCTGTCTATCTTATCTCTGCCTATAATAGTTTTATAAATATTTATTGCACTTTCCACAGCCTCCAACACTCCAAAGAAGACATTTCATGGTTGTCCAACTTCTCCTTATACGTAATACCCTCTAATCCATGCAGCGTTCTATTAAAACTCTTCTGCACCATTTCCAAAACTTCCACATCCTTCCAGCAATTGGGCAACCAGAATTGCACACAATACTCCAAATGTAGCGTATCCAGAGCCCTATAGAGCTGGAACATAGCTTCCTGACTTTTTTTTAACTTAATGTCCCAACTGAAGCATATCATAAGTCTTCTTTACTACCTGCATTTGGCCCATATCCCTCTAACCTTTCTTGTACATGTATCTGCCCAATGTAAATGTAACTGTGCGTACATCAACAACTACTTCTAGCAGCTTGCTTCATATACACGCCACCCTCTGTGTGGATAAATTTCCCCTTGGATTTCTTTGAAATCTTTTCCCTTTTACTTTAAACTTAGGCCCTCTAGTTCTTGATTACCCTGTCCTGAGAAAAAGACTGTACCCTATCTAAAAAGACCCTATCTATTCCCCTCATGATTTTATACACACCTCCAGAAGATCACTCCTCAGCATCCTGTGCTCCAAGAAATAAAGTCCTAGCCTGTCTACTCTCTCCCTATAGATTTGGCCCTTGAGTCCTGCAATATCATCATAAATCTTCTCTGTACTCTTTCCAGCTCAATGGCATCTTTCCTATTGCAGGGTGATCAATGCTAAACACAATATTCCCAGTGCGGCCTCACCATCTTATACGGAGGGGTGGAGAAGTTTATGATGTTAGCGATAGAAGAATAAATCTGGAAAATTATAGAAGATATGGCCCCCTCCAAATCCTGGGAGAGTAGGAAAAGATGAGGTGGGGGTGCAAAGATCAGGTGGAAGGTGATGAAATTACAAAATGTGAAAATGTGTGGGATGGAAATGGAAACTAAAGTAAATAATATCCCTGCTTTCGGTGGGAGGAGAGGGGATGAGAACTGAAGTGAGAAATGGAATCGACACAACTGAGAACTAACTATGGAGTGAAAACCACTGTTAACAAAAAGGGAAAACATTTTGGAAGCACATGTGAATTATGTTGTCATCAGCCCAGATATGATGGAGCGAGGGAAACTAGGAGAATGGAAAGGAGTCTGCAGAAGGTGGGGAGAGAAAGGATAAGCAAGGTAACTATGGGAATCTTTTGCCTTGTAATGAATATTGGTCACTAACCTATCTGCTGAAATGGAGATAAAGTTGATGAAGTGAAAGATCAGAAGAACCATATGAAAGACTGGTAGAAATTAGCAGCAAACTTGGTGGAACTTTTAAATACTGTAGAAGAGTATGAAATTGGCACTAATACAGCAGTCAATGTACTTGATGAAATGAAGGAGGCAGGTTGAGTATGCCTGAAAGAAGAGATGTTCTGCACTTCCATATAGTTTGGTCCTATGCAGATTCGATAGCTACATCTTTGATTTTGTGGAAGTGAGTGGAGTTAACACAAGCTCTGTCTACGAATACGTTCAATGAAGGATGGTGGTGGTGGGGAACATGTTGAGGCTCTTTTCAAGGAAGAGGTAAAGCACCGTCAGACTATCCTGGTATGGGCTTGGGAGTTGGACTTGGTAAAAGTGAGCCAGTTGGATAGAGAACATTGTCAACAGTAGTAGAAGGCTTCAGATGTAATTGTAATGAGATTGGACAGAAGGCAAAAAGAGCGGGTCACGATATCAAGCAATACTACTTGTAGAGTCAAGCGGCATGGAATCATGCCCATTACCCCATTATGTCCATACTAATTTGTAGCTTTCAATGCTATGGTGTTTCAACAGCTCAACTAAAGACACAAATCCTGTGAGAATAGCTGCCACCACCAACAGTTCCTGTCATGCGAGTTCCAGATTACAACTGACTGAAAAGATTCCTCGAATCCCTCCTAATTTCTTTAACCTCTAGCAATGGATACCCCTGCACAGGGGTGAAATTGTTACACTATACATTATATACGCCCTTCATAATTTCAAATACAGGTCCACTACTGACTTTCTAGCACCCTTGCCAGACCAATAGAGGCCATGTAATAATGATACAACAATACACTAACCTGTTATTTATATCCCTCTCGTGTCTAAAGCACCATGGACGGCTAGAAACTTAAATAAACCAAATATTAAATTTACAGTGAAAATTGCATTTCTTGCACGGGCAACCCAGGCGAAGGTTGACATGTTGCCCTTGGAGGTCCCAATGAGCGTTGGATCAGTAGCTGTCTTTGGGGCCGAGGTGCAGCTTTCCCGACAGGAGTACTGGGCTGACCCCAGCAGACCCGATGAGATCAGGGTCGAGATTGGCCGTCTCACTCTACCTCGCCGCCATATTTTATGGGGTTCTTCCAAGATTTCAAGAGCGCGCTTGTAATTTTGTCCCAATTAAAGGAGGGGCCGGACCATTAGTTTCCGAAAAATCGATGGTGGACCAGTCAGTACCTTATTTGCATCACGCCTGAGCTTCGCTGCTGTACAGAAAACAGAGCATTACAGCTGTGAGGTCTATCCTCAGAGCTGAAAAGCTCCATCCCAGGTAACATCTGGTGAATCTCCTCCACCCCCTCCAATGTAATCACATCTTCCTGTAGAGTGGTAACCAGATTTGCTTGCAGTATTGCAGCAGCCTAATTAATATATATAGTTGTACCATAACCTACCTGCTCTTGCATTGTATTTCCTAGTTAAAGGAGGCCTTCTTAATCACCTTAAGTTATTTGGGACAAATGCTGAGATAAAGTTGCATTGGTTTAAACATACAATAAAGTGCAATGTTGATTGTTCAAATGAAAACTTAAATATTTTTTTAATATTTTAGACCCTGCTGTTAGATGTTCTGGTTTTTAATGTGGTAGCAAAATAGGGTCTAGAACATGTCATGTTGACATAATGATTAAAAAAATCATAGATATTCCATATAAAACAAACTTCAGAGACCTATGTAATGAAAAACTTTACAAGCTACTCACCCTGACTATACATTAGTAATGGTAAGTTTTCCTTTCCATGCATTATCATTTTAGAGCAATAGGGTGCAGTTTAAACATCTATCCTCTGGTAAAGTTTAATATCTTTGAGAATCTCTTTTATGTCTGGCAATTATTTTTAAATTCGCCATGCCACTTAGATTGGCTGTGATTTAATGACATTCTCTCCTATTGACTGAAAACCAAATGTTTCCTATTTTGTTTTGTACTTTTCACCTGCTTCTCACTGTAAATCACTAAGACATCAAGTGTTGTTAATTAGGCTGCACATGCAAGTGCTTTTTGTTGTCACCTGTCATATTGTAAAGAAGGTGCATTATAGGAGGCTGAGATCCTGTTCAGTTCATGGTTTCTCAGAGGACATATTGAGAGGTTTATACACATTATCTTTGTTTTTAGTACTTTCAGGTGCAGACTAAAACATTTTGTAAGGTCAGAGAGAACGGTGATTGATTAAAACAATTAACAGTATGATTTCTTTACTTCATTTATGCTGAATTTTGTACATTGTATAATACTTTGGAGAAATATTGGCTCACATTAACTGCCTCGATTAGTTTTCATTGAACTTCATGGTTTTCAACCAGTTAACTTTTCTCACTTGAGTTCAAGATAAAATAACATAAATCAAAACCACAATGTATCATTCTGGCCTTGACTTTCAACTGCAAGTATATCCTCTCAAAGACTTAATTCTTTTTTGACCAGTAACCAATGCGGATGAAGAGATACATTATTAAGTTAAACACAACATTAATTTGACATATTCACTTCCCTCGCACCAGATGCAAGTTGCTTTATCCTGCATTTAACCTAACCTAACGTGCCAAAAGGTTCGTGTCAGTGTTATTCCTTCCTCTTAAATTATGTAATCATAGATATTAGAGTTGAACAGCAGAGAAACAGGCCAGTTGGCATACCATGTTCATATCAACCTTTTTGCTCATTTGCATTAATGCCACTTACCTGCATTAGGACCGGACCTTTTGATGCCTTGACTGTTTTGGTGTCTATTAAAATGCCACTTAAATGTGACATTTAAGGTCATAGGATCATACAGTGTGGAAACAAGCCCTTCAGCCCATCAGGTTGATGTCGACCATCAATCACTTGCTCCATACTGACCCACTTTCTCATCTACTCCCGTACACCAGGGGCAATTTACAGTGGCCAATTAACTTGCTAACATACATGTCTTGGGATGTGGGAGGAAACATTACTGGCCGGGAAATGAGCCTAGCCTATCCCATCCCTTTGCATAATCAAAGTTCCCTTTCTCTTGCCCCAGCACAGTCACATCCTTCCTATTGTGTGGTCTGGAACTGCATATACAAAAATTGTCCAGTGACTTAATAAATTAAAAATAAGCTCATAAAACTTAATAAAGGAATTTAAAATATTCTATGTTGTCTGCACAGCACTTGTATCTAACCAATTTCTTTTTTTATGGCTAAATTGCAAGATAGGGTTAGGGGTGAGCAGTACCCGGACGTGGTGTCGAAGGACGAGAAGCTGAAGCAAAGAAGTGGAAGCCAAATAATCGAACGGAAACGAAGCCGAAAAGCCAAATAACCGAAAGCGTACGAAGCCGAAAACCCAACTAACCGAAAGGGCGGGATGCCTAAAAGCCAACTAACCGAAAGGGCGGGACGCTTTAAAGCCAACTAACGGAAAGGGTGGGACGCCTAAAAGCCAACTCACCGAAAGGTCGCTATGCCGAAACGCCAACTAACCGAAAGGCCGCGTCGCCTAGAAGCCAACTCACCGAAAGGCCGCTGTGCCGAAAAGGCAAATAACGGACATGACGTAGTCGGGGGGGGGGGGGGGGGGGGCGGGACTTGTCAGAGATTGGTCCAGACCCTCGTGTCCATCACATCACTGGCCGGGGAGACGGGAGGGTGGGGGTCATTTTCCCACACAAGACCGCCCTGGGCTGGAGAGTGACTGGGCACTCTGAACCCGAGCACCAAGCGGCCGAAGGAGCGCATCCCTCGGGACAGCCCCCACTCTCCCACGGCCACGGCCACCCTCTGCCTCGTCTCCCCCGTGCGGCCGCACTGACGGGCTGTGGGTCGTCAGCGCACACACACACGGGGCCAGGTGGAGCAGAGTTGGGGACAGTCTGGTCCCTCCGCCCACCCAGAGTCACTGACCGCGATGCACCGCCACCGGACCCCGCCCCCACACCAGGGTGATTCACCCCCCCTCCGACCCACACACGGGGTGATTCACCCCCTCCCCCCCCGGCCGCGGGGACAGGCGACTCGGGGCATTGGCAGCCATAGTAAATCGCTTTTAAAACATGGGGGGGGGGGAATGGACACAAATTCCTGGCGGGTTGATGACAAGTGTGCATGACAACAAACAATTTGATCTACCACTCCCCCCCCCCCCCCCCTCCTTGACATCAAGAAGCACATTTTATTTATTGTTTAAACACAGTAATACCGCCTGGTTGCCTGCGTAACGTAAACAAGAAGCTCCCACGCACAAAACAGATAATCTGTAATCTGTTTTAACCGAAGATGGATACAAAAAGCTGGAGTAACTCAGCGGAACAGGCAGCATCTCTGGAGAGAAGGAATGGGTGGCGTTTCGGGTCGAGACCATTCTTCAGACCTGTAGACTGAGTCTGAAGGGTCTCGACCCAAAACGCCACCCATTACTTCTCTCCAGAGATGCTGCCTGTCCCACTGAGTCACTCCAGCATTTTGTGTCTATCTTTGGTGTGACAGTTGTCTCATTTCACTGGCCAGTGATGGGATGGACGTGGGGGTCTGGACCAATCGCTGACGTCCCGCCCGCCCCGACGACGTCATGTCCGTTATTTGGCTTTTCGGCACAGCGGCCTTTCGGTTAGTTGTCGTTTCGGCATAGCGGCCTTTTCGGTGAGTTGGCTTTTAGGCTTCCCACCCTTTCCGTTAGTTGGCTTTTAGGCGTCCCTCCATTTTGGTTATTTGGCTTTTAGGTGTCCCGCCCTTTCAGTTAGTTGGCTTTTCGGCTTCTACGCTTCGTTTTTTTGGCTTTTCGGCTTTGTTTCCGTTCGGTTATTTGGCTTTCACTTCTTTGCTTCGGCTTCTCGTCCTTCGACGCCACGTCCGCACACTGGGGTGAGGGCAGGAGATAAATGGTGCTTCTTAAGGTGACTTAAAAACAACTTGAGAAAACAATGGGATGTCGTTTGCAAGGAAGCATTTGCAATTGTGCACAAAGGTCTCAAGTTTTTTTCCAAACATGTGTTGGCAAATTTGCAGTTTCTATATGTGATTATGCAAGTGTACAGGTCCTGATGTGTGTTTAGCTACTCTCCGATGCTGGACTTTACAAAGTATCTGCTTCAGGTTAGACCTGATAATGGGATGTTCTCCTTTATTAATATGTGTTTAAGAAAAAATGTATGGAATTAAGCAAAATATTAATTATTTTTTTAATTAAAAAAATAATAATTTTTAGTTTTTGATAAATTTGTAATAGTTTTATAATGTTTCAGAATGTTAAACATTTTTTTTGGCAGCTTTGGCACTGGCTGAATCATAGGGTGACTTGGTTGCCTGTCATTACATTTTCTCAGCTGTTTTCTAGGTAGAATTTGTTCTGGATTTGCCCCTGCAACGGGATGCATATGCAAGAATCTGCAGCAACGCCGTCGTGGCCATTGAACTTTGAAGCTAAATAGGGGCAGATGGACTACTGCAATTTGCAAATTCTAGACTAATGCCTTTCGGCCAATTGGCTGTAGACAAAAAAGCTGGAGAAACTCAGCGGGTGAGGCAGCATCTATGGAGCAAAGGAATATGTGACATTTCGGGTCGAGACCCTTCTTCAGACTGATGTTGGGGTGGAGGGGGGGGGGCGGGAAGAAGAAAGGAAGAGGTGGAGACAGTGGGCTGTGAGAGAGCTGGGAAGGGGAGGGGATAGGAAGGAGGGAGAAAGTAAGGACTACCTGAAAATGGAGAAGTCAATGTTCATACCGCTGAATGTAAACTACCCCAGTGAAATGTGAGGTGCTGCGCCTCCAATTTGCGGTGGGACTCACTCTGGCTGTGGAGGAGGCCCAGGTCGGATTCGGAATGAGAGGGGGAGTTGAAGTACTGAGCCACCGAGAGCTCAGGTTGGTTAATATGAACTGTGCGGAGGTGTTGGGCAAAGCGATCGCCAAGCCTGCGCTTGGTCTCACCGATGTAGAGCAGTTGACACCTAAAGCAGCGGATGCAATAGATGGAGTTGGAGGAGGTTCAGGTGAATCTCTGCCTCACCTGGAAAGACTGCTTAGGACCTTGGATGGAGTCAAGGGGGGAAGTAACGCGACAAGTGTAGCATTTCCTGCGGTTGCAAGGGAAAGTACCAGGGGAGGGGGTGGTTTGGGTGGGAAGGGACGAATTGACCAGGGAGTTACGGAGGTACGAATTGGTTGGTAATTTTCCGACTAGAATTTGATGGTGAATCATGTCTGATTATTAGAAGTTTTGTATTCATATTTCATGATGTTCAGCATTAAATTAGAAATTTCTCTATACCACATGCGAGATAAATCCCGTCGGTCATAGCAATTACTATGGTGCAAAGCCATTAAAATATCTTGAATTTTTACCTAACCTTACCCAAGTCTCGAAAATCAAAAAAAAATTGCAAATGCTGGAAATCTGAAACAAAAGCAGAAAATGCTGGAAACTCTCAACAGGTCAGGCAGCATCCGTGGAAGGAACAATGGTTAACATTTTTGTTCAGCGACCTCTCTAGAGAATTGGGAAAGAGGGAGTGGGGAAATGGATGTACAGAACAAAGGAAATAAGTTATCCAGGTCTCAATTTGCCAAATGAAGAACCTCCTTACTTGCCTAAGCAATGCACGTTTGTTATAAATTTGGAGACAGGAGGTGCAAATCTGAGAGGACTTGAAACATCATTCCTCATTGTTCCCCCTATTTCCCTTCCCATCTCCATCTCCTGAGATGATGCAGCATGTATAATACTCCAAGCATCCAGGACTTTTATTGTTTCTCTGTTTGGAGCATATATGAAAGCTGGTTAAAATTTATGCACAAATATTTGAACAATGTATAACAAAGCTGAGCACCCTGGCAGCCAATTGAAAATATTTGTGCAATCCAAATGGTGTTTCTCTCAACAGCACTCTCTGCACGCAGCTCCTTGGACACCCATTTTAGGCTTATTTCAGAGATTGCTTTAGCTTCCTTGATCCATCACTGAAACCTGGAGAGCAGCAAGCTTTTAATTCTGAGTTATCTGATCACAGCCATAGATGCAGGAGAATCAATATTTTTTCCCCTGTTCCTAATCATTTCAGAAGCAAGATTCCGATATAATGGTCTTGAGATTATAACATTGTCAATGTGTCAGGGTCCTCCTGAAGATTAAACTTTCCCACAATAAAACTTGTATATTTCTGGGGAGAAATTGATAATGTAAACAAAAACTAAATAGTACAGAAATACAGTTACTTTCAATAAATTTTTAGCTTGTTTTAATTTGAGAAAAAACACCATTGGATTCAAATTTTCTGTCAGTAAAAAAATATTATTTTTGATAATTGAATAGTAAACTCATAACTTTTTACTTTAGTTTAGACCTTAGTATAAGAGTTGTTGCAGCTTTGCTGGAAACAAAACCTTAATTTGTGAAACTTCCTTTTGATGGCTTGACATTGAAATTTATGATTTGTATAGCTTCTGTTAACAAGGCTGAGCAGTCTTCCAGCTTGTGTTCAAAGTTTTTGTTCTAGTCTATAATGTGATCACACCCAATAGTTCCATTGGTATTTGCTTTTGTTAAGTAGTACAACCATTGCAGAATGCAGCCAGGCAGCATTGGGGTAAAAAAAACAAAAATGAAGTATATCCCACACTTAATGTCTGCACCAAAGGAAAGTTGGAGAGTAAAATCTAGTTTTGCATTAGTGTCACCTTCAAATCAGCAGCGGGTGGGCAGGCAGATGCCAGTTTGAAGTAGAAGAACGCAATACCGTCTTTTTCCATTGATAAAGTAGCCTTTCAGAGTCAATGAGCTCTGTCAATGCAAGCTTGTCAAGGCTACAACTTCATAGACCTGAGAGGCGGTTTGAGAGGTCAGGCCTTTTCAAATTCCCTGTGATGCAAATGAACTTTGCTGCTTAAACAACTATTGGAATTTTTATGTCCGCTCCTTGTCTGTTTCACAAAGTCATTGACGAGACATTCAGTGCTTTTTAAATTGGGGTAGCATTGTGATAAAGACCAAGTACAGATTTACGGAGGGCTGAAAGCAGTTAGATCATGTTCTTTTCATGGTACCATTAGAATCAAATCGATTTCCCTTCAGCCTTCAGAATGGTAAATTTTAACAAAGCTTTGGGGCTAGACAAGAGCCAAAATGACTGAAGTGAATGTTAATTACACTCCACAAACTTATTTTTTTCCACATTGACTAGTAGTCAAAATTAAAAGTGTGACTATAAACTGCTATGTTATATACATATAAGAATGGTCAGGCCTTGGAAAACAGCAACATCAAAATAGCTGTGGTTGATCTGAAAATACATACACTGTTATATTTACAAATAGTGCTGGGAACATTTTAACAGTTTAGGTTTGAAATACATCATACTCAATTTTTGGTGTAAAATATGACGTGCCTTCTTTAGTTCTCTTTGTTTAGAGTTTTATCTATCGTACAGGTGCTGGAAAAAAAGTATTGTTCATTCAACAATTTAGTAACTAAAAAGTACGTCTGGACATCCAATGTATGGTTAAATAGGCAATTAAACAACCCCCAAGGATATTTTGGTTTTCCAAAAAATAATTATCTACTTCTGAAACATGATTAACTTACCATACACAACACGTGGTGAAAGTTGAACTCATAGGAATCCGTAAATGTATCTTTTTTAAACACATGAAAATAAACTTCTTGTAGGGCAAAAAATCTAATTATTTTGCAATATCCTTGTGTCTAATGTTGATTTCCCCATCCCCATCAGATTATGATATTGAGTAATGGATGCCGATTTTAAAAGTTCTGAAAAAGAATGATATTTGAACACCTCGTGGCATTTATTTCCTTGCCTAAAAGTAACATAACTTGGATTGTTTGTGATGTGTTCCGCTGTTACAAATTTTGAGTATTTTACCACGTTCTATTGCATTTACTGGTGTTACTAATAATTGGTAACGGGTCTTGGATCTTTTGATGGTCAAATCATGGAATCAGATTAGTAACAAATATTTTAAAATAAAGGCCTTGTTGCATCTGTATCAAGTATTGTGTTGTTAAATATGTATATCGTCAAATGTGACTTTACAAATCAGGAATTTAAAAAAAATACGAATGGCTTTCAAACTAGTTTGGTTCCTGCCATTAATGCCTCAAGTTTGAATCTTGCCGTAATGAGCAGGGATGATGAGCACATCAAATCATATGATGGACAGTTTTATGGATTGATCGAAATTTAGCCTTAAGAGAAAGTTACTCCTTACAGATTGCTATGAGAATAAATGTGATCAAGTTTATAGGATGATATTTTTTTGTAATTATTACTCCGCAGCTTCAGTTATGTCAGAACAGGAAAGACCAAATGTATAACTCTTACCTGTTTTGTTTCCTGACGTCTTTTTAAACACTGACGCATTTTGGTTTCTGAGCAGCAGCTGCATCACTGATGCAGTTGAACTGCAGGGCAATGTTTAATGGCTTTTCTGCACCTGCAGCTATAGAAGCTTATTTTGACACCTGGCATCATCACTTATTTACCCTTCCCCCTTTCTTTTTAAAAAGACCAATTTTTCTCTCCTTTCTGAGTCCAATTCCTGTTGATATATAGATATGTTAGTGATATGAAAAGGGATAGTCAGTAGGGATTCTTTTGTCACTCCTGCTTTATTGGAAGCAATATCGCCGGTGTTATGCACTAACTTTGGTTCAAACAAAGTGTGAGCACTGGTTTTTCGTCTTAGCTCTGATGGACTTGGGCACCACTGAAGAAGATGCATTCTTTTCACTTTGCACAATTAAACCGGATGAATGAACACAAAATAAATGGGTTGGTTTTGAGAAATTATATTAAATACAAATTTCATAGTCCATTAGTTTTACTTCTCTGTGTTGAAACATACAGAGCTTTAGAACCCATAAAATTAAATAAGTATTTTGACAAGTTTCAGGAAGTAACCTCGTTTTTAACTCTTGCTTTTGTATAAAATCAAATTAATGATGCTATGTGATTTGAGTGTGGCTGGGACAAGGAATGAGATGGTAATTGTAATTATAATATCTTATTTCACTGTTAACCTTGCATTCATTCCGTTGTTCCATTTTAGTATATATCCTTAATTGTACAATATTTTTAAAGATATAAAATTAACCCATTTTTGATTTAATCCACAATTTGAGAATTACTATGACATTAATAAAACATGCACATTGGAAGTCTAATATTCTGACTGTAGATTTTGGCACCAAGTTTATTGCATGTGCTAATCTTACAATTTATTTGTGATTGTAATTTTGCCTTTAACATTGTTTGTTGTATGCATCGTTTTTTTGTTTTTTTGTAATGTGACATTAGGTACTTAATAATAATTTTCTCTTTTACCATAACTAAAAACCCCTTAAAATGTTGTTCATGGAAAGTGGAAGGGAGAGGATGAAAGAACTATTTTTAGTTACTGTTTAACGCTAAAAGGTGCTTTGACAGCACACACAGCCTATGTTACAGGACCACCCTGTATTCAGTCACTGTCCCCACACCTCTGTATTTTCCATTCACACAAGCAGCTGCACTACAAAGTTTTTCAGAAGTCAGTCAAGAGTAAAATTCTACCTCATTTGTCTTCCAGACACGAAGATCGATCGAGAAGTTATTAGAATGGGAAAACAATAGGTTATACCACAAGGTGAGTGCCGCAGAGAGCAACGTTAGCATGGGGTTCAGACCATTGGGGTCTGAATTGCACAGTATGGAAACAGATGCTTTTGTTGGTAGAAAAATATGAAAGATGGATAAATGGTTTGTCTGGATGCAAGAATAAAATGGAAGTCATTTTTCTTTCTTTTCTCTGTTTCTTTTCCAGCTGTGCTTGCACTGGAGACTGAGCAAAAGGAAATGTGAAACCAATAACATGATGGAATATGTAAGTTAAAGGGCTGTTTTGTTACTTTCTCTATTAAATGACCATTTATTTTGCTTCTGATCTTATTCTTTTAGCAGTTATTAATCAGAAAGGTGTCAAGCTACTTAGTCGCTTGAGTGGAAAAATTTATTACGGTCCACAGATGCACGTATTCACGTGCAAGGCAGATTTATATAGTTATGAATGGCCTGAAAACAAGGCTGGCACTGTGTTCAGAAAATAATAAATTAATTGCCAGAATGCATTAACTGAAATGTATTGAAGGGTTACTGTGTGTGTCTAAAGAGAAGAATCTTTTGAGTTCACCACAAATCTTTCAACCTGTTTCAGTTTAATTCTACAAAATAAGGTTATATTTGTTTCACCTACACACGTAAACAGGCACAGAAAAATAAATTAGCAGCAGCCTGGCCAATAGATTATGGATAAATTACGCACTCCAGGAAAACCGTGTAACATGATTGTTGTGCTTAGTGATTAGATTTAACAAAAATATGCATCATCCTATAAAGTAAATGTAATTCTTAGCTGAACACAATTCAATTTTTGTTTGCTTGCTATGCTATGAAAACTCAAAGAAAACTGCCTCATCACTTAATCTGGTAAAATGTCTATAAAATACTGGGCTAGTGTCTGAAGTGTTTCTGAAACTTGTGTTTGCAATCTTAGAGCACTATGTGGAATTAAAGTTGCACAGTCAATAAAACCTGTGGCACATCACATTATTATAGAGTGGTTAAGAAGAAATTTGACTCCCATAATTGTTGCACTAAATCGTATTATTTAACTCACATAAGAGTTGTAACTTTTCACGATCACTTAGATTACCAATTTTGACCTATAACATTATGTACCCACCTCTCCCTCACATCATCTGCTCCATAACCCTCATCATTGCCATTGTTACTCTGGACTTTACTATTCCAAAGTACTTCTGGCTACACTGTATAGAAATTTGAAATCTTCTAAAATTCCAGAACCACAGCATTCACTCACCATTACTGTGCTTTTTAAACTTGGATTGGTATCCAGTTAAAGCAATTTCACCATTTTCACCCATTTTTAAACCTCTCAATGTCTGTAGCTCCCTTCTGTGCTTCAACCCTACAAAGCATGTGCAACTTTATGTCAGACATCATGAATGCCTCTAAATTTAATCAGTCTGTAACTCATGACCATACCTGCAGTTCCTAAGTCTCTAAGCTCGGGAACTTCCCAATATTTCTCCACATCTCTATCATTCTCTTCTTTTAAGATGCTCGGTGGAATCTCCCTCTTTGACCAATGTTCGGGACATTGTTGTGACGTAGTGTCAAATTTGTTTGAGAACATTCTCATGATCTACCTTAGGATATTTTGCTGTGTTAATGTACCACATAAATACTTTATTATAGACGATAGACAACAGGTGCAGGATAAGGCCATTCAGCCCTTCGAGCCAGCACCGCCATTCAATGTGATCATGGCTGATCATCCACACTCAGTACCCCGTTCCTGCCTTCTCTCCGTATCCCTTAACTCCGCTATCCCTAAGAGCTCTATCTAACTCCCTCTTGAAAGCATCCAGCAAACCAGCCTCCACCGCCCTCTGAGGCAGAGAATTTCACATACTCACAACTCTGTGTGTGAAGAAGCTTTTCCTCATCTCTGTTCTAAATGGCTTACCACTTATTCTTAAACTATGGCCCCTGGTTCTGGACTCCCCCAGCATCGGGAACATGTTTCCTGCCTCTAGCGTGTCCAATCCCTTAATAATCTTATATGTTTCAATAAGATCTCCTCTCATCCTTCTAAATTCCAGAGTATACAAGCCCAGCCGCTCCAATCTATCAACATATGACAGTCCCGCCTTCCCGGGAATTAACCTCGTGAACCTAAGCTGCACTCCCTCAATAGCAAGAATGTCCTTCCTCAAGTTTGGAGACCAAAACTGCACACAATACTCCAGGTGTGGTCTCACTAGGGCCCTGTACAACTGCAGGAGCACCTCTTTGCTCCTACACTCAACATTATTGTTATACCCCTGTCTCAGTCCTCATAAGAAATGGCTTGTTCCATGAAACAAATTGCATATCTAGTTTATTCTTTTAATATTCCTTGGTGTGACATGGGAAGACATAGCAGGGCAGACAAAATTGAAGAACAGATTAAGGCCAACTGCTTATACTAACTCCTGACGACAAATGACTGGCATTGAAAAGATATTGTCCAGTCCTCATGTCGTGCAGTTTAAATGAAGATTAATTGAAAATAAAAACAAAATGATCTGTTTGTTTATAACGTGCAGTGTCCCTATTGCATGCAATTATATGGTCATAGACTCAGTTGCTGTTTTTTTTTCAAGGATCAGGGGTGACACAATATTTCAATTATCCTAACTTTTACCAGATTACTTCTTTAGTTTTCATATGCAGTTTTAAAATCAGAATAAGTTTGGAGATTTTCTCATGTCTCTTGTAATACTGCCTCTTTGGTACAAGGCATTTCTTAAAATTGTGAAAACTAAGAACTTAGCAGCAGTTTCACGTAAAATAGAACTTTTCAAATTATTTTCTTATGGAACTTAAAACCCTTAGCTAATTTCTATTTAATGGAGTATTTAATCAGAAACGTTTCCCATCATCTTTCTTGCTTTTAACCTTATTGAGAACTCTATTTGAAACTAAAGTCTATGAGATAACAAAGGACTTTCAAGGTACTTTTTTTTCATCTGGAACAGCGTCCATTTACTCAATTGGTTGTTAGAGAGTATTTGTAACTTCAGCAGTTATATCAAATATGATGATTTATCAAAATGTGAAATGCAGAAGCAGAGATTTTTGTGATGCAAAAGCAGAAGGACCTAAGTAAGTTGTTAAAGGTTTTTCTATTTTTAGATAGATTCTTCTTGAGATGTAATCTTTCCAGGTACATGTTAAATTCTAACAACAAGCTGCATTTAAAAACTTCTCTGCATCTCTATGCCCTTCATTTTTTGAATGGAAGTTATTTTCTATAGTTATTGAATACCAGGCCCGTGGAAATATTATTTTGCAATTTATGCTTTGTGTTTGATTATTTGCCAGATTTCTTTGCAACCTTCCCTGTGAATAAAATTAGATAGCGAAACTTGGGAATTCTTTCACAGTTCTTTTTTGTTATTTACCACAAATAGCTATACTATTTTTTTACTTGGGACACTTTGATTTACAAATGTTTTCTGGCTTGTTTCCCAAAATTAGTTTCTGTGCAATTTTGAATTTTAATTGAATACCACATTATGGTCTCTGGACTCTTAAGATTACTAATGTTGGATGACTGATTTGTAGTTTAAACCCTTTTGAAAGAGTTATCTTGCCTCTGGTATATGTGACATTGCTTATGTATTAAAATTTGATGGCAGTTTTTAATCACATTCCCCACAATCACATTTACTACTTCCAGTTCTGCGGTTCCAACCAAACTCCACAGGCTGCAACTAATCCTGAAGTGCAGATCCGTAGTCTCTGATAGCCTTTTGGTAGTTTGGTGCCGTCAAAGACCTTGGAACATTTTTTAAACAAACATTCCTGCGTCTTCCTGCTCCAGTCAGGCAGAAAGTACAGAAGCTTGAAAGAGCACACCACTAGACTCAGGAATGAATTCTTCCTCTGTTATCAGGCCTGACAGGAATGGTCCTTCCTAAGCTAAGGCACTGTCTGATTCACCTCTATCCCATTGCGGACATTGGACTTAGTCTTTGAAACTGATGTGTTACAATGCTGGGAACTATATTCTTCACTGTATCTTTGCCTTTGCTCTATCTATTGTACTTAGGTTTCGCTTGATTGTATTTATTAATATCTGAACTGATTGAATAGCATGCAAAACAAAGCTTTTCATGAAAATCACGTAAACAGGGATCAAATAATGAAATATATATATTCTCTGGAGCTTGTGGTGAGCCCAGTAGTGGCGCAGGGGGTCTTACTCATTCGACATGCACATTGCATTGCGCAGACACTGAAGTCAGAAATGAGCTAATCCACGAGGTGGAAGTCACCAGCTATTTTATATAGAGATTAGTATAATTTGCTCAACAAACACTCTCAGCGGGTCTAGCAGCATCTGTGGAGGGAAATGAACTGTTGACTTTTCAAGTCAAACCCCTTCATCTGGTCTGAAAGTATAGAGGGGAGAATGCCAGTATGAAGAAACGAGGGGGAAGGCAGAATAAGAGTTGGCAAGCGACAGGTGGATCAAGGTGAGCAAGTGCTGATTGGTTGGGAGAGGGAGACAGACAATCTGACAGACAAATCCTCTTCACCTGGATCCTGTTGCTTGCTCGCGCTTGCTACACCCTTTCCCTCCCCTCTTTATACAATTTATCTCCCCTCTGCTCTCTCGGTCCAGATGAAGGGTTCCGACCCAAAACTTCACCTGTCCATTTCTCTTCACAGATGTGCTCAATTCCTTCAACAAATTGCTTGTTTCATCAGATTCCAGCATCTGCAGTCTCTTATCTCCATGGTCTTTAGGCTAGAGAACTGCTATCTCCATTTGTGTAAGAAGGAACTGCCATTGCTGGTTTACCGATTTATCCGAAGATAGACATTGGAATGTTGGAGTAACTCAGTGGCTCAGGCAGTATCTGTGGAGACAAGGAATAGGTGATGTTTTAGGTCGAGACACTTCATCGATGAAGTTGGTGACGTCACCTATCCCCTTTCTCCAGAGATGCTGCCTGACCTGCTGAGTTATTCCCAGCATTTTGTGCATTCTCCATTTGTTGATCTTATTATTGAGGAACAATAAGATTTGTCTTTGTTTTAAATGATGTTAAGATGAAATTAAGAAAAATGTATAATTTTATAATTATTTTGTTTTTCATTGTTTCCTTTCCAGGTCATCTTAATAGAGTTTTTACCGAAAACACCAATATTTCGACCAGATTAGAATAAGATTTTGTCTTCAGAGACTTAGTGCGTTGTCCTTCCAATGGTGCCTTGCTTGGTACTCTCCTGGTGAAGATTGTGTAAATCGGACGCCTTTAATGCTTTTTATCCAGTTTTTCCATCCATCTGTTTATTAGTCCGCCACATTTTTTGTTAGCTTTTTTTCTAGTAACAATTGCATTCCAGAATTCTGATCTTGTGATTTGTTCTCGCCAACCTCTGGCAAAATCCTTCACTTTGTCATTTTGCTCTTTAATGATTCTTGACACACATTGGCCAGTGTACACACAATAGCTTTAAAACAATCACTGAAATTATGTATGAAAAGATTACCAAACTGATTTTAATAATGACTGTGAATTATCCCAGAAGTTTTCCATGAAGGATAGAAATTACTAGTTGGAGTTATTAGAATCTACACTTTTAAGTTGAATTCTGAAGGCAATATATGCGGAACAAAGTTGTGTACAGTGTTGTCACATTATATCATTCTATTGTAATTTTTTCTGCCCATTAAATTTAAACTTGAGACCTACTGTGCACGTATTCAGGAACACAAATTCTACTACGATATCGAAGTCACCAAATATGAAGAAATCTGAATGAAGAAACCACATCTACTGGCTCTTGCTACTCTCTAAATATTTAACATGCAAATGGAAAAGAATACTGAATATATAAACATAGAATAATAAAATGAAGGCTTTTGCGTGCATTGTAAGGTCACTGGGAGCCAGGACCATGGAAAATGCAACTGAATTACCACCGTAAAATGAACATTTTGTTCATTAACTATCACGTTTGATGGTTATTTTGACTCTGCTACTATGTTTACTTTTCCTTGAACAATTTAGGTTTACATGCAGATGTTTTGATTTTTCCTGTACATAGTGATAATGTAGATTGTACATTAACAGATTCTTGGGTCAGGCCAAATATTGTTTTATTCTGCACCTCAGATAGTGGAACCTGTCATTGTATTTGAAGAGGTGATTTCAGTTTCAGTACTTCACTGCATACTGGCAGAAATTAAGGTGCAGATTATTTTAGCTTTTTTAATATTAATTTTGCTCTAACTTTTAGAAAATCAACTTATTTCTTTAAGGTAGGTTTTTGGGATTGAAGGACCAGTTTTTACTATTAAATAAAAGAATTGGAATATTAGGAATGATCTTTAATAATTTTTCACTTCCTACTTAGCAGGTGAAAAATTGCACACAACTAACTTTTTCTTCTATTTGCACCCAATATCCAACTGTGACATTCAGTTTGTAATGTGTAAAGGTTGTATAAAATTTATTTTTGTGTGTGAGACTATCCAACTCATAATATAACTTTTGAATGACAAAGAAGTCACTTTCTGCCTTCTATTGTGTAATCCTATTCAGTGTGCATCCCCACGATTCTGATATCCAGATCAAAGGTTTAAGTTGAGGTGAGAACAGAAATTTGCTTCACATTCCTGTTAATTTTAATAACAGAGACTTTATCCTGATTTGATAAAGAGGTAAAGATGTTTTGGTTTAATCTGTCTAAAGGTTACAGTAACCTTATAAACCAAAATCAATGCTGTCATAATTTTTTATTGTTCCAATTAAACATTCTCTGTGGTAAAGGGCACCTATCTAATATCTCCCAACTCTACTGGTGGATTGATGGCATTGCCATTCTATAATCAGTAGAATTTCTATTGGTTTAGTTTGTCTGCAGCTGTTTGCTGCCTAATTTTCAATCAGATAATATGTGTACTGCTTGTGTGTTTACTATGTTTTTGTTGCATCTGTTTCTACTTGTGCTCATTTACTTCAAACTCTCTTGAATGATGTTGCTGCATGCCTTTTAGGGATACATATACAAAGAAAGCATTTCTGCAATGGTTAAATAAGAACTGGCTATTTCTGAAATAAAAGACTGATAAAAAATAATTAACACTGCTGTATTAATGCTATGGAAATCTGGTAATGAACTTTTGCAATGTTTGGAAATTGAGTATTCATCTGCAATTTATCCTTTTTGCAGCCTGAAGATAGCTACCTCACTGTATAAACATTCTGCTTATGATGTGAAAGAAATCATTGGAGGTGCCTTGTATTTACTGATGCAGTCACTGGCTGTTGAATGGGGGGAAATATGGACTGATCAGTGTTTCCCTTTTGTTGTTTCAAGTTAATTTCAAACAATTTACTGAGTATGAAACAATTGTTTTTCAAGTTTATTGAAGTCCACTTCTAACTTAGAAATTATTTGTTTCATTTAAATCCAGGCTCATTTGTTACAGGTCAAAACTCTTTAATCATCAGCTACTGTGAAGGCTTTGTATAAATGGGAAACTTTGGAAAATGTTAATTTACTGCACATTTGGAATCATTCATATAACTATAGTTTGTTACGAAACCGGACTCAAAATTGGGATTTTATATATATATATATTGAGATTAAAATGTCTGCTTTATATCATAACGCATTGTCAGAGTCATATAGCACTGAAAAACCCAACAGTTCATCGAATGCACGCCAACCATGAACCATCCCCGATACTAATCCTATTTTATGCACCTTGCCCATAACCCCTTCTTTAAGTCTACTTTTGCTTAAAAATTTATATAATCTGCAAATGTGAACTATTGTTTTGCGGTTTTAAGTTAATTTTCTCTCTCTCACCCCAGCTCTCTCATGCGCCCGCGTGCTTGCTCTCTTCTCTTTTTTTCTCTCTCTCTCTCCCTCTCCCTCTCCCTCTCCCTCTGCCCCTCCCTCTCCCTCTCCCCCCCTCTTTCCCCCCCCCTCTCACATATCAACACCAAAAACCTTAACGTGTGAATTAGTGCTTAATCTATTAATCTGAAATTCAGTTATGTTCAATATCTTTTTATTTTAGACTTTTACTATAAGATTTTACCCGGGCGGCATGGTGGCGCAGCGCCAGAAACCCGGGTTCAATCCTGACAACGGGTGCCATCTGTACGGAATTTGTACGTTGTCTCTGTGAACGCGTGGGTTTTCTTCCGGTGCTCCGGTTTCCTCCCATACTCCAAAGATGTACAGGTTTGTAGGTTGATTGGCTTGGTAAAATTGTAAATTGTCCCCAATGAGTGTAGGATAGTGCTAGTGTATGGGGATCGCAGGTTGGTGCGGACTTAGTGGGCTGAAGGTGTCCGGCAGTATCTCTAAACTAAAAAAAATAAACTTTGGACAGAAAGAACATAAGAGGGACGGAGAAGGTGAACTCTACTTTTCAGCAACAACATTAGATCTTGGGAGAGCATAAGGTCTTGAGCCCAACCTTTGGTGGCACAAAAACAATGGCGTTGAACATGTACCACTCTATATTGCATTCTCGCAGAAATCTCTGCTATGCGTGAGCCAGAAATTATTCCAGGGACCAGTTGTCATTGCAAAAAAGTCCATCTCCTGACATGTAAGTGATGTAATGCACATTTGTTAGAGAATAATCTATCCATTCAAACAGTTTAGTTGTTGGATAGCAATCTGGGAAACTTGTTTTGTTCATCAAATTCACTTACTATTTGGTTTTGAAGTTTTGATTAGATGTCCAGCAGGCCCATTCATGCCTGCTATTATTAGCATCCAGTATTTTTAAGGGGTTTGTTTTTTTGTGATCTGTTGTTAATCCTGAAAAATTGTGGATGAGGCACTTGGAGTTTGCTATTTATATTTATTTTTAAGATCAACATCTACTCAATGTGGGTGAATTGATTTAGCTTGAGATGAAAAGAAGGGTTCTCATATTTTGACAGCTTAAACTGACACCTACCAAAAACCTAAGCTTTGGAGATCTTTAATGTGGGGGGAAAAGAGTTTTTGTGTTGAACTGAGACCAATGACAATGGACGTTAATGGTTGAGTGATTATATTTGGTGATAAGCAAACTAATAAAATTGGAGGGATGTGTCTATTTGAGGATTGTGGAAATAAATAAATTTGAGGATTGTGGAAATGAATAAGATAAAGCTGGAAAAGATTAAAAAATGAGAATTTCGAACTTAAGTTAGAAATGGGAAAACAGTTTGCCTTGCATAATTGTGGGAGACAGGCCATAGATGCGCGTACAACTGAACCAATAAATTGCTGTTTAATCCTGTTTGGTAATTGTGAGCTGATAGGGTTTTGGTCTATTATTGACAAAAGGTCCATGATACAGCAAAAGCTTTGTTTTACATGCTATCCAGTCAAATCAGTTAATACTATACATTCAAGACAAACTCAAATACAATTGATAGAGCAAAGTTCAAGATGCAGAGTGTTCAATATAATTGTCAGCATTGTAGTACATTAATCCCATTGCAGTTTAATGCCTGCAATGGGGTAGCAGTGAGTCAGGAAGTCTCTTAGTTTATGGATGGTCTGTTCAGAAGCCTGATAACAGAGGGGGAAAAGCTATTCCTGAGTTTAGTAGTTTGTGCTTTCAAGCTTCTGTACTTTCTGCCAGACTGGAGCAGAGTGTAGAAGGAATGAATGGCATGGGAAACATGTTTGATTTTGTTGGCCGCTTTCCCAAGGCAGCATGAAGTAAAGATGAAGTCAATGGTAGGGAGTTTGGTCTGTGTGATGGACTGGGCTACATCCACGACATGCAATTTATTGTGGTCTTGGGCAGAGGTGTCTCCAGACCAAGCTGCAATGCAAGCTGTAGTGTGCTTTCTATGGTGCATATGTACGTTTGTCATTGGAGAAATGCTGAATTTCCTCTTTGGAAATAAGAGGCATTGCTATGCTTTCCTAGTTGTTGCTTCAATGGGGTTGCTCCACGACAGATTTGCACCAAAGAACTTGGAAGCTCTCAACCATTTCCACTTTGGCACCATTTATACTGGTTGGGGCATGTAAACCATCACTCTTCCTGAAGTTGATTTCTCCTGATGGAGGAAGAGAGAATGAGACAGAAACAAAAAAAACTTAACCACAAAATTAACTGGACAGATTGTAATAATGGAATAAAGACTGATAGACAAGCTGTTGGAATGAATGAAAAGGGAATAGATTTTTTTTGCTGAGAAATATGAAGTGTTGCATTTTGCTAAGAAAAGGAAGAAATTATATGGCTGAATATCTAAAGGGAAAAATATTATGGACCAATGCGATGGGGGGGTGGGGGGGGGGACAGAGAGAGAGAGAGAGAGGAGGAGAGAGAAAGTGAGAACGTGTTTTGTGACCTGGAGGGTTTTAAGTTTTGCCAACCACTAAATTTAATGTGAATTAAAACCAGTGTTCAAACTCTCATTCTATTGGTGAAAGAAGAGCAGGGCAGCTATGGAAAAATGAGACTGATTAAAGAAGGGGGTATAGCTTTAAGTTGAGAATGCTAAAAGATATGTGGAGCAAGTTTAGTTTAAATTATGGTGGGTGCTTGGAACGAGTTGTCGGGGGTGGTAGTGGAAGTAGATATGATATAGCACAGCAGTGCAACAGGAAGAGCTGCTGCCTTACCGCACCAGAGACTGGGAAACGATCCTAACCCTGTGTGCTATCTATGTGGAGTTGGCACATTTGTGCTGTGCCTGCCAGGGTTTCCACAAAGTGCTCAAGTTTCCTCCCTCATCCCAAAGACATGCAGGGTTGTAGGTTATTTGGTCTCTAAATTGTCCCCATTGCTCCGTATGAGGGGCAATGTCATGGCTCCGCTGCCTTTTGTCAAATCTTTTCTGGAAACCTGGATTCTTGAACTTATTATACATTTCCGGCAGTTATGGTGTGACCTATGGGCCTGTCCCACTTAGGTGACTGCTAGGGACTAGTTTTAATGGAATTCACCTATGACACCTGGTGACAATCTATGACAGCACCTACGACAGCACCTTCGTCAACCTACGATAGAAAAAATTGTCGCCAGTGTCACTGAAACATTTCTAACATGTTGAAAATTTTGTGGCAGTTGCCTGTAGTCACCCAGAAAACCGCCTAAGTGGGACAGGCCCATATTAGGGTGCGTTTTTAAGGTGTGTTTTGTGTCATTGAAGTCTGGTAAAGAAACAGATCTCTGTCCTGAACAGAAGATGGTTCACTATTACCAGTTAGTCGGCGCATTTTCTTCTCATAATAACTTTGCACCACATGTTTGAACGTGGAACATAAAATGTAGAACACCACAGCATAAGAATAGGCCGTTCGGTCCACTATGTCTGCCGAACATGATGCCAAGACCAACTCTTATGTGCCCTGTTGCTCCTGAAATGTTAAATATCTGTTGAACATACATTTTAGACAGTTGCATGTGTTGATTATTCTGACTTTCAGATGCATTCTGATAATTAGGAGCCAAGCGGTCTAACTTTGTTTAATTTATTGGTAGCGTTCTATCATTTGTTAAACCTGGACCTTTTTTGGAGGAAAAGATGGAAGAATTCCAGTCACAGACCTACAGCCTGGAAACAGGCCCTTAGGCCCAACCAGCCAAAGCCAACCATGATGCTCTATCTACACTAATCCCACCTGCCTGCATTTTGCCCATATTCCTCTTAACTTTGCCTTTCCCTGTAGATGTCCAAATGTCTTTTAAATGTTATAATAATTGCCTCAACTACCTCTTCTAGCATATACCCATCCCCCTCTATGAGAAAGTTGTTCCTCAGATTCCTATTAAATCTTTCCTCAGCTTAAACCTATGTCCTCTTGTTCTCGATTTCCCTACTCCTGATAAAAGACTTTGTGTATTCACCTTATCTATTCCTTTCATGATCTTGTATACCTCTACACGATCACCCCTCAGCATCCTGCGCACCAAGGAATAAAGACCTAGCCGCCCAACATCTCCCAATAGCTGAGGCCCTCAAGTCCTTGCACCATCCTCGTAAATCTGCACTCTTTCTAGCTTAACAATATTCTTCCGGTAGCAGGGTGACCATAACTGAACACTATACTCTAAATGTGGCCTTACCAATGTCTTGTACAACTGTAACAGAACATTCCAACTTCTATACTCAGTACTGTGACTGATGAAGGCCAATATACCGAAAGCTGTCTTCACTACCCTATCCACCTGTGTTGCCACTTTAAAGGAACTATGTACCTGCACTCCTAGATCCCTCTGCTCTACAACACTGCCATCCACTATGAAGGTCCTGCCCTGGTTTGACTTCCGAAAATGCAACACATGGTGCTTATCTACATTGAACTCCACTAACCATTCCTCAGCCCACTTTAGTGTCATCTTGGTGTCAAATTACTAATCCTGCCTTCTACATTCTCAACTTTGATATAACCACGAATAGCAATGGATCCCTGAGGCACACCACCAGGCACAGGCTTCCACAACCTTCTACCATCGCCCTCTGGTCCCTTCCATGAAGCCAATTATCTATCCAGTCAACTAGCTCTTCCTGAATCTCAGGCAATCTAACCTTCCAGAGCAGCCTACCATGCTGAATCTTATCAATTGCCTTGCTGAAGTCCATTTCTACAACAAGTTCTCCAGGTTCATTTAAAAAGGTTTTCATGCTGCCGATGAAGGAAATTCTCCCACTGGGTAGGTAATATGCTTGTTATTGGGTGGTTTTCTCCTGCGCCTGTTTTTAAATCGCCGATACAGTAAATGGGAAGGAACTCGAGCTTGTTTGAAACTTTAATCGCGAAGAGCGAAATAACTTTTTAATCAAAAATAGATTGCGCGCTGAGACTGTTTCATCCCTTTTTCCAAAAGTAAAAGACGGTCGATTTATTTCCACCCCCCAACGAGTATCTTCGCCAGTCATTAGCAATCATAAAACTAGTCACTTAATTTGTAAAGCTGCATCATTCGCACACATTTTCAGGCAAGCGTTTTTAATTGCAACGTTTTGGGAAACGTGAATTGTTTTTATTTCGTGAACCCATCTCCAGTGAAGCCCTTGGACGCACAATGAATTGCCTCCACTGTTGAAATATTGCAAGGGAAACACGAACGATTGAGCGGCGCAATGAGATTTCGCCAGCGCGTTCAGCTACGATAAGTGAACGTTTGCTTTTAAAAGTTTGGGAGGTTTTGCACCTTCCGATAACGTCCTTCGGGATGATCCTGTTGGAAATCAAACACCGGTCAGGAGAAAAGCTGCTGAAACATATTCATTAGTAACCCAGCTCTCGGTTAGCTGGGGAGTGGCGTAATGTTGCTGAGAAGAAA
>CM075977.1:312878769-312960047 GCA_038087875.1 Malacoraja senta
TGAAGTCCTGGTTAATTGGAATCTAGAATATTGTGTCCAGTTCTGGTAACCTCATTTTAGAAAGGAGGTGAAAACCATACTGCTTCACTAGGACGGTTGCAAGGATGAGGGATTTCAGCTGGACAATCATGTTGGAAACCGAGGCGATTTTCCTTGGAGCAATGGAGATCGAGGAGAAATTCGATAGAGATTATAACAGCCTTAGATGTGGACAATAAACGGTAATTGTTCCATAGATTCTATAGACTTTAGTCTTTAGAGATACAGCGTGGAAACAGGCCCTTCGGCCCACTGAGTCCACATCGCCCAACCATTAATTAGCACTATCCTACACGCTAGAGACAATTTACAATATACAGAAGTCAATTAACCTACAAATCTGTACGTCTTTGGAGTGTGGGAGGAAACCGGAGCACCCAGAGAAAACCCACGCGGTCACAGGGAGTATGCAGAAACTCCGTACACCCAGCACCCACATTCAGTATCAAGCCCGGGTCGGTAAGGCTGCAACTCTATATATTTTCCTGGCTATATATTTGCCTGGCTATAGGGAGAAAACATGAAATTGAATTAAATAGATTACTGGCATAGAGCTGATGGGCTGAATGTCTCCTTCTATCATAATGATTTTGAAATTCTCTATGACAAATCAAAAACAATGATGGTGCCTCATAAAACAGACTGTGGTTTTCTGCACATTCCCCCCTCTCTCCTGTACCCTGTTTGGGTGTGCACCTATTTCAACATCCATTCCCTTTCTTTTGTCCCCTTCCACCTACATACCTTCTCCTAATTTCACATTTCACTCCTCTTCTCTCCTTATCTGACACCTAATTGTATTTGTGCACCCATTTGCCTATCTACTGTATATCCCCCTCACCTGTATCCACTTATCACTTGCCAGGCTTTGCCTTGCCCCCACTTCCATACAGCTTTCTCCTCCCTACTACAATCAGCCTGAAGAAGGGTCTCAAACTAAAATGTCGCATGTCCATGTCCTTCAGAGAAGCTGCCTGACCCATTGAATTACTCCAGCATTTTGTTTTGTTTTTTCTAAACTAAACTAGCATCTGCAGTTGCTTGTTTTTCCATCTTCCTGTAAAATTTCTTAGGCGTCTCAGTAGCAATGATCATAGCTCACAATTTCTTCCATTGACAGCATGTGGGTGCTGCTGGCATAACTGGTGTTTGTCATCCTCGTAATGTCTATTGTGACAGTGAACCACCTTGGTGAACTATTGTAATCCATGTGCGTGAAACTTTCCCCGAAGTACAAATACGCAGCAAATTCCAGTATTTAGACCAAGACAATGTAAGATCTGGAGGTTGTGATATTGCATCTGCCTCCTGACTTTATTCTTCCTTCTAAGTAGAAGAGATTGTGGGTTTGGCAGGTACTATGAAATATACTTCAATGAGTTGTTACAGTATATTTGTGGTTGTTGTACACTGCAGTGTCATAGAGCCATACAGCAAGGAAATTGGCCTCTCGGTCCAACTTGCCCACGCTGACCAAGATGACACTAGTCCCATCTGCCCACATATGGCCCATACCCCTCTAACAATTTCCTATGTATGTACCTGTCCAAATATCTTTTAAATGTTGTTACAGTACCTGCCTCAACTACCTCCTCTGGCAATGCATTCCATATACAGTATGCATCGCCCTCTGTGTGAAAATGTTGCTCCTCAGATTCCAATTAAATCTTTCCCCTCTCACCATAAACCTATATTCTGGTCCGCGATCCCCTACTCTGGCTAAAGGCCTCGGTGCATCCACTCTATCAATTCCCCTCATGATCTTAGATGTGCACTGTTTAATGCTGTGATTTAATATTTAAGGTGGAGGATGGAATCTGATCAAGTGTTCTTCCCTAGATGGTGTAAGCTACTTGGAGATGAATTCACCCACGCAAGGTAATTCCAGAGACCTCCTGGAATTTGCTTTGCAGATGGTGGAAAGGCTTTGACGAGGTAGATGGTGAGTCACCTGCTGCTGGATACCCAGCTTCTGCCAGAAACAGTATTCTTGAGCCGGTGCAGTTATGTTTCTGGGGATGGGAGGTTTGCAGGATGTTAATGTTCGGAAATTAGTTGATGACAATGTTGTCAAATGTCACATGGAGTTGCATCAGCTCTCTCTTGTTGGAGACTTTTATTGCCTGGATATTTGTGTGGCGTTGTTGTGAACTTGCCACGTATCAGCCCAATTCTGCATGTTCTCCTGGTCTGCTTGCGTGCAGGCGTAACAGCCTTGTTATCTCCAGAGTTGCAGATGAAATTGAATTTCCTGCAATCACCAGCAAATCTCCCCACTTCTGACCTTTGGATGGAGGGAATACATTGACAATGCGGCTGAACATGGTTGGACCCATGGCACTGCCCTTTGTAGCAAATGCAGTGATAGTTCAATGGTTCAATGCTTCCTTTATTATCTATCATGTGTACCTATCATGTGATTCCTTTTTTCCATCTAGATCAGTAAGAATATTGCCATACGTAAGTACAATCCCCAGTTAAGTACATAATGCATAACAACATCCCACTGAGTCTATATGCAAGAGTCGCCAGGTTTTGGCACCATTTCACAGTTCCAAGTGCAGCTGGCCATAAAGGCCTGTTGCAGCCGTCACCTCCATCATGTCGTCCTGTGAACCGTTGTCCCTCTCCTTCTGGCTTTCTTCAACCTTCATGCCCTGGGGGGGTCACCTCCTATGGCAGACCTTGAGGTACAGAAGGTAAGACCCTCTCTGGTTCTTCCCTCCGGCCCTTGTCCAGCATCTGCCACCATCGCCGACTCCCTCCTCCTCCTCCTCTCCAGTTCCCACAGTTTTCAGGCCAAGCAGGGGCCGGACTCGGCGGCTTCCCTCTCCTGCTTCCCCGGCGGGCAAGACAGGCCTCCTGCTGGGGGATGGCCACAGCTCGCTGGGATCTTCTGCCACCCTTGGCTCACCAGGACTTTCCAGCAACCGAGGTGGATTACGCCCAACGATCACAGAACTTCGAAGAATATTACAAATTAGAAGGATATATGTTTGAATTGAGTTGTTTGGCTGAGAGCCATTTCCTAGTTCTGTCTATGCAAATGATTTGCTGCTACTGCTGAATAACAGAGGTAAGATCCTGGACCCTTATCCATGCATCAACTAATGTCGGAAAAATACATCTACTTATATTTTTATTTTACAGAAATTCATTTGACTTTACCTGTACTGGTTCTCTAAAAAGCGAATCCTTCATTCTTTCCCCATAGCCTGTAATTTTTACCTACCCAAGTATAAACCCATGTTAAAATATGCCATGCGGAGAAAGATACTGCTGCTTCCTAGCTACCCATTTCAAGAACAGAAGAGTAGAATGGTGCAGATAACCAAAGATTTGGTTAACTCTTTTTTTCTTCTCTATCCACAGATTCTGCCTGATTTGCTGAGTACTCTTGAACATTTTCTATCCCAGAAGCAGGTTGTATTTTATAGTTAAAAAATGTATTTCTTCTCTCCTCACCAATTCTTTCAGCAGGTCTCTGGCAATGGATCTTCCCCACGACATCTTTAGACTAGATACAGCGTGGAACAGGCCCTTTGACCCACCGAGTCTATATCTAGCAGCAATAACCCTGTACATTGGCACTATCTCACACATTAGGGACTATTTACAATTTTACCATAGCCAATTAACTTACAAACCTGTACATCTTTGGAGCCTGGGAGGAAACCGGAGCCCCTGGAGAAAACCCATGCAGTCACAGGGGGAATGTACAAACTCCGTACAGACAACACCCGTAGTCAGGATCAAACCCAGGTCTCTGGTGCTGTATGGCAGCAACTTTACCGCAGTGCTACTTTGCCGCACCTTTGCAGAGTCTTTGTAGTGGTTGCCAAAGCTTCAGTGCTTGACAATCCTTAGCAAGCATACTTCCAGCCTTCTCGATACAACGCACCATGAAGATGAACTAGATGGAAGGAAGGGATGTGACAGTGATAGCCTAGGCTGTGTTCACCACTCTCTGCAGGTTCAGCAGGTCAAGAGCAGTTGCTATACCAGGCTCGGGTACATCCCAACAGAACACTTTCTATAGCACATCTGTAGAAATTCAAGAGAATCCTTGTGGACATGTTGAATCTTCTCAGATGCCCAAGCAAGCAAATACATTGCTACACTTTCCTGATCATCTGATCAGTGCAAAAAGTCCAGCTTAGGTTGCTGGTGATATGGATGCCTAGGAACCTGAAGTTGTCGACCATCTCCACAGTAGCTCTGTTGACAAGGACAAAGTTAAGATAACTCCCTCACTTCCTTGAGGCGACAACTAACTCTTCTGCCTTGCTGACATTTAAGGCTAGATTGCTGTTCGACAAGCGCTATGTTAAGAAACTCGCTTACTCCTCTGTATAAATATCCATGCATTGCAATGATCATTGGTGTTGTGACCACAGCCCTTGATTGAGGTGCTCTCCCCTTGTGGCAAGTAAAATAAAGCATGTTGCTGGTGGTTAAAATATTGAGTCTTTGAGTATTACTTCAGGTCGTGATTTTGACATACCATGGCACAAGGTTGCCAATCTCTTTTCTGTACTCCAACAACTAATGTTGTTGACCCGACCGACAACAGTGGCATCATCGGCGAACTTAAAGATTGAGTTGGCAGTGTAGTTGGGGAAGCAGTGAGTCACGGATATACAGGAAACAAAGCAGGGGACCAAGCACACAACCCTGTGGGACACCAGAATGAGGGTCAGGATTGAGGAAATGTTATGTCTATTTCTAATTAACTGATGGCTGCCGGTTAGGAAGTCTAGCAGCCAGTTGCAGATGGAGGTCCCAAGGTCCAGAAGTTTAGAGATGAGGTATTTTTCTTCTCGCGTATGGCGTGCACAGCCTAAAGTTGTAGGTCAAGGGTAGACATCCAGGCCAGGGCAGCATCAGTTACTGGGTGGATGGCTTTGATGCCACCAGGGAAAAGCCTCAGTGAGCATTCATTCACGATGTGTGGGATGGTCTGGTCTGGATGTCCGCAGTCGCAAGCAGGGCTGTCTGTCAT
This sequence comes from Malacoraja senta, assembly GCA_038087875.1. NCBI lineage: Eukaryota > Metazoa > Chordata > Chondrichthyes > Rajiformes > Rajidae > Malacoraja > Malacoraja senta. The sequence continues at coordinate 312,883,811 of CM075977.1, forward strand.
CCCCCACTTATGAAGGTGATGGGCTGTTCTTGCATGGAGGGTGCGGATTCTGTTCATGGTTAGCCATTTCTTGTGATGGAGGTCAAATCCCGGCAGTTTCACTGTGGGGTCTGTGATAACCTCTTCTTTGTTAGTGTTGGCATCTTTGCAGGCTCTGTGCCACACAGTCTAGGAGTCAAAGAGATGAGGTTATTTGGTATTACGGTGTTGAAGGCTGAGCTGTAGTCAATGAATAGCATCATGACATAGGTGTTTTTATTGTCAAGGTGATCCCAAGCTAAATATAGTTGCACGAAGGATGGCAATCATGATAGCCCTACTTTTCCTGTATATAAATTACAAGGGTTTGAGATTATCTGGAAAACAGGTGCAGATGTGGGCCATTACCAGTCTTTCAAAGCACTTCTTTATTAGTCAATGCGAGTGTTGATACAGGTCACTTTACTTTTCTTGTGGACTGGAATGATAGAGGTTTCATTAGCAGATGAAACCTACTGCAGCAGATGGTGCAGGAAGGAACAGCAGATGCTGGTTTACACCAAAGATAGACAGAAAATGCTGGAGTAACTCAGCGGGGCAGACAGCATCTCTGAAGAAAAGAAATATGTGACGTTTTGGGTCGAGACCCTTCTTCACTGAGAGTTGTTGTTGAAATGTGTGGCCAGTTGATTTGGACAGGATATCAAAACCTGTCCAATGGCTCCATCCAGGCCGGTTGCTTTTTGAAAGTTAACCCTAAAGGGCCTGTCCCACTTAGGCATCATTTGCGTGTCATTTACGCAACATCCTAAAAATTGGTTGGCGCGCGCTTGGGGCGTGGTGAGGCGCATGCAGTAACGCGCGGCTGCCCAGGATTTTGGAATGCTCAAAATCCTCGTGCGCTTCCTGCGTGACGTATCCCTTGCGCACACTGACGTACTGATGGCGTACGCTGACGAACTGACGGCGTAGGTGTAGCGCGTGGTGACGCATGGTTACGCACGGTGACACACGAACATAGCCCATGCTAATTTATTATGCATCACCGTGCGTCAACGTCCGTAACCACGCGCCGCCCGTACGCCGTCGGCGCGCTATATGCGCGTCATTTAAGCGCCGCACCACGTGACCACGCGGGTATAAAGTGCGCGTAGTTTTGAAAAATTTTCATTGGGAAAATCCTTGCCATAGAGATCGGACTAAGTACGAACGACATCGCAAATGGCTCCCAAAAGAAGCAGGGCCCTCAAGAGCGCTTGGCGCGACTGTCGTACTGCTAGATGATTTTTGCGCGACAGTCGCGTGACAGTCATTACCGGCCTGTCGCGTAAATGACGCGCCAATGACGCCCAAGTGGGACAGGCCCTTAACAAAGCAGATCAAACTTGTGTTCCCAAGATGTATGAGACAGAGCCAGCGGGGGGCGGCGCCACATGCCTCGGTGACAGATGTATGAGACAGACAGAGCCAGCGGGGGGCAGGGGGCGGCGCCACATGCCTCGGTGGGACCTTGTTTGTCTGTTCAAAATGGTCTAAAAGACAGAGAGGGAATATTTCTGTTCATCCAAGGTTTCTGGTTAGGATAGACCTTAATTGCATTGTCAGACCGCACTCGTCAATGCATTTCGATGAAATGGCTGACAACTGAAGTATACTCACTCAGGCTGGTCGAAGTGGTCTTGAACCTGTTCCAGTCCAGTGTCTCAAGGCAGTGGACCCTCATCCTCGGACCATTGGCGTAATACTCCTGTTGGTACCTTGAGCTTCAATCCATCTGGAAGCTGCCAGCTGCAGCACTGACAGATGATCAAACTGGCTGAAGTGAGGGCGAGCAATGGAGCGATAGACATACCTGAGGTGGTGTAGCAGTGGGCTAGAGTGTCCTGCCCTGCATGGAGCAGGAGATGTACTGATGCTAATTGGGGATTAAGTCCCGGAACTTTGCTTAATTGGAGCAGTTTTGGGCCCCTTATCTGAGGAAGGATGAGCTGACGTTGGAGAGGATCCAGAAGAGGATGACGAGAATGATTCCGGGAACGATTGGGTTAACATATGATGAGCGTTTTATGGCACTGGGCCTATACTCGCTGGAGTTTAGAAGGATGAGGGGGGAATCTCATTGAAACTTACTGAATAGTGAAAGGCCTGGATAGAGTGGATGTGGAGAGGATGTTTCTACTAGTGGGAGAGTCTAGGACCAGAGACCATAGCCTCAGAATAAAAGGACATACCTGTAGAAAGGAAATGAAGAGGAATTTCTTTAGTCAGAGGGAAATGAATCTGTGGAATTCATTGCCACAGAAGGCTGTGGAGGCCAAGCCAATGGATATTTTTTCGGTGGAGATTGATAGATTCTTGACTAGTGTGGATGTCAGGGGTTATAGGGAGAAGGCAGGAGAATGTGGTTGAGAAAGAAAGACACATCAGCCAAGATTAAATGGCAGAGTAGACTTGATAGGCCAAATGGCCTAATTCTGCTCCTAAAACCTATGCACTTATGACCTTAATTGCAGTCATCGGCAAAGATGAATAAGGCATCAGGGTGTACTGCCTCAAGAGAGTTGAAAACTGAGTAAGTATCTTGGTATTAGCTTTGGGTGGTACGTAGACTCCTGATAAGATGGTAGAGGTGAATTCCTATGGTAGGAAAATGGACGGCATTTTATGATCAGGTATTCCAGGTTAGGGGAGCAGAACTGAGCTGGGAATATAGCATTGCAACACAAAGCAGTGTTTTGGTGAGAGTTCCGGTCATGCGGCATTCTGCTAATGTCTATGTCACTCCTCAGGTAACCATTCCATTGGGTCAAAAAAAGAGCAATGGAAAAACTAATCTGGTCAAGCAGCATCTGTGGATGCAAAAGGTGTAAATCGAGGTCTTTGAGACCCTATATCGAGACTGAGAGGGAACATGAAGCTGGCCAGTAGACAGTTGATGGGGGGAGGGGGATGGGAGCAGGTGCTTGGGGATGATAGGTGGAATCAGATGTAGTGGATGATGGGACAAGAGGTGGGGGGGGGGGGGGTGGGAGGGAATGCAAAGGAAGACAAAGACTCGGTGAGAAGGTGAGAGTATGTGGGAGGAGCGCATGAGGGATGTGGGTTACCTGAATTTGGAATATTCAATACCATGGTGTTATAAGCTATCCAAGCGGAATATGAAATGTTGTTCTTCCAATAGCAATGGAGAAGGCCGAGGACAGATAGGTCACATTGGAGCGCAATTTCCTCCATTTCCCAATGGATTCCTTGCAACGTTTCCTTGCAGCCAAAGCTGGTGTAATATCTAGAAATGAGGAACTGCAGATGTTGAGTTTACAAAAGAAGCCTTCAGAGTGTTGGAGTAGTGCAGTGGGTCAGGCAGAATTGCTGACCCAAAACATCGCCAATCCGTGTTGTCCTGAAATGCTGCCTGACCCACTGAGCAACTCCAGCACTCTGTGTCTTCTGGTGTAATATCTGTACCTCTCACTACCATACAGTGACCTACCCTACAGACCTTTCAGGTGTGGCAGAGATTCACATGCACTTGTTCCAACTTATTTGAAAAAGAGGATACAAAGTGCTGGAGTAACTCAGCAGGTGAGGCAGCATCTCTGGTGCATCCTGACCCAGAGGTTCTCCAGCACTGTGTCCTTTGTACAGTGTCCTTTGTACTGTACCAGTGGTACAGAGGTAGACTTGGAGGAGTACACATCCACTGTGCTCTCCCACATCAACTGCTGTGTGGAGACTGTCACAGTGGACAAGCAAATAAAGATGTTCCCAAACCGGAAACCCTGGATGAACAAGGAGGTTCAGGATATGCTAAGGGCACGCAACAATGCCTTTAAATCCAGGGACACTTCTGCTTACAGTGCGGCCAGGCCGAACCTGAACAGAGGCATAAAAAAGGCCAAAGACATCCACAGGCAAAGGGTAGAAGACCACTTCAACACCGCGGACACCAGAAGCATGTGGCAGGGTGTCAGGGACATCACCGACTACAAGAGCAGCCCCGCCTGCCCCCACGGTGATATCACACTGACCAACGAACTAAACACCTTCTTTGCCCGGTTCGAAACTGGCAACACCACCAGGAGTGGAATAACCCCGGCCATGGCGGAGGGACAGGCCTTAACACTGAGCACCCAGGAGGTACAGTGCGCTCTGCGTAGGATCAATCCACGTAAGGCTGCAGGCCCGGATGGAGTCCAGGGAAGGGTACTAAAGGACTGTGCTGTACAGCTGGCGGAGGTATTCACGAGAATCTTCAATCTGTCTCTATCTCTGGCAACGGTCCCCAAGTGCCTGAAAACAGCCACCATAGTGCCGTTGCCGAAAAAGTCCAAAGTCACCAACCTGAACGACTACCGCCCGGTTGCCCTAACTCCAATCCCAATGAAGTGCTTCGAAAGGCTGGTCCTTTCCCATATCAAATCCAGCATCCCTGCCTCACTGGACTCCCATCAATTTGCATACAGGGCAAATAGATCAACAGAGGATGCCATCTCTCTGGCTCTTCACACTGTCCTGACTCGCCTGGACAGACAGGGCACGTATGTGAGGATGCTCTTCATTGACTATAGCTCTGCATTCAATACGGTCATCCCCACCAAGCTCACCACCAAACTCCACCAGCTAGGCCTCAGCTCGCCGATATGCGATTGGATCCTGAACTTTCTGACGGAGCGACCGCAGGCAGTGAGACTGGGCCCGCACCTGTCCTCCACTATCACCCTGAGCACCGGCACACCACAGGGCTGTGTACTAAGCCCCATGCTCTACTCCCTCTTCACTCACGACTGTGTCCCTGCATTCGACACCAACACCATCGTGAAGTTTGCAGACGACACAACAGTGATTGGGCTGATCACCAACGGTGATGAAACAAAATACAGAGCGGAGGTGCAGAACCTGGCGGACTGGTGCGCTCATAACAACTTGTCACTAAACACCTCCAAGACCAAGGAGCTGATTAGTGACTTCAGGAGGTCCCATAATGGAGAATACGCCCCAATCTCCATTTACGGGGAAAGTGTGGAGAGAGTGTCCAGCTTTAAGTTTCTGGGCACTCACATTTCAGAGGACGTCACATGGTCCATCAACACCGCTGCGCTGGTCAAGAAGGCACAGCAACGACTGTTCTTCCTGAGGACATTAAAAAAGACTGGTCTGCCCCAACAGCTGCTGACAACGTTCTACCGCTGCACCACAGAGAGCATATTAACGTATGGCATCTCTGTGTGGTATCTCAGCTGCACGGAGGCGGAGAGGAGAGCTCTTCAGCGTGTCGTCCACAGAGCGCAGAGGATCATTGGGACAGAGCTACCAGCCTTGGAGGGCATCTACCACACACGGTGCCTCAGGAAGGCCGTCAGCATCCATAAGGACTCATCACACCCTTGTAACGGACTGTTTGAACTACTTCCCTCCGGCAGACGTTACAAGGCCTTCTACGTCCGAACCTCCAGACGCAGAAACAGCTTTATTCCAAGAGCTATAGCGGCTCTGAACCGGCCCTGCTGAGTGCCCCCCCCCCTCCCCCTGGACAGTCTCCCTTGGATGGTCACGTCACTCAGCTTGCTTGCTTATTTATCTTACTTTTCTTGTACATCGGTGGAGCTGCATACTAAATCTCGTTGCACTGAAGTGCAATGACAATAAAAGATATTATTATTATTATTATTATTATTATTTTTGCTATATCAGCATCTGTAGTTCCTTGTTTCTCCAACCTATTCTACTGTGCCATGGCCTCCTCTCTACAGTCATGAAGACGAGATTGTTTTGTCGAGCTCGGTCCGAAACTACTACCTCAAGGTTCTGATCGCATGTTATTTTAATTCTCCTCTCAGCTCCCACACAAACCTGTCTGTTCTTGGCCTTCTCCATTGTTGTGCAGAGGCCAAACACAAAATGGAAGAACAACATCTTATACTAGCTTACAACCTCAAGGTATGAATGATGAATTTTCTAATTTACAATGAAATTGGTTTCCCAGTTGCCTCTTTCATCAATTGTCTCACTCATCTGTGCACCTAGTTTTCTTATCCCTTTGTTCTTCCCTCCCATCTATCCACACTTAGTTCCATCTGTTCATCATCCCCTCCTCATACGGTTCCACCGACCGCCATTCAGCTTCTATCCCACCTAAATCCCCCACTTGGTTCCATCTTCATCAGCCTCTATCCCAACCCCCTCTATGTACTGCCAATCTTGTCCCTTTTCTCTCAGTCCTGTCATAAGGTCTTCACCCTAAACGCTAATTTACAGCTTTTGCCTCCACATATGTTGCCCCACTAAATTCTTCCAGCATTCTGTTTTTGGTCTAGATTCCAACATCTGTAGACTATTTTGTCTTCATCCCATACAAACTACTGTCTGCTTATCCCACAGAGCCTCCAGGACATTGAGTGTAGACCTGATTGAAGAACAGAGTAGACTTGACGGGCTGAATGACCTAATTCTACTATTCCTTGGTCCTTATGATTGACTTGTGGTCAAAAGTTTTTTTCTGCAAAAACCTTCCAACAAGGCTCAGTGCTTCATAAAGACAGAACAAAAATGCGATGCAAGTTATCATTGCATCTGCAGCAAAAACACAATCAGCTGAAGGATAACATTGTCCAAACTATTAAAATTGTGATTGTGCTATTGTTAATGTAACAAATAACATTATCATGGCAGCATTTTTCAGCTGTTTAAGTAATGAGAGTTAAAAAGAGCGACATACAATGGGGGCAATGACATAACTTCATTGCAGTTTCTTCACTGAATGAATTCACATTTTGCAGAATGCTAAATCTGACTTAATGCCGGTGAGGAAAGATCGAGGATGCTTATGTGGGGGGTGTTCAGCATGTGGTCTGAATGTGAATGTGAACTATTGTATCCCATTTACACTGCTCACTCTCCCCTTCCCCCTCCATGCACAGCATGTAGAGACAGCGCCCCCTTTGGTTTCCCCTGTGCATTTTCAGAACTGCTGACGATGTGGCAGTTCGCAAAGTTGCCTGAGATATCCCTCAACAACATAAGTAACTGCTGTTTCATTTTGAGCTCTTACTTTCAATACAACCCAGCAGCGAACAAGAAATTCACATATTTTTGTTAAATCCACAAGTGATTATTGTGTACATGTAAAATATCGAAACACTGGAAAAAAATGGAGGTATTATTCAAGTTTCCTGTCTAATGTTGTTCATAAGCATGTATTTAAAAACAGTTACTACAAGTATTTCCAGCTTGTGTCGAAACAAGGAACTGCAGATGCTGGTTTACAAAAAAAAGACAAAAAACTGCTGGAGTAACTCAGTGAGTCAGGCAGCATCCTGGAGAACATGGATAGGTGATTTTTTTTTGTGTTGGGACCAGTCTGAAGAAGGGTCCCGACCTGAAAAGTCGCCTATCCATTTTCTTTAGGGATGCTGCCAGATCTGCTGAGTTACTCCAGTACTTAGTGTCTTTCCAGCTTAATTGCAATGATATGCATGTCACTTTCTCAATTCTCAATTCTCCCACTTTTTATACTTTCTATACTCTCACCCCCAGTAAGATTAGCAGCCTGTAATCTGGGGAATTATGGACACATTCCCTTTTATACAATGTAGAAAGGCTGCACATTTGTACACTTTATTCCATGGGATTTCCTACCTACTCCAAAAGTATTTATTTTTAAAATGCAGGATATTTCATTATTTTTTGTTTAAAAGCCCAAGTATATCAAATTATGAATCAATGTTTATAAAGGTAAATAAATGTACATTAAACAAATACAATATTCAACTATATCCTTTGCACAGGGTTGAGGAAGCTAGCCCCTGATAAAAGAATGCAGAAGGCAATTAAGTGCAAGATGACAGAAACTACATGTTTCCTTTCAGCACCAGCTCTAGAAGGTATTTGGGAAAATCCTTAATATGTAGTTCGATGCTTGTTATTCAATGTTTATTTGAAGTGACGTTATCTCATCTGGTGAGGTTTGGCAACAGGTCGATCTGTCATTTGGAACATGGATTAAAAGGGATCACGGGCTGGTAAGGTCAACTTTTGAGGACTGGTTCACTGCAAATCTTTTGATGCCGAATAAATAGCACACTTGTCAGCTGTTACCTTTCTATAAACAATATGTCAGCAGAAAAAGCCTACGTCCCTTGGGATCAAACGTCCTAAGTGCAATTTCTTACCACTTAGTAGTACAGTAACTCCTCTTTGTATCTCCAAGTCTTACAATGCTTCTACAAGGGGCTTTGTATCAACTGAAAAAAGTCCAATATTATTTAATTCTTCAGATTCTTATATAAAACCACTTACATTTGTAGTTTTCATCAGCAAATGCAGATAATCACCACTGTGTCTATATGTGACCATTGGAGGGATATTGCCCCTGTGGTCCTCTCCACTACACCTGCAGAGATTTATTTCTGCTCATTATTTCCAACACCCCAAACACTTTTTCTGTTTCAGTTTAGTTTAGAGATACAGCATGAAAAATGTGCGTTTAGCTCACCGGGTTCACACCCATGGATCATCCGTTCACATTCATTCTATGTTATCGCACTCTCTCATCCACTCACTACGTACTACGGGTAATTTACAGAGACCAATTAACCTATGAACCGCACGTCTTTTGAATGCAGGAGGAGACCGGAGAACCCAGAGGAAACCCACACAGTCACAAGGAGAACATGCAAACTCCACACAGACAGCAACCAAGGTCAGGATCAAACCCGGGTCTCTGCCGCTGTGAAGCAGCAGCTCTACCAGCACTGTGCCACCCTAAATTTGTTCTCTTGAAATTTCTCTAAGTAGCTTTCTCAAATCCATTGCAATTGTTTATTTTAAGCAGGCGCCAGAATTCAAATCTAATCTTCAAAGATGGGAGTGTCCAATATCACAGTTTAACAACAAAAATATACTTCTTGCATGTATATTGTACACATTGTGCAATTCAGCGTTACGTCAAGTTTACTCATAACCAGCTAATTTGGAATAAATGGTGCAGCCCCAACCATCGTGCTAGTGCACCTGAACATAAAGTCATACAGCACTGAAACAGCCCCTACACCCTCCATTCCCTCCATTAATGGATGGGCAATAACCCATGATTCCATGTACTAGTACTTGGTCTGTAGCCTTGCATACGTTTGGTAATTAATGTGCTCATCTGGATTCTTAGATGCAGTGAGAGTATCTACTTCCACCATCCACTGAGGCAGTGCATTCCACATTCCCACCACCTTCTAGGTGAAAAGGTTCTTCTTCATGTCCTTTCCAAGCCCCTTAACCCATACCCTAAACCTGTACCTTCTAGTTTGAACATTCCCCCTATTGGGAATTTTTTCTTACTATCTAACCACCTCATAATTTTGTATGTTTAAGCCCATGGCTATATGGACTACACTGCTTCCCACCCTGCTTCCTGTAAGGACTCCATCCCCTACTCCCAATTCCTCCGTCTACGCCGCATCTGCACCCAGGATGAGGTGTTCCACACCAGGGCATCGGAGATGTCCTCATTATTCAGGGAACGGGGGTTCCCCCTTCTACCATAGATGAGGCTCTCATCAGGGTCTCTTCTATACCCCGTGACTCTACTCTCACTCCCCATCCCCCCACTCGTAACAAGGGCAGAGTCCCCCTTGTCCTCACCTTCCACCCTACCAGCCGTCACGTACAACAAATAATCCTCCGTCATTTTCGCCACCTCCAACGTGACCCCACCACTTGCCACATCTTTCCATCTCCTCCCCTGTCTGCTTTCCGCAGAGACTGCTCCCTCCATAACTCCCTGGTCAATTTTTCCCTTCCCACCCGAACCACCCCCTCTGCAGGCACTTTCCCTTGCAATCGCAAGAAATGTTACACTTGTCGCTTTACCTCCCCCCTTGACTCCAATCAAGGACCCAATCCAGGTGCGGCAGAGGTTCACCTGCACCTCCTCCAGCCTCATCTATTGCATCCCCTGCTCTAGATGTCAGCTGCTCTACATCGGTGAGACTGCTTCGCCGAACACCTCCGCTTGGTTCGCAATAACCAACCTGATCTCCCGGTGGCTCAGCACTTCAACTCCCCCTCCCATTCCGAATCCGACCTTTCTGTCCTCGGCTTCCTCCATGGCCAGAGTGAGGACCACCATAAATTGGAGGAGCAGTACCTCATACTTCGCTTGGGCAGTTTGCACCCCAGCGGTATGAACATTGACTTCTCTAATTTCAAGTAATCCTTACTTTCTCCTCCCCTTCTCAGCTCTCCCTCAGCCCACTGGCTCCTCCTCTTCCTTTCTTCTTCCCGCCTCCCCCCCCCCCCAGCCCCCCCCGCCCCCACCCTCACATCAGTCTGAAGAAGGGTTTCGGCCCGAAACATTGCCTATTTCCTTCGCTCCATAGATGCTGTCTCACTGGCTGAGTTTCTCCAGCATTTTTGTCTACCTTCATAATTTTGTATACCTTCATCAGGTGTCATCTCAATGTTCTCTCCTTCAAGGAAAAGAAACGGAGCCTATCCAGTCTCTCATAACTAACACATTCCATCCCAGGCAACATCCTGATGAATCTCCTCTGCTTCCTCTCGAGTGCAATCATACCCTTCCCATAACGAGGTGACCAGAACTGCATATAATATACCAACTGAAGGCCATGTCAACTATATTAAACATGTTGCTCTCAATTCATGAGATCATTGATGCATTGATCAACGCATTTTCTTACCTCTGTAAAACTCAATCAAACCGATAAAACAGGATCTCTCCCTGACAATAACATGCTCAATAATGTTGATTAATCCCTGCCTTTCCAATTGTAGATTAATCCTGTTAACTTCCCTACCACTGACATTAAATTCACACTGGTAATCCCTGCTGCCCTTTTTGAACAAATTGCAATATTTCCTATCTTCAGTCATCTGACACCTCTAGGACACATATAAAGGTATATTGATACCACCTGTTAGTAACTTAAATGATTGGAAGAAGGGGTTGAATTCACAAAGGGCTGAACCATGCTGACTGAAGCTAATGATTCCCAAAAGCAACAGCCCTTTTCCAGTTGCTACCAGCTAAGTAAATTCCACATTTGCTCAGACTCATCTGAAGTCTTGGATAAACTGAGTGACAGATGCCGGCATGTCATTAACTCTGCTCCACAGAGCGACCGTAGAGGGAATTTCAATATTTTGGACTCATCAACATTACACTGGAAATTATGTCTCGACAATCTTACAACAGCCAAATCCCCGTAGCTGGCATAGAATCAAAACACAAGGAAAACTTCAAGGGGAACGTCATGAGAAAATATTTGGACTCTCTCTTGTTGGGATCACTGATTGTACGGCACTGTGTCATACCAACGCTGCTTGCCATTTTTCAGCTGCGGTTAGAGGTTTTTGTTGCATTCAGACAAAACTGCGAGTGGAACATTATCAATTATTATTGGGGATGATCAGCCATGATCACATTGAATGGTGGTGCTGGCTCAAAGGGCTGAATGGCCTACACCTGCACATATTATCTATTGTCTATAAGAGTCAAGAGTGTTTTATTGTCATATATCCCAGATAGAACAATCATCCACAAACATCCCCACTTCTGATCCTGTGAGGAAGGTCAATGAAGAAGGTGCTCGAGTTGAAAAGGTTGTCTGAGGTATGATGTCTTGTGCCTATGACAAGTAGCCTCTTAGCATCTCTGGCTTTGTGCTAGGAATGAGCCAATGTGCCAGATTGATCTGAAATGCCACTGATCTAGATGATGGTCAGAAGAGTCACAACCCGAAATGTTATTAATCCGTGTTTTCTAGAGATGTTTCCTGACCTGCTGAGTTGCTCCAGTATTTTGTGAACTTTCACCCACAAGGATCTAGTTTTAAACTCCTGTAGATCATCCCTGAAACCAGTTTTCTGTGTTCAGCCTCAACCCATCAGGGTGGGATAAAACTAGCCAAGAACCACAGAGCATCATAGCCAATAAATCTTTCTTAAACAAATATTGAAACTAAGCAATACTAAAACTATGATAATATAAAATATTACAAATAATATAATATGAAATATTATAAGAAATTACTAAAGAATTACATGGTATAGAACTATAATCATAGTAAGTAACACAAACAACAACAAAATACCATGCTCTGCTGCATTCTTTGCACTGCAATGATCTGACACAGTTTTTGTCTCTTGTCTCTTAACCTCAACTTTCGAGTAATTATAGCTCTAACTTGGATTCTGGATGTATTTCACTCATGTGGTACACAAAGGAATATCCACCCTGGCCTGTCCATATAGGTTGATAGGACTAGGCTGCTGTGTCCTTGCAAGTTGCCAATGTTTACCTGAGAACATCCACAAGTTCACAAGTTATAGTAGAATTAGGCCATTCGGCCCATCGAGTCTACTCCGCCATTCAATCATGTCTGATCTCTGCCTCCTAATCCCATTTTCCAGCCTTCTCCCCATAACCCTTGATACCCGTTCTAATCAAGAATTTGTCTATCTCTGCCTTAAAAATATCCACTGACTTGGCCTCCACAGCCCTCGGTGGCAATGAGTTCCACAGATTAACTACTCTCTGACTAAAGAAGTTCCTCCTCACCTTCTTTCAAAAAGAGCACCCTTTAATTCTGAGGCTATGACCTCTGGTCCTAGACTCTCCCACCAGTGGAAACATCCTTTTCACATCCACTCTATCTATGCCTTTCATTATTCTCTAAGTTTCAATGCGGTCCCCCCTCAACCTTCCAAACTCCAGTGAGTAGAGGCCCAGCGCTGTCAAATGCTCATCATATGCTAACCCTGGAATCATTCTTGTAAACCTCATTTGGACCATTTCCAGAGCCAGCACATCCTTCCCCAGATATGGGGCCACATTTGCTCACAGTACTCCATATGCGGCTTGACTAGCGCCTTATAGAGCCTCAGCATTACATCTCTGTTTTTGTATTCCAGTCTTGATATAAATGCTAGCATTGCATTTTGTGTAAGAAGGAACTGCAGATGCTGGTTTAAACTTAAGATAGACACAAAAAGCTGGAGTAACTCAGCGGGACAGGCAGCATCTCTGGAGAGAAGGAATGGGTGACGTTTTGGGTCGAGACCCTTCTTCAGTCTGGTAGGGATAAGGGAAACGAGAGATATAGATGGTGATGTGGAGAGATAAAGAACAATGAATGAAAGATATGCAAAAAAGTTAATGATGATAAAGGAAATAGGCCATTGTTAGCTGTTTGTAGGGTGAAAATGAGAAGCTAGTGTGACTTGGGTGGGGGAGGGATAGCGAGAGAGGTCCCTAACCAGTCTGAAGAAGGGTCTCGACCCGAAACGTCACCCATTCCTTCTCTCCAGAGATGCTGCCTGTCCTCCTGAGTTACTCCAGCTTTTTGTGTCTATCCAGCATTGAATTTGCCTTCTTATAATACTAAAGGATCATTGCCGGTAAAATTGATTGACATAAACCCTTCCGATTTGTGGCCGTTTTATTCTTTACAAATTCACGCATCACTTAATCCAATTAATCCAATTAGTTTTGTGTGCTCAATTTTTACTAAAATGATTATTTTGACAAGGAAAAGCTCTGAGCTTATCTAAGTCTGCAAAAAAGTTTACTCCACTGACATTTTGAAACCAAAGTGGAGAATCTCTGTCAAAAAAGCATTAACGAAAATTGTGTGTTTTGGTTCATTTTATTTGTGAGAAAATAGATCGTTCCATAAATTCTTCAATTTACAGACTTTTTTTTTTAAGTTGGCTTAAAAGGACCTTAAAAGCATGCTTGGGTAAAATATGTTGTTAATTTTCATCAAGTTTGGTTCATCGAGAGATAATTGCATTTCAATGCTGATACCTGGCTGAAACACAGGGACTGTTCTGAACCCCATCCAACACGGTGGTTGTGTCACTCTGCATGATGGGGAAGTTTTCTCAATGTCCAGATGGGGTTTGTCTCCATAAGGAATCTGCAGTGGTCTCATTACTTTCCTGTGACTACATAATTTCATGCTGCTGCAGACATTCCTTTTGTTCTACCCATTGCCGTCCCCTGCTTCCTCTGCCACTTGGAATCACTTGCTTTCTTTCTGTCTCAAATCTGAAGGGTCCTTGACCTGGAATGTTAACTGTTTCTCTTTCCACAGAAGCTGCCTGACCTGCTGAGTTTTTCTGTTTTATTACAAATTTCTGCAGTTACTGCCTTTTCATTATAAAATGATACTTGGACAAGATGCCTCTTAGTGTTGATTAGTTTGGTTTCCCTAACTGGGTAAGACCACACTTTACCACCTTTTTTGAATTGCAGTGTCTTTGACAATACTTTGACGATCCTTTTCTGGCCCCTCTGAATTATGTACCCATGCTAAAATATTACTTGAATCAATTGACTTCTGATATAAATTGTAAGTACTGTGTTACATATAAAGCAGCTCATTGCCACGAGGAACTTTTCAGCGTGCATGACTTGCTTGCTTAAGTGGGGAGAAATAATGGATTCCAGTTCTGTGTTTTCGTCCATACTCTCTATTTCTGCAGAAGTGGAAATCCTCAATGCACTACCCATTGCTCCCATAACAACATAATTGCAGCCTAAAATAATTTAGCAATTATGTTGAGAGACATAATGAGGTGCTATATATACAAACTTAAAGTGCTTCTTCATAAGTGTGAGCCATTGAAGGAGTGTCTTCTTTCTGGATGTTGTTCCAAAGTGGCCTAGCCATGAAATAGTCTATCATCAATATAATCCTAGCCAATGTGGCAGGTTGGCAAAGTCTCATGTTAGATCTGGCCTTGTTTCCAGCTGTACAACTAATGGGTGTTTGATGTTTCAGTATGAAATCATAAGAAGGATCAAAGGTGCACAGAGTATTCTTGACGTTTGTCAGCTCTAATTAAGATGATGCTCAGTGAATTATTAATAACCTGTTAACCAGATGGCATGGGCATATTGGACACAGTTTCATTCTTACAATGATATCAATGATGACAGAAAGAAGCAAAACAGTAATGTTCCATTTTTTGAGGCAATGTTGTCTATCCAAGAAAATGTCACGTTTGTGCCATACTTTATAAAAAATCTCATGGTGTTAAACCAAACAAAACTGAAATCATAGAGAAGCATTTGGCAATCATGTTCATGCTAAGAACAATTGGAACGTTGCCAAGATTGATGAAAGAAATGGGTGTCCTAAAGTAATGTTGTTGATGGTAAAATTCCTGTCGGTATTGTACTGCTAACAGCAAGCAATTGAAAATAAAAACCTTAATATTTATTGCTTTCATCCCTTCCATAGCCAATGTTAGCAGGATGGAGCTGCAAAAGGATCCCACCAACTGGCGGCTTGATCTTATTTACGCACTGAATTGACAGTACACTTACGACTGCCTTATTCACCCAATCTGATCAGGAGTGGGACATCAGCTTTTGCTTTAGCTGTGTGCTGGGGTAAAAAAAGATCACAAATTGTGTGGTTTAAAATCTCTCTCTATATATATGCATGTATTCAGAAGGAGTCTCCGGGCCGAAGGGCTGGTAATTAACCCTTTCCTTCCCACCTATGAGCAATGCCACAAAACATTAACAGTAATATAGGAAAATTGGTTAAGCAAATTTTACTTTTAAATGTTACACATTCTAAACTGTAGTGCAAACAATTAACATAATTAATGTTGGTTAGTACTGACTCCATTTCCATGTTACACTGCCTCGCAAGGCCACCAGCATAATCAAGGACGAGTCTCACTTCCTCTTCTCCCCTCTCCCATCAGGCAAGAGGTATAGAAGTGTGAAAACGCATACCTCAAGATTCTGGGACAGTTTCTTCCCAGCTGTTATCAGGCAACTGAACCATCCTACCAACAACTGGAGAGCTGTCCTGATCTACTATCTACCTCATTGGTGACCCTCGGACTATCTTTAAATGGACTTTACTGGACTTGCACTAAACGTTATTCCCTTTCTAATGTATCTGTACACTGTGGATGGCTCGATTGTAATCATGTATTGTCTTTCCACTGACTGGTTAGTACGCAACAAAAGCTTTTCACTGCACCTTCGTACACGTGACAATAAACTAAACTAATATGTGCCTCTCCATGCAATCAGTACTCAAAGTACCTATGATCCTCCATTTCTGACCCCAAACATATTTTGATTTTAACCACAATATCACACGTGGTAGAGGCTTCAGCTGTCTAGATTCTGCTTGAAACTGCCTGCTCTTAAAGCTTTGTCAATCAATCTCCCTCTCTCTTTCTCTCTCCTCATTTGAGCTTAGAATCTACCACTCTGATCAAGTTTGTAATTGCTGTTACAATATCATCTTAAACATTTGTGTAAATTTTTATTTGATAGCTATCCTAAAGGATCAATTAAGCTTCAGTTTTTCCACCGAAATGATCAGCAAAATGACTGAAATGTGGTCAAGCATCTCCAGCTTAATCAGCAGAGCTGCTCCTGCCTTGTCATCAATCCAGAGCCTTAGGTTTCCACAGGTCAACAAGCTATCTTATCTTCAGTAATAGCTTTGTTAGTCTGTAGCTTTCAGCTGGTGTCTTAGCAGCCTCATTCCGACAATGGTGTAAACATGTTCTCAGCCGCACTCAAGGTAATTCCCACCAAAGCAACAAGAATTTCATTAGGCAGGAGGCCATCATTACTACGGAGTGTCAATTGTGATGGAAAGCAGGGATCTGAGGCACACATACTGCAGACCCAGTCTGGCAAACAAAGTCTAGTTTGTTGCAAATATCACTCAACTGATAAGCTCTGCTTTCAAACTGGTCACTTCTGAGGATTGGTGTGAAAAATGACCAGTCCTGTTATCTTCACAGAGGCTGAGTTATCAGACAGGATTGAAACGTTTAAACACATCTCTCTATTTTTCAACATATCATCAGTTTCCTCTCAACTGTACTGAAACTCACTTTCTTGATATTATGTTCTAACATTTTTCAGAGGCCTCGTCGGGTCAAACAATTCTCCAATAATTGTTTTGCAGAGGTAGAGAAAAGAAACATGGATATAAATTTTTCATCAGTAACGTTAATTCAACAAATGCATTAAAAATCTGTTTACTGTGAAAATGCAAGAGCAAAACATGGCATACTTGAAATTGCCATCTTTCCCAATAATTATCAATGTGAGAAATACCTGACTAAATAAAATGTACAATTTTACCTCCTTTACCTCCTCATCAATTTTCTTCTGTTGGAATTAATGCATTGCAATGCTGAGAACTATATTCTGCAGTCTGTTTCTTGCCCTTTGAACTATCTATTGTACTTGAGTTTGACTTGATTCTACTTACGTATAGTATTATCTGACCTGCTTGGATAACATGCAACACAAAGCTTTTCACTGTATTTAGGTACATGTGACAATAAGACATTTAAAGCTAAACCCCCTCTCTTTGCAGATTTTGATTCTTCCGAGTGCAGTTCCTGAGTTCTCTACCTGTCACTAGGAGGTAGATTTTTTTCTTAATTATTTGATCTTTAGTTTCACGCTGCTTTTCGTAAAGAATGATACAAATTTTTTTCTTGACAGAATGGACCAACCGGGAAACCACCTGTCATTTTGCTGTAGTAACTTATTGCTTTGGGAAAGTTGCGATTGAAACATAATATCTTAAAGTGCTACCCCTTAATTAATGATTTAATAGTTTGAGTTAGTACATAACATTAAAAAGCCATTCTCCCTCCACAAGAGGGCCAATCAAGCTCACCAATAGCAAAATAACAGTATCATTATCCAAGGTAGACAAAAGTGCTGGAGAAACTCAGCGGGTGCAGCAGCATCTATGGAGCGAAGGAAATAGGCAACGTTTCGGGCCGAAACCCTTCATTATCCAAATCATGATTATATTATTTAGAAAGGTAGGGAGTCAAAAAATGGTCAGTGAAATCAGCCCCCTGTTATCCAATCAGCTTTCCAATCTGGGGCATAATGTAAAATTAATCTCATAATCTTTAAACTAACTTTGTTATGTTAAATTATGCTGATCATGACACTTATAAAGTGATACTTTTTTTTAGTTTTGATCTTCATACTCAAATTGAATACTGTTTTGGGAAAACGCAGCCTTTATATTCAAAGTGGAGAGCCAGACTTTGGTGATGCACTGTGCTCAGCCTCTGTGCAGAGCACATTGCATTGTTCCCTGTATTTATGCTGATACATATAGTTCTGTCATCACAATGGCAGACACAAGTTCTTGCGGGTCAGTGTTGTTGTTGAGATGAAGGAGTGAGGCCGTGGAGTGCAGACGATAGAAAAACCTTGCAAATGTGATGTTGTCCAGACATATTTGAGAGGGCAGGTTGCTCAGGAGCGTGACTCCTATCTGTCTCTGTGACCAGCTAAAGGCTCGATTCCAAATGCTAAACCAAATTAGCAAAGTTTTGCATTTCCCTTTGATCAAACTTTTGATAATTTATGTGACTCAATGTCTTAATTCTTAAATGGAAGACTAGGGACAAGATACTGCTGCAGAGGTGCTATAACATTGTAAGTTGTTTAGTTTGGTTTAGATTAGAGACACAGTGAGGAAACAGACCCTTCGGCCCACCAACTCCCTGCCAACTAGTTCTAACCTACAAACTAGAGACAATTTACAGACGCCAATCAACCTACAAACCTGCACATCTTTGGAACGTAGGAGGAAACCAGAGCACCCGGAGAAAACCCACACGGTCACAGGGAGAATGATGCCCCACAGATAGCACCCGAGGTCAGGATCGAACCCGGGCCTCTGGCGCTGTGAGGTAGCAACTCTACCGCTGTGCCATTGTGCCGCCCAGATGTCGTTGTCCTTTTGTGTGTTACATTCAAAAGATCTCTGAAGTTTGAAACAAGTTTAACATATTCAGGACATTAAAACATACATTTCTGGATGCCAGGTATCCAGTTTGTTGGCATGGATGGCTTCTTCACTATGTAACATGTTCACCACCATTCATCATCAAATGTGGAACCTGAAACTTCATTGTTATCTGTGTGCAGGATAGCTAATTTGAAAAGTTTTCCTGCTCTATTTTATTTCTATCTGTTGCAGATCTATGGGGCATCTGTAGTTTGTCATTTTTGCAGGTTTGTGGGTAGATAATCCCTTCATTATGCATCAACTCCCTAACAGAAACCAGCCACCGAATAATTAAAATGCGGGTGATGATATTTCCCCTGCAGCATGGCTCATTGCTAACTTTTGAGTAAGTAGTCCATCTGTTGGAAGGCACAGAATTACTCCAGCAAGATATGGTTTAAACTTCAAAATCTGATTTCCTTGTGCACCAAAGCAAGCCCTTGCAATCGCATTAGAGATCTTTGTATCTTTCTCCTCCTCATGATCGCAACCCTAGCTCCTGTTCCCCTTACCCAAGTGTGGTACACTGCAGTAGTGTAGTGGTTAAGTTAGCAAACAAACTGCTAGAGTTGAGGACTATAGTATTGAATAGAACTATTTCTTGATTGGTACAGGTGTCAGGTTAGGGAGAAGATTCAGGAGAATGGGGTTAGGATGTAGAGATAGACCAGCCATGATTGAATGGCGGAGTAGACTTGATGGGCCGAATAGACTAATTCTGCTCCTATCACTTATGACCTTATGGTGCACAGACGTGGATTTGAAATCCCTCAATGGGTCATACAAATGACTTTCAGTGTTGCATTTCTAATGGGAAGTTGAGAAAATGGAAATGAGTGCGCTCGATTCTTAATTGTGTCTCATTAGACTTTTATTAGAAAACAGCTGATAACCATTAACATTTACTGCTATTTGAGAAAAGATTGCCATTTTGCAGCCAAGCCCTTTTTATCCATATGTAACAATGGTACACAACACACCCAGATGTCTGCATTGATGTTAAATGGTGTAAGTTACATGTTTGGGTGCTGATTCTGCAAAACAGTAGGTGCAATGCATATATATAAACTGGCTTTCAGAACAAATGTGTCAGTGACAATTAAGGGGCTTTGGAGTCAAACAGTTTAGGCTTTGCTTTAAGGCTTTGGAGTCAAACAGTTGGTAGTCAGAGGTAGATCTCCTTTAATGTTTATGTTTGCCCATCATCATGGATTGCCATCAACTGAGCCTGGCCTCCTCACAAGGACAACTACCCTCTCATCCGATCGTAACCCTTACAACCTGGTGTAAGGGTTGGCCCATGTGGGCACGTTGGGCAGAAGAACCTGTATCCACACTGCATCAGTCTATGACTCTATAACCCCTCCCCCAGTAAGCAATCGTGATCTCTGCTGATGTCCTAGTCAAGCCTAGTAGCCCCGATTCATCCCTCTTCCCTTTGTAGGCTTTTCTGTTGTCTGATGCCACCTCTCGGGAAACACGAACCATGATCTAGTCGCGTTTCTCTACTCATCTTGTACTAGCAATGTAAATGCAAGAAATGCCTTCATATTCAAGGATTGTTTCATAGCTCGCCATGCCTTAGGCCTTATGTTAATACAATTGTGCAGTAATCAGTCAGTGCACAAAATATCCATTGGCCCTATTCCTGCTTTGCTACATTACAACACGGATTAACTTCTAAGCCTTTGTTTTAAACAAAACAATAATTTATTAATGGAGACACAAGAGCCTGCAGATGCTGTAATCCCAAGCAAAAAAAAACCCCAAAACAGCTGCTGGAAGAACAACAGAACAGCAATCATCTGTGGAGGGAATTGGACAGTCAACGTTTGACTTGGGAGCCTTCTTCAGACTTATTATCTACTTGGATTCAGGGGGATTAATGCCTGCTCTACTTGGAATAACACGATATGCCAAGCATTCACAGGTCAGCCTTTCGTTGTCATTAGTCAGATGAGACTGGGGAAAGCAATTAACATACTGCCCCATAAAACACTAGCACTGGATGCCAAATTACACCACATCAATCTCCGAACAGATTCAACCACAACTCAAACACAAGCTGCTACCGCAAGCATCAGTACCTTTCTGCAGCTGTTTTCAATTTTAACTAAATTACTTGGTCAGACTTTGTTCGATTCATGGCAATTTTCACCCACGTACTGGAGGTTTATAGGCAATGACCACTTCACAACACTCCTCCTGCACACTAATTCTCCCTATTGCTGGTTTCCTGGGAACCAGTCATTCACTCATTCAGTGAAATGGAAAGCTGTGTGTGAGGCTTCAGGAATTTCCTGATATGCAG
Source organism: Malacoraja senta (assembly GCA_038087875.1). Taxonomy (NCBI): domain Eukaryota; kingdom Metazoa; phylum Chordata; class Chondrichthyes; order Rajiformes; family Rajidae; genus Malacoraja; species Malacoraja senta. The sequence goes on from CM075977.1 coordinate 312,904,931, forward strand.
TCAGCAGGTGAGACTACTCACTACTTATAAAAATCATATAACTACTTCCTTAGTATTTTTTCTTTCGATATTTGCCAATATAGAATTGGCAAAACACCATGTCAGTACAATAAGTTCTTCAGTTTACTAACGTCCTGACAGTGCAATTTCTTCCAATGTCAGTTAAATCCTTTGAGAATTTACAGCATTACTGACATTTATCTAGTGAGGACAATGAATCTCACTAACGTATATTAAGCAGATGACAACAGATATGCAGTCAGTGATAGGAAACTGGTGTTTAAATATTTTAAGTTGATAATTGAGACAGAGAAGGAAGCAAAAATCCTTGTACCTCTGACTACTAGATCTCCTCTTTTCAATCCTTCTGGAATTATGTGTTTAGTTTAGTTTTAGTTTAGTTTATTATTGCCATGTTCAGTGGAAAGCGTTTGTGTGCGTGCTATCCAGTCAAAGAAAAGACCATTAATGATTACAATCAAGTTGTCCATAGTTTAGTTTAGTTTAGTTTAGAGATACAGCACGGAAACAGGCCCTTCAGCCCGCCGACCAGCGATCACCCACACATAAACACTATCCTACACACACTAGGGATAATTTACACATAAACCAAGCCAATTAACCAACATACCTGTACGTCTTTGGAGTGTGGGAGGAAACCGAAGATCTCGGAGAAAACCCACTTGATCACGGGGAGAACGCACAACCTCCGTACAGACAGCAACAAATAAAGGTAAAACATTTAGTGCAAGAACAAGAGTAGATGTTCATCTTCTATTCCCATTCCCTTTGCTGGTAATGCTCTATCCCTAACCTCACAGTTTGTTAGCATTTCATTTCAGCCACAGGATTCAGTGGCTCAATTCAGTCCATTAAGGGATTTGTTCCATCAGGTATGTTTAGAGATACAGCGAGGAAACAAGTCCTTAGCCCTACCGAGTCTGCCCGACCAACGATCACCTGTACATTAATCCTATGTTATCCCAGTTTTGCATCCAACACACGAGGAGCAAATTTTACAGAAGCCAATTAACCTACAAACCTGCATGTCCTTTGGAATGTGAGAGGAAACCGGAGCACCCAGAGAAAACTCATGTGGTCACAGGGAGAACATACAAACTCCGTACAGACACATAGATACATAGAGAATAGGTGCAGGAATAGGTCATTCAGCCCTTCGAGTCAGCACCGCCATTCAATGTGATCATCCATGGTCAGGATGGAACCCGGGTCTCCGGCACTGTAAAACGGCAACTCTACCGCTACGCCACTGTGATCTAACTGGGTGTGTCACAATGAGATTCCCTCCTCGCCTGAACTATGTCATTTTTTCTTTGTGGTTTATTACTCCTTTAATCTGTACGAAAGCAGACTAAGATGAAATGTTACTCCTCGTGCATAGTTTCAGAAAGAACTGCAGATGCTGGATAAATCGAAGGTAGACAAAAATGCTGGAGAAACTCAGCGGGTGAGGCAGCGTCTATAGAGCGAAGGAATAGGTGACGTTTCGGGTCGAGACCCTTCCTCAGACTGATGTGGGGGTGGGGGTGGGGAGAAGAAAGGAAGAGGCGGAGACAGTAGACTGTGGGAGAGCTGGGAAGGGGAGGGGAAGGAGGGAGAAAACAAGAACTACCTGAAATTGGAGAAGTCAATGTTCATGCCGCTGGGGTGTAAACTACCCAAGCAAAATATGAGGTGCTGCTCCTCCAATTTGCGGTGGGACTCACTCTGGCCATGGAAGAGGCCCAGGACAGAAAAGTCGGATTCGGATTGGGAGGGGGAGTTGAAGTGCTGAGCCACCGGGAGATCAGTTTGATTAATGCGAACTGTGCGGAGGTGTTGGGTGAAGCGATCGGCAAGCCTGTGCTTGGTCTCACCAATGTAGAGCAGTTGACACCTAGAGCAGCGGATGCAGCAGATGAGGTTGGAGGAGCTGCAGGTGAACCTCTGCCTCACCTGGAAAAACTGCTTGGGTCCATGGATGGAGTCGAGGGGGGAGGTAAAGCGACAAGTGTAGCATTTCCTGCGGTTGCAAGGGAAAGTGCCAGGGGAGGGGGTGGATTGGGTGGGAAGGGATAAATTGACCAAGGAGTTACGGAGGGAACGGTCTCTGCGGAAAGCCGAAAGGGGAGGAAATGGGAAGATGTGGCCAGTGGTGGATTCCCGTAGGAGGTGGTGAAAATGTCGGAGGATTATCTGTTGTATGTGACGGCTGGTAGGGTGGAAGGTGAGGACAAGGGGGACTCTGTCCTTGTTACGAGTGGGGGGGATGGGGAGTGGGAGCTTTGGCTGGATAGCATGCAAACAAAAGCTTTTCACTGTAACTCGGTACATGTGACAATAAACTAAACTAAACTAAACAGCATCCTCTGATCCAATAGCCTGCTCAATTAGTTAATGTTGCACAGAAGGAAATCATTTGTCCAACTGAATTACTCATGAATTAATACAGCCTTAAGAGTCATAACCTACTAAAAACAGGCCCTTCACCTCAGTATGTGTGCAGCAATTTTCAAGAATTCATTTACACTAATTCCCGTTTTATTATTCCTACGTTCTCATCAAGGCTGCTGATTCTACTACTCACCCACACAGTAGGGGGAACTTACAGAAGCCAATTAGCCTTCCGATCTGCACGGGTTTGGGATGTGGGAGGAAACCTATAATCACTAGGGAACATCAATCCAGTTACAGGGAGAGGGTGCAAACTCCACCAGAGGCGTGAATTGAACCTGGGCCTATGAAGCTGTGAAACAGCAGCTAAATGAGTTGTACCATTGTGCTAGCCCTTTCATCGCAACAGAAGATAACTAAAAAAGCAATACGGGAAGAAAAGATGAGGTAAGCTAGCCAAGAATATAAATGATGATGGTAAAAGCTTCTTTAGGTATGTGAAGAGGAAAAAATTAGTTGGACCCTTGAAGACAGAAACAGGTAAATTTATTATGGGGAACAAGGAAATGGCAGACGAGTTGAACAGATACTTTGGATCACTAAGGAAGACACAAACAATCTCCCAGATGTACTAGTGGCCAGAGGACCTAGGGTGACGGAGGAACTGAAGGAAATTCACATTAGGTAGGAAATGGTGTTGGGTAGACTGATGGGACTTAAGGCTGATAAATCCCCAGGGCCTGGTGGTCTGCATCCCAGGGTTCTTAAAGAAGTGGCTCTAGAAATCATGGACGCATTGGTGTTTATTTTCCAATGTTCCATAGATTCAGGATCAGTTCCTGTGGATTGGAGGGTAGCTAATGTTATCCCACTTTTTACGAAAGGAGGGAGAGAGAAAGCGGAATTATAGACCAGTTAGCCTGACATCTGTGGTGGGGAAGATGCTGGAGTCAATTATAAAAGGTGAAATAGCGGCACATTTGGTTAGCAGTAACACGATTGGTCCGAGTCAGCTTGGATTTACGAAGGGCAAATCATGCTTGCTCTTGAAGATAGCAGAGTCAGGGGATATGGGGGGAAGGCAGAAACGGGGTACTGATTGTGGATGATCAACCATGAACACATTGAATGGTGGTGCTGGCTTGAAGGTCCGAATGGCCTACTCCTGCACATATTGTCTATTGTCTATTGACTAATCTTCTGGAATTTTTTGAGGATGTAACTAGGAAAATGGGCCGGGGAGAGTCGGTGGATGTAGTGTACCTGGACTTTCAGAAAGCCTTTGATAAGTTCCCACACAGGAGATTAGTGGGCAAAATTAGAGCACATGGTATTGGGGGTAGGGTACTGACATGGATAGAAAATTGATTGGCAGACAGGAAACAAATAGGGATTAACGGGCCCCTTTCAGAACGGCAGGCAGTGACTAGTGGGGTACCGCAAGGCTCGGTGCTGGGACCGCAGCTATTTACAATATACATCAATGATTTAGATGAAGGGATTAAAAGTAACATTAGCAAATTTGCAAATGACACAAAGCTGGGTGGCAGTGTGAGCTGTGAGGAGGATGCTATGAGGATGCAGGGTGGCTTGGACAGGTTGGGTGAGTGGGCAGATGCATGGCAGATGCAGTATAATGTGGATAAATGTGAGGTTATCCACTTTGGTGGCAAGAACAGGAAGGCAGATTATTATCGGAATGGTGTCAAGTTAGGAAAAGGGGAAGTACAACGAGATCTGGGTGTCCTTGTTCATCAGCCACTGAAAGTATGCATGCAGGTACAGCAGGCAGTGAAGAAAGCTAATGGCATGTTGGCTTTCATAACAAGAGGAGTATAGGAGCAGAGAGGTCCTTCTGCAGTTGTACAGGGCCCTAGTGAGACCACACCTGGAGTGTTGTGTACAGTTTTGGTCTCCAAATTTGAGGAAGGACATTCTTGCTATTGAGGGAGTGCAGCGTAGGTTCTCAAGGTTAATTCCCAGGATGGCGGGACTGTCATATGTAGTAAGAATGGTGCGACTGGGCTTGTATATACTTGAATTTAGAAGGATGAGAGGATATCTTATTAAAACATGTAAGATTATTAAGGGATTGGACACGCTAGAGGCAGGAAACATGTTCCAGATGTTGGGGAGTCCAGAACCAGGAGCCACAGTTTATGATTAAGGGGTAGGCCATTTAGAACAGAGATGAGGAAACACTTTTTCACCCAGGGAGTTGTGAATCTGTGGAATTATCTGCCTCAGAAGGCAGTGGAGGCCAATTCTCTGGAGGCTTTCAAGAGAGAGCTAGATAGAGTTCTGAGGCAGATAGCGGAGTCAAGGAATATGGGGAGTAGGCAGGAACGGGGTACAGATTGTGGATGATCAGCCATGATCACAGTGAATGGCGGTGCTAGCTCGAAGGGTCGAATGGCCTTCTCCTACACCTATTGTCTATTGCTTATTGTCTATTGTCATAGCCTCTTAATCTTTACATTACAGCTCGGTGCTGACCACTTTCTGACGGGGTTTCTGAATCTTCTTTTCTTTAAGATGCTGGATGTATTTCATGCATTGACCAGGAATTTGGTCACCTTGTCCCCGCTTTATGGCAATATAAAACAGTCAAAATGGTTCATTTTCTCCCACACAGCATACTCTTGGTTGAAATGTGCTAATTTATAGCAGATCGGGAAGAAACTCTAGGACTTCAGTGCTCCGTGGTGCTCCTCACCACATTCATGGTACTAACCCCAAAAACCATCGACATATTTGGTCCCGCCACGTCCTTCCCAGAACCACTTAGAAGCCTTCATCTGCGGCTCGACACGAGAACTATGTTGTGTAAAAGGCACAAAGCCAACAAAAACCTGAACGTAAACACGCCAGAAATGTGACTTCTTGGAAACAGTCACTAAGGTGGTCATATTTACTTCATATTAACAGCGAGATAAACAAATGCAGACAGTTTACATTCCCCAGTTTTTTTTAAATCTATTTAAATTGCACAATATCAACTGAAAGGCAGGATAGCCTGCCCATGTTTTTTTTGGCTTAGTCTCTGTAAATGTTTTTGGTCAGGAGGAGATACACTTTCGTGCAGGATGCCCAGCAGGTCAGCTGTTCCTTCGCCTGGAAAGAGTACCGGTGCTCAGCTCCTTCCAAAACTGTCTATCTGCTCAGCCAAGAATGAGTAAAATAAAGGCCCATTGAGGATAGCCAGGTTTGGATGGCGGTCAAGGCTGAGCTTTAAAACCTGGCCCCTGGCAAGGAACCCAACCCTCTACTACAGCACTCCCAGACCACCCTTGAACACGGTGTCTTAATAAGAACCAGCTGCAGGCTTGATACCAACTCTGAATTAGTAGCTGTTGCATGAAACAAAAGTAAGGCTGACACTTTCATAGGGGTCGCCATTTTAGGACTGAATGTTAGGGACCAAATCAACATAGATCGTGAATTACGATGAAATGAGCGGGTGGTGGGGGAGGTGTAGGAGGAGGGCAGCTGTCAGAAATTTGTTACTAACAGTAAATAGAAGGAGCTCCACAACATAGTTGAGCCTGGAACCTTTACACTTAACTGGAAAACTAACGAAGCAAACCCAGATTCCACCAATCATCCGTGGCATTAGGTAGTTTGGCACATACTCATGCAACATATTTGTGTCAGATTCTTGTAATGTCTTTTTAAAGCAGTCGTCTGAAATGAGCCAATGCCCCAATATAACCAGTAGATGGAGGAATGCAACACAAACAGATGAAAAACTGCACAATGGTGACTGCACAATACAGAGGGTGCAGGCAGTCGTGAACTGATAACCACCTTTTAAACTTGCTCCATTTTCTTTCCCAGTGGACAGAGCTACATCAATATTGCCTGCTAACAGAATTAAACTAGACATATCTTTTCTCCCTTCACACAAATGACCTTCCTCTTGGTGGAAAAAGGCAGAGGGTGGTAGTGGGCAGTTGCTTTTCAGAATGGAAATGTGTAACCAGTGGTGCGTCACAAGGATCAGAACTGGGTCCTTTATTGTTCATCACAACTTTGGTGAGGCCACATTTGGAGTATTGTGATCTATTTTATTTGCCCTGCTCATGGAAAGATGTCATTCAACTGCAAAGAGCGCAGATATGTTCTCGAGGATGTTGCCAGAATATCGGGAGAGGTTGGCCAGGTTAGGACGTTATTCTTTGGAGCTCAGGAGGCTGAGTGGTGACCATATAAAGGTGTATATGATCATGAGGGCGATAGATAGGATGAATGCACAGAGTCTTTTATCCAGAGTAGGGGAATCAAGAATCAGAGAACAGAGGTTTAAGATGAAAGAGGAAAGATTTAATAGGAACCTCAGGGGCAACTTTTTCATACAGAGGATGGTGGGTATGTGGAATGAGCTGCCAGAACAGGTAGTTGAGGCAGATACTATGACAGTATTTAAAAGACATTTGGACAGGTACAAAGATGGGAAAGGTTTAGAGAAATACGGCCAAATGTGGGCAAATTGAACAAGCTTGGATCGGGCATCTTGGCCAGCAGATGCCCTATATACAGGCGCGCGCGCACACACACACACACACACACACACACTTACACACACACACGCACGCGCACGCACGCGCACGCACGCGCACGCGCACGCACGCACACACACACACACACACACACACACACACACACCCCTCCCCCCCCCTGTGCTGTAACTGTGTGTGTTACAGCACAGACTAGAAGATCAACTGGAGGAGTGGGTAAGGAAATGGTTGATGGAATGTAACCCAGCCAAGTGCAAAGTAATGCATTTTGGAATGCTATGCAAGGCAAAACACACAAAGTGAATGGCAGGGCCCTGGGAAGTATTGTTGCACAGAGAGACCTTGGGGTACAAGTAAATGACTCCCTGAATGTGGCAAGACCGATAGACAGAATTGTGAGAAAGGTGTACAGTATATTTGCCTTCATCATCTGAGGCACTGCATAATCACACTAAATTGTTTTACGTTCCACATTCCTGCTTGTTTAATAACAGATTTCAGAGTTTCAGAATAGGAACTTGAGGGGCAACATGTCTCTCCCTTTGGACCCCCGAATCTCTTTTATTTCTTGTAAGTTATTGGTATCTTTTACTGCAAAGGCAGATGAAATATATTTATTTAACCTCATGCATTTACATATTCCCAATATAATTTTTCCTGTCTCAGTCTCCGGGGGATCCATGTTTATTTTCACTCCCTTCTTCCTGTTTTCATAGAAACTCACCCAGTCTGCTTCTATATTTCTTCCTTGTTTACCTTCATCCTGTTTTCTCCCCCCTTGTCAAGTTTCTTGGTTATCCTTTGATAGGTTCTTAAACCTTTGTAATTCTAATACTTAATACTTTACTGGGAGACATTAATATTACTATCCTTAACCTCCTAAGAGAGCCAAAGATGCATTACCTTCCCATGGAGTTTTTATTTTTCACTGTAACATATGGTCATGAGGTATTTATTTAATTTTTTTTGTTTATATATACCATCATAAGTTTTAATTTAATTTTAAAAGGTAACATAAACCATAGTTCCCACAGAGCTGTACAAATGACTTTATTTAAGTTTACGCCTCTAGATTTGGCCTATTATGTCAGTAATGAGGATATCCTTGCTGAGGAAATCACTATTTAACCTTGTCTCCTTCCATAATTCAAGAGCTAAAATCTCCAATTCATGGTTTTGCTGCATGGCACAATATGCTAAGAAACTCTCCCGAATGTATTCCATGAACTCATTCATATTCACATTCACAATAAAGCATCATTGAATCATTGAATCCATCCTCAAAATTACATTTGCCAATTTGATTTCTCCAGTTATATTATGAATAACGCCTCACGCAAACATTACATTACCATTTTCTCCATCTACTCTTCTACTACCTGTCAGCTCCCTCCACTGATGCTGCCTGACCTGCTGAGTTCCCCCAGCACTTTGCTTTATGCATTATATTACTATTGTTACAGGCACTACCTGTTTGTTGGCCACTATTAGGACATGTCAACTGCTCCTGTGCTGAACTCAAGGCACTGTGTGCGGCTGGAAGGCTCCCCTAGGGCGCCAAGGCTGGGGTCGGATACTATTGAGGTCGGGTCAGAACCTCGAGGTCGGGTGGGACCGAGGATGAGGTTGGGTTGGGCCAGGCCAAGGATCCGCGAACAGAGTCAGGCCAAGAACGCAGCCTCGGGGTCGAGGTGGGCCGAGGACCGGGTCAGGCCGAGGATGGGGTTGGTCCAAGGTTGGAGTCGGTCTGTGGTGGACGGGCCGTATCACCAAGAACAAAGTGGGGAAGGCAAGGAGCGAGGGAGGGTCGGGAACCAAGGGGGTCCCAGTGGGGAAGGTGGGGGTGGAATGAAGAAGGGATGTGTACTTTTTGTAACTTTGTAGGCACCTTTGTGGAAACTCACTTGTGTACTTTGTATGCAAAAACTAAAATATTCTCGGCACCTAGCTAGGTACGTGACAATAAAGTATCATTATCGTCATCATCCTTCTCACCTTTTTCTATCCCAAATCTTCATGTTGATTCCTGGAGTATTGACTTCATATTGACTTCCTGATCAAATGAAACGAGCTCCTTGAACCATGGGCGGAAATCCCGGGGGGGGGGGCGACACGTCCCCTTCATGTTTTGAGAGGTGGGGGACAATCCCTCCCATCAGGGCCGGATTTAGATGAAGAGAGGCCCTACGCTATTTCACTTGTGAGGCCCCCCCTCCCAATCCCCCACCCCCACGACTAGAGGACCATGACTACCCGACAGTGACAGTGTGACACTTTTAGATCCTACTGTATGTTGTCATTAAACAGTTAGTTTTAAAATACATATTGGAAACACCGCAGAACGGGCGATGCCTTAACCTGGATCGCTGTTTGAAGCTCTGGAGTGTTGGGCCTGCTGCTTCAACATCAGAGCTGTGATTTGCGGAGCTCCCAGCCTCGGGCCACGCTGATTTCAACATCGCGGAGCCCTGGGATCCCTTTGCTGAGGGCCGCCAGCGTGAATCTCCGCCCAGCTCAGCCTGTGGACTTTGGGAGCCGCGGTCTCCGGTAGGAAGTGGCCGATTCGGAACTCCAAGCCGCTAAGGATGTTCTTCCATTCCGACGTCGGAGTTCCATCATCCCGGCGAGAGGGCCTGAGCATCGGGCCGCCCGTAGCGGCGATTGCGGGGGGCTCGAGAGGAGGGGGTCCGTTGGAGATGGGAAAAGGGATCATCAATGGGGGGCGAGGACTCCTTCCCATGGAAGAACGTTGTGAGGCAGAGGCGACGGAAGAAGAGCTCCAAATTGCGGTGGGGTGCGAAACTCATTGAGGTGGGGACGGAGGGGGACAAAGGTGAGGCCTCTGCTGAGGACAGACCGTTCGGTATCTGAGAGGGGGAGGTCAGGGGGGATGGTGAACATATGGCAGGGTTGGGGGTTGGGGCCGGAGGAAGGCAGGTGAGTGGACTGAGGCCGAGGCGATGTCTGGTGGGGGAGTGGGGGGTGGTTAGGGGGGAGGGGGGTATGAGGACTGTAGTGTGGGTGGGGAAGAGCTGGGGTCACATGGTTTGAGGGGGATGGGGAAGACCCAGTGGAACAGCCACTGAGGTTACCAGGGTTAGGGGGACTAGCACTAGGACCCAGTGCAGTCAAACCCAGAGGAGTGGGAGTGTGCAGCGTGGAAGCTTCAGGCCCGGTGCTGAGTCCAGGCTGCAGGTAAGGCGATGGCTGCAGGCTGCTGGAGGGCGGTGGAGTGGCGAGGGTCGGTGGAATCGATGGTGGAAGACCGTGGGGAGTGCCACTGATGGTAGGTTTTGTAACAACGCCACTATGCCAAAAGTTTTATACACGAGGCCGAGGCCCCCCATGATCTCGAGGCCCTAAGCTTAAGCTTGTGAAGCTTATACGTAAATCCGGCCCTGCCTCCCATGTTTTGTAATCCGGATTTTGAAATTCGGTGATCTAATAAAAATCTCCACTTTCCGCGAGACAGTGGGGGTGGGACTGATGATCGAGGGCACCGATTGGACGAGAGAGACGTCGGTCAGCAGGCAGTGGGTGGGGGGTGGGACATGATGATTCAGCGCGATGATTGGAGGAGGGAGGTGTTGGTCAGAGGCGGAAGTAGGGGGGTGGGACTGAGGATAGAGCACGGTGATTGGTGGAGGGAGACGTCCTGGTGGAGCAAAGATCATAGAGCGCTGCTTGAATTGGCCCGTTCGCAGGGCCTTTCATCGCCCAGCGCGGCTTAAAATTGGCCGCGCGATCCTCCACTGCCCCTCGGTCAAATTGCTGCATCGAGGCGATCGAGGCTCCTGATGTTGAAGCCCCCGCCGGGGGATAGAAGATCCCATGGCCGGTTTTAAGCCGCGCCGGGCAATGAAAGTCCCCGCGAACAGGCCGATTCAAGCCCCACGATTCGGGGCGGATGAAGCTGCTGTTGCTGGAGTTCGGAGTCGGTCACCAACCAGATCAGCTCCCGATGTTACCATCCATAGGGCCCACAGACGAAGCCTCGTGCGCGTGTGTGTGCGTGTGCGTGCGGCCACCAAGAAACTGTGTTCCCTCCATGTCTTGATAGCGATTTCCGCCCCTGCCTTGAACAAACTCAGCAGCATCACATTGATGATGCTACCTTTAACATTGGCTCTTCTGTGGATTGTAGTAACCTCATTGGTGGGGTTCTCATTGAAACTTACCGAATAGTGAAAGGCCTGGATAAGTGGATGTGGAGAGGATGTTTCCACTTGTGGGAGAGTCTAGGATCAAAGGCCATAGCCTCAGAATAAAATGATGAGGAGGAATTTCTTTAGCCAGAGGGTGGTGAATCTGTGCAATTCATTACCACAGACTGATGTGGAGGCCAAGTCTCTGGGTATTTTAAAGCGAAGATTGACAGGCCTCCTTTATCATCGTTACTTTTTTGCATATCTTTTATTCATTGTTCTTTATCTCTCCACATCATCGTCTATATCTCTCATTACCCTTATCCCGACCCAGTCTGAAGAAAGGTCTCAACCCGAAACATCATCCATCCTTTCTCTCCAGAGATGCTGCCTGGCCCGCTGAGTTACTCCAGCATTTTGTGTCTATTGACAGGATCTTGATTATTATGGGTGTCAGGGGTTATGGGGAGAAGGCAGGAGTATTGGGTTGAGAGGGAAAGATAGATCAGCCATGATTGAATGGTGGTATGGACTCGACGGGCCGAATGGCATAATTCTGCTCCTATGATTTATGAACTAAGGAGAGATGTCCACAGTTTTGGGACTGAGCAGGCAACATATCCTACAGGACTCAGCTGCAGGGATCAGTATCTGTATCTCTAATTGCACTGCCCTGTATCAACACAATCTTCTTTTTTGCCACCTTCCATGAATGGCCTCAGGTACTACAGAGGTGTGATCATATTTCTCATGCCCTGTGCAGTGTTTGTTTCCATCTATACCAATGGTGAGCACTTGGTCAAACAAGGTTAAAACATGAGGCTCTAACCATGTGGCGGAATGAACTGCAGATGCTGATTTACACCGAAGATAGACACAAAATGCTGGAGTAACTCTGAGAGTCAGGCAGCATCTCTGGAGAAAAGGAAAAGGTGACGTTTTGGATCGAGACCCTTCCTCAGAGAGTAAGGTTCAGACTAACTAGATGGCACAATGGCTGGTAGAGTTGCTGCCATACAAGGCCAGAAACCCGGGTTGGATCCTGACTACGGGTGCTGTCTGTATGGACTTTGCTCGTTCTTCTCCTGGTTTCCTCCCACACTCCACAGATGTATTTAGGTTAATTGGCTTGATATAATTGCAAATTGTCCCTAGTGCATGCCGGATAGAGTTAGTGTGCGGGGATCACTGGTCGGCGTGGACTTGGTGGGCCGCAGGGCCTGTTTCCACACTGTATCTCTAAACTAAATTAAACTAAACTAACCTTATTTTATTCTATGCACCTATATTTGTCTGATACACACTCCTGAATATAAAATCAAACCCGCCTCTAGGTTTGACTATTTAGTTTAGTTAAGTTTAGAGATACAACGCGGAAACAGGCCCTTCAGCCCACCGAGTCCGCGCTGACCAGTGATCCCCGCACACTAACTCTATCCGGCACGCACTAGGGACAATTTGCAATTATATCAAGCCAAGTAACCGCGCTCCTGGAGTATCTGCAACTATTAACACTATTAACTATTAACACTCCGGCACGCACTAGGGGCAATTTTTACATTTACCAAGCCAATTTACCTATAAACCTGTACGTCTTTAGAGTGTGGGAGGAAACCGAAGAAGATCTTGGAGAAAATTCACACAGGTCACGGGGAGAACGTACAAGCTCCATACAGACAGCACCCGCAGTCGGGATCGAACCCAGGTCTCCGCCACTACAAGCGCTGTAAGGCAGCAACACAACCGCTGTGCCACCATGCCGCCCTGGATTTCCTGGATCAAATTGTCCAGACAACTCTCTATGCTCCTGGACTATCTGCAACTCAGCAACTTGGAGCCACTATTGACCACAATGTAAATAACCCAGTGTTTGTGGGTTCCTTTCTCTCCTATTGCCTAGTACTGTTATGATTCCCAAATGTACATGAACATTGTATGAAGGTGCTATTCATTTTGCCTGAATATTGAAATCACTGTCAGCTTGAAAAGCTGAAACAACCAGTGGTTTGCTGCAAATAAACATGTTGAATATTATACTCCCGGTAAACCCACAATTAAATGTAATTTGCCAAAAAGGGATTCTGACGACCCATTTCCTTCATGCTATTTTCATGTAAATTAAAAGGAACGTGGAAACAAAATTTCAGAAATACTTATAGAAGTTTATGGAAGACAAGGGTGCTTAAGGAATCATGCATTGATAGGAAAGGATACCGACCTCACTACTGTATTAAATCAAATGCCAAACTGATCTATTGTAAACCTAAACATTGATATCATATGCTCTGAAAGCTCAGAAATAAAACTTAACAAAGTGGAGCAACAGAAACTATTGGTGATAATGCCTCAGTGTGAATCAGTTAAGGTAGCCCAGCATTGCAGAGCTTATAGGTTTAGGAGGGATGGATAGATCAGCAATGATTGAATGGCGGTGTAGACGATAGGCCGAATGGCCTAATTCAACTCCTATTCCTTATGACCTGATGATGTGACCATTAATTGACCATTAATTGAGTAATGAATGAACAATGCACTCTGTTTGTATGTCAGGACTTTTATGCTCAGTTAAAATTGTCATACATCTATGCCCAACCAACACAACTTAGCAAAGTATACCATTACCTTATGGACTGCAATTATTACAAAAATATTCCAGGCAACCATGGCTAAGGTGCTGCAGGGGCTCCAATATTGTTTGTGGAATTAAGATGACATCTTAATTGTAATCACCATGGAAGAGGAAAACCTTTGTATACCTGAGGAAGCATTCAGAAGACGGAATCAACGTAAAACCAAGCTCGATTTAATGTAATGTAAAATAAAAATGGCTTTGTTTGGTTTACAAGCAGATGATAATGGGCAAAGCTAGTGAAAGAGGGTTGAGGCCATCACCAGAATCAAACAGTGGAAAATGTAGCTAAATTCCATTTTTGGGGTGGCACAGTGGCGCAGCAGTAGAGGTGCTGCCTTACAGGCCAGAGACCTGGGTTCGATCCTGATTACGGGTGCTATCTGTACAGAGTTTGTACATTTTCCCTGTGACCACATGGGTTTTCTCCAGGTGCTCCGCTTTCCTCCCACATTCAAAAGACTTACACGTTTGTAGGTTAATTGGCTTTGGAAAATTGTAAATTGTCCCTCGTGTGTAGGGTAGTGCTAGTGTATGGGGTGATTGCTGGTCAGTGCAGACTAGGTGGGCTGAAAGACTTGTTTCTCTAAAGTAAACTAAAAGTAAAATCTGCTAGATTTCTTGCCAACCTTGCCTCAGTACTGATCCCACTTCATCAATTGTTAAAGAAAGAAGAACACTGCCAGTGGAGAAAGCATCAGCAAAATACATATGATCTGTCAAGAAAGAATACCAATGAGACTTTTACCCAGTCCTGCAGTAACCTTTAACCCACCTGCTTAACTGTATATCTGTGCCATAAATATTCTAAGGCTCGGCTTTCATTGCCACTTAAGGAGGAGAGTTCCAAAAGCCTCTTTTTTAAAAGCCAGTCGGTGGAATGGTTTAGTGATCAAAATTTGCTAATTGAAAAGTCAATAAAAAGGTTTAAACAGAGAGGCCCTTTGTGAGTGACTGTTTTGGGAGAAATGTTGTGTGGAAGGCAAGTGTGAGGCTTTGACTCAAGAGGCTTCAGTGACGAATCTGAGAAAAAGCTAAGCAGAGGGGGACAGGAGGTAAAGGTGCAGTCTGACGTGCCTGCTCCAGTCTGGTCTGGCCACTCCCTGTGTGACTACGCTATAAGTAACGTTCATCTACGTATAAAAAGCCCACCCCCAAACGCTCAAAATAATTCTGCAAGAAATATCTAGACAAAACAATAAAATATGCTAACAGTAAAGGGGCTGTCCCACTTGGGCGACCTAATCCACGAGTTCTGGCGAGTTAGCCCTCGACTCATACTCGCAGCATGGTCAACGAGGTCGTAGTTGTACAAGACGTTGGTGAGGCTGCATGTGAGCCTATGGGCCAAATGTGAACAGTTGGGACTAGTGTCTTCTTGGTTGGCATGGGGAAGTTGGGCTGAAGGGCCTGTTTCTGTGCTGTATGGCTCTATGACCTCCGAGAAAAATAATTAATTTCACCCTTTGAATAAATAATGAATCTTTATTTTTAAACAGTAACCCCTTGTAATATAGATGTTCTCCTCCAGGGAAAACATCCTCTGTACATCCATCCTATGAAGACCCTTCAGGATCCTGTGTAGTTCAATCATGTTGCCCTTATTCTAAACTCTAGCCAATACAAGCATAGTAAATCAGGGAACTTCCAATTCAACAACAACTTTTCTTAAATAAAGAGACCAATATAGTTCATAGTACTCCAGATGTTGAATTGCCAATGTCCAACTTAACTGAAGCATAACCTCTATTTTAACTAATTTCTGTTAACAATAACATGTTGATACTTTCTTAATCTATTACAGTACCTGTATAATAGTATTTTGTGAATTATGCACCAGGTTACCCAGATAATATGCTGCCTAAAAGGACTATTTGGGTTTGTCTACACTATACTCCAATGGCCAGGTGTTTATTTAATTTGTGTTTTCCAGTGAAATTTTCACAACTTATTTTCTTACCTATCTTTGTGTCATCAGAGAATTTTGGGACTCATATTTGGTGACTTCACCCAAGCCATTTGTATAAATTATAAAATAGTTTAGGTCCCATCCCTGAACCTTGCAGCACACCACAAGTTACATCTTCTGAACCAGAACAAGACACAATTATGCAAGCTTTCGGTATTTTGTTTGCCAACCAATCTTGAAACCACATGAATATGCTATCTCTTACACTCCTACATCAGGAGCAATTGTTCCTTCAATAACCTTTGTGGCATCTTATAACCTGCCTTCTGGAATTCAAATTATATCTCCATTGGTTCCCCTTAATACAGCACATCTAACTTCCTCAAACAGCTCAAGTAAATTGGTCAAACTTGATTTCACCTTCACAAATACACTCTTGATCTTGTACAGGTGTACGGTAGAGAGATTATTGACTTGTTGCATCACAGCCTGATTCGGCAACTTCCGAGTTGGTGGCGCCGTTCAGTGTGGCTGCCTCGCCTGCAGCTGTTCGTCCTTTCACCCTATGTTTTATTTTTAGTTAGTGTGTTAAAAAGTTTTGTTTTGGTGGTCTTCTAGTCTTTTTATGTGGGGGGTGGGGGGAGAAGGGGGAAACTGTTTTTCTCAGTCCCTACCTGGTCGGAGATGCGTCTTTCCTCCGAGCCGCATCTTCGCCCTCTCCTCGCGGCCTACCAACTGGACTGGAGCGGCGTTTCCTGCCGGAGACCGGCCAGAGCTTCAGCTTCGGCGGTGCATTGTTTTGAAGCACCATCGCAGAGTGGGTATTGCCTTACAGAGGATCGCCGTGTGGTAAGCTCCAGAGTGCTGAGACCGCCGACTCCAACATCACGGAGCTGTGGTTGCAGAGCGTCCAGCTGCGGGCGGTGCTGACTTTAAACACCGCGGAGTCTGGGATCTTTCGTCGAGATCGCCAGTTTTGGAGCTCCGACCAGCCGGAGTGGACTTCAGGAGCCGCGGTCTCAGGTAGGAAGCGGCCGTTTCGAAACTCCAAGCCGCTGAGAGTGTTCTTCCAGAGTTCCATCATTCCGGCGAGAGGGCCTGAAACATCGGCCTCAAATAGGCCCCGACCACGGATGAACATGGAGGAAATGGACTGAACTTTGCTGCCTTCCCTCACAGTGGGAAACGTTGATCCCGCTGTGGGGGGGGTGTTTTTTTAATGTTTAATGTTAAATTCTATAATGTTGTGTTTATTTTATTGGTGTGCTGCAATGGCAACTCAAATTTCACTGCACCAATTGGTGTATGTGACAATAAATGTCCTTTGTCCTTTGAACTAGAAATGCCCAGAAACGAAGGAGAATACAAAAGTGGTGGATACTGCCCAGTTCATCATGGGGACTGATCTCCCCTCCATCATAGTGATCTATAGGAGGCGCTGACTCAAAAAGACAACTGGCATCATCAATGCTCCACATCACCCTGATCACACTCTCATTTCACTCCTGTCATTGGAAAGAAGGTATAGGAGCCTGAAAATCGTATAGGCTCTGTCTTACCTGTTTGCGGTCATCGGCGGTGAAGCGCGGCGTCGCCGGTAGCGAGGACCGCGCGGCAACGGCGAGAGCGTCGAGCCTATCCACCGGAGCGCCGCACGGATGCTGCGCGGGGGCCGAGTTAATTCAAACACGGCGGGTCCCACGTGCTTGCGGTAAGTAAAAAAAAGGGCGGGCCGACTGCGATGACGTCGGCCCGCCGCACGTGACTCACCAGCGGCGGCTGTGGCGGCGGCCATCCTGATCGCGGCGCTGTAGCGGTGGATGGGCCTGCGGCCGTGCAGCACACGTGCCTCACTGGCGGCGGCACGTGCCTCACTGGCGGAGGCTGTGGCAGTGGAGGTTTGACGCACGGCGCTCGAGCCACACTGGCGGCGGCCCGTGCGGGCGGCCGTGCCGCACTCGTGCATCACTGGTGGAGGTTGTGCGGTGAGTATATGGTTTTCGACATTGTCGATTTTATTTTAGCACCGCGCGGTGTTGGGAACACCGCCGCACGGCCCTGGAATTGTACGTTCTCACGAGTGCGCGGTCTATGGCGGCAGATTCTTCCCATTTCGCCGCCAATGACCGCAGACTCGTGAGACAGGCCTTTAACCTCCAGGTTCAGGAACTGCTTTTTCCCAACAACCATCAGGCTTTTGAACACTACGAACACCAACTAATCTACGAACAATGAACTGTCTTGATTGCACCAGGGAGTTCAGGCTTTTATTTTGCACTAATATTGTTTATTTTTTAATTAATTGAGTTTTATTTGTTGATTATTATGTTATCTATGAGTACTGCGTTGACCTGTTAAGCTGCTGCAAGTAATAATTTCATTGTTCCATTTTTGGTACACGTGACAATTACACATTCTTGACTCTTGACTACATATCTGGGCTCTCAGATATGAAGGATGAACGTGATAAAGGGAGTGTAATAAAGGTTAGCTAGGTTGATTCTTGGGATGGGGTTGGGTCTCTCTATAAGTAGTAATATGCAGATTGGGCTTGCATTCTCTAAAAATTAGATGAATGAAAAATGCTGTTCAAACATATATACACTCTTTATGGCGCTTAACAGGTTGGAAATGTCTCCTGGTTGGAATGCATCTGACTAGGAATCTTCGACACACAATAAATAGTTGGCATTCAAGTGCAAAGTGAGAAGTTTTCACATCCAGAAGGTAGCGATTCTTTGCATTTCTCTGAACAAGAGGGCTGAGGAAGCTCAGTTGCTGAGGATATTCTAGACAGAGTTTAAGGTGATCAAGTGATATGCAATTAGTGCAGAAAGTAGTGCTGAGGTAAAAGATCAGCTACAATATTATTGAATGGTAGCACAATATTGAGGGGCAAAAGGCCTACTCCTATGTCCATTTTGTATCTTCTTATGAGCAATCTGCATTATATAATTCATTCGCTGTGACCTTCCCGATGCGTTGGAGATGAAAAAATGGCATTTTAGGGAAATAGGAGAAATATACTATTCAGCATTATAAATTATTGTGTGCCGCTCTAGTCCCCCCATTACAGGGAGGATGTGAAGGGTTTGGAAAGGGTGCAGTGGAGGTTTAGAACAGTACAGGAATGGGCCCTTCGGCCCACAATGTTTGGGGCAAGTTAAACTGATCTCATCTGCCTGTACATGATCCATATCCCTCTATTCCCTGCACTTCCAAAAGCCTCTTAAACACCACTATTGTATCTGTCTTCACCAGCCCTGGCAATGCATTCCAGGCCACCACCACTGTGCAGAACATTCTTGCCCTGCTCATCTTCTTTGAACTTTCCCCCTCTCACCTTATTGCTATGCCCTCTGGTGTTGGACGTTTCCACCCTCAGAAAATGTTTTACCAGAATTTTGCCTGCGTTAGGGGGTATTAGCTACAGGGAGAGATTGGACAGACTAGGATTATTTTCTCTGGAATGTCAGAGGTTGCGGGGAGACCTGATGGAAGTATAGTATATGACGTTATGAGGCACTGATAGGGTAGAGAGTCAGAAATGTTTTCCCAAGATTACACAAATCATATACTCAGCCTTTAAGATGAGAGGAGCAAAGTTTAAAGGAGATGCTTGAGGCAAGTTTTTCCACAGAGGATAGTGAGTGCCTGGAACACACTGCCAGGTGTGGTGGTTGAAGCAGATACGTAATGGCATTTAAGAGACTTTTGGATAGGTATATGGATATACATGGAATGGAGGTTATGGGTTATGTGCTGATAGATAGGTGATGTGCTGATAGATAGGTGATGACCAGCACATACATTGTGTGCTGAAGAGCCTGTTCTTATGCTGTACTGTTCTATGTTCTATACTGTTCCAAAAATTACCTCGTAAGATTTGGAGATAGATTTAGACATTTTTACCAAGAACACTTGATTGTCGTGCACCTTGAAGAAGACTGCAAGATCAAAGATGTTCTAGAAGTGAATCCCAGGATTGTTCAAGAGGTGGACACATAAGTTATATTATTATCACAGTGATCACAGTGCAAAAACCTATGACTTGATGAAAGTTGTATAAATGTTTATCTTTCCTTTTGAAAAGCAGGAAGCAGTGTTTTATTTGTAAATACATATAAATACATTTATATGTGATATCATTTGTGATGTCTCACCTCTCGAGTGTGTGGCTGCCTGAATGGAACCTTTGAATAAATCAAGCACACCTTTTTTTGAACTTCTCATGTTTCACAAGTTTTAATTTGGACTTTCTGCAATGGACTTTGTTAGAGACTAAAAATTCAGCAAGCATGCATGTAATAATGCCTCAACTCATAGACTGGTCAATAATGCCTCGACTGGTCAAATTGCTATTTTTGGAATCAATCTGAAATTGCCAAACAGACTGATTTAAGTAGATCAAAGTATTTTTGAATGAATGTTGTTCACAATCATATATCAATAAGGATGAGTGTGCCTTTGCCAGCATCGAATGAGAGATCCTGAGACAGAGAATGAAAGCTGTCTCCTGGGCAACAGCATGATATCTCTGCTGCTCTTCAATGCCTTGCAACTTATAAACAGTGGCAATGCAGCTTTTGTAAGCTATACATGAGAATCAGTTTTCCCACATCATGTAAATGTGCTGCACAGTGATGGCAGTACAAAGACAAGTGTTTTTATTTTACTTGACCCGTGCAACATAAAAAAGCTCAAGGTCATGTTGTCAAAACAAGCTTCAGATTTTCTAAGTTTACTGCCGACCCTCTCCAAACATGACCAGGATAAAAGCACTCTTCGTCCACCCCCCAGCTATGACCATGAACCATGTTAACTGCTACGATGACACTTGGTGGTCTCCCACTTCACTCAGCTCGTTGCAGCTGTTTGAAAGGACCCCCTGCAGTAAACTCTGTGGACACAGCACGTTGAAGCCTCCAGCTGTCAAATAACAAGGATTGTCAGGGCACCTCTTAGGGAGCAAAATTAAATACTGGTGGTTGAATGAATATCAATTACAATGTTAAACTCGTGCAAACCAATCGGTTGCCCTCCATAAGTAGTCATGCATTCCACTCTGCTCAGGGCAGCATGGAAGCTTAGTGTATTATTTCTTATTTTTCAGAGATCACATACACATTGTAACCAGGTAAAGTTAAAGTAGATGTAACTTGTAACATGTGCTTGTTATTTTCTGAGCATTGACTGTCTCTCAAGACCACAAGGAAGGGATGTGATGGGGTTTCTCCATGAAAGGATCATTAGTAAAGACATGGCAACGTGAACAGATTATCTGAATGAAAGCAAGCTTACAATTCACAAATGTAAATAAAAAACTCAGGTCCAATTATGTTTTGATTGTGTGAGAGAAATAAAAGAAAAATGTTCATGCTCACAACTGCTTTTACTCTGCCAGGTAGGCCGAGCAGGCCATTTAAAAGGTTTTATAAAACATTTATAAATAATGTAAGTCTTGATGGATTGCATGCCCAGATGCTCAAAAGAAAGGAAAGCAGATACAGCTACTAGTATCTATACATAAAAAAATCAACAGAAGAGGAAAAAGTACTGCCAAACATCAAATCCATCCTTATCTTTAAAAGGGAGGTAGCAGTTACTCAGGGAACTCTTGGCCTGTTAGTTTAATGTTAGTGTTAGTAAGTCCACCAGCTGCGTCCGCTGGACTAGAGGGCGGCAGCTTCGGCAGCTTCGGCCACCATGGGCCGCGGAGTTTGAACCGGCCCGTCGCGGAGCGGAACTCGGATTCAGCCGTGGGACTGACTTACCATCACCCGGCGGGGTCACAACATCAGAAGCCTGGATCGCCTCAGCGCAGAGGGAGAACATAGAGGGAAGAGACAGACTTTAAGACTTTTGCCTCCATCACAGTGAGGAGGTGCCTGGTGAACTCACTGTGGTGGATGTTAATTTGTGTTTATTGTGTGTTTTGTTATTTATTATTTATTATTATATGTATGACTGCAGGCAACGAAATTTCGTTCAGACCGAAAGGTCTGAATGACAATAAAGGAATCTAAGTCTAAGTCTAAGAATCATTGGTGAAATATCCAAGAACAATATATTTAAACAAGGAGAATATATTTGAAAAGAAAATCAGCATAGATTTCTAAGAAGGTTCTGTTTACCCCATCTTGGTGGATTCTCGAAAGAAGATTAAAAAAAATAATACGGGTGAAAAATCACTCATTCTGATTACTGTTACTAAAAGTTAAACGTAATTCCTAAAATTAAAGATGACTGCCTTTTGTGGTAGGAATATTTTCAGTGCGTCATTGTGCTCCTGACATTAAGCACTGATTGCACTGTAATTTACTTGAAGTTGCTACAAAAAGTGAGATTTAAACAATTTTCAGTTCTTTAATACTAATGAAATCTCTTACTCTCTTTCTTAGTTGACAGTGAACCAAACACCTCGGACGGAAAACTTGCAAGCCCTACTTCCTGCCTTCAGAAATCTCTGACAATTGATAATCAAAGACAATTCCACAGGGGATTGTGACCAAGTCAGGCAGTAAGATCAGAGCAGGACACTGGAGACTAACAGCTGTATTAATGCATTGTTGTTTAACAGTGTGAACAGAGCCACTGTTCACTATGGAGGCATTGATCGAAACAGGAAGCCTTGAGCATGTGAGCTGAAATGCCTTCAGTGACAATACAGATCCTTGAGCACCTCAGTGGTGCAGCTTGAGGGGTTTGAATATTTGTCAGACAGAAATGGCTCCGAGGACCAAACTGAGAACATGTGGTGGTTCTGGTTACATTGAATATTTTTCTGAGCCTTTGACTTTTAATTAATGAGACTGAGGTAAAATTACACCGAGCAACTGTAAAATAAAGAAACTTTAAGTTTTCTTAAAGTTTCATGGACCGTGTTTATTTAGAAATGCTAAGACGAAATGTGTACATTTTTCCTCTTTATAAACATCAAAGAGAGGACATTCAAATGAAGACATGAAATAAGGTCATGTAAATACTGCGATTTCCATCAGACCCAAACAAAAGCTAGTTTACGCATCTCTGCTTCAGTGAAGGTGAAGATCAGTTTTTAAAAGATTACAAACTAAAGTTGAATGGTTCAAGTCAGTAGACCTCTCCCCCCATCCAGCTCCTATCACTCTAACCACATGGATGCCATTGAGGTGGAGCACATCTGCCAGACCTGACCTGAAGCATCTGTTTCTGATGATCACCCTAGGCTCAATGTAATTGTAGTGAGATCTAACCTCGGGGACCAACAAAAGTGGTATTGGCCACCAGCTGTGGGTCCATCTGACTGCGCTCAAAAACCAACAATCAACATGCTTCCAAGTCTAATGGGGTCTGAAGTAAAAGGGCATGTCGTTTTTCAGGCTTTCGATAGTTTCGCTGCCTGTGCCCTCTCACTCCTCTGATCTCAGAAGAGCCAGGTGCAAAGTCTGTACATTTTTGATGGCCTCTTGCCTATTATAGGGTGAGGAGGTTGAGGCATAGGTTATGTGATTTTCATCTCAGCTGAATGTGAATTAATAGATCACATTCATTCCTGATGCAAAGACTTTATTCTCCATCTGCCCAACTTTGCTATCTCCCAATTGCCTTCCACTGCACGTGGGGTAGCTCTGGAAACTCCCTGAGGAAAAGCAAGAGACATAATCCTGTTGTAATTCCCTTCCTTTATCGTGAGAACTCCAGGAGGAAAACTGAACGATAGTTAGTCCTGCTAGAGCTATACTTCCCTGCAAATTGACAATATTCCTCATTCAGATTGAAACATGCTGTGATGAGGAGGTAGAACCAGAAATGAACTCCCCCCCAGGGAGCATGAACATGGGGAAACTCTTCTCACTGTCCGTTCCTGAACACATCCTGCTGGCTATGGAGCAGCACCAAGAACTCAAGAAGAAGTTTCCTACCTTGACTCACTGTCTGGAGAGGAACATGACACTGGATAGCTGTATTTTGCTCAAACAGATATGGAAGGAGTTGACATTTTTCCAGATGCAACATCACGATGGTTTCAAGCATTACATTTTAGTTTAGTTATAGTTTAGTTTATTATTGTCACATGTGCCGATGTACAATGAAAAGCTTTTTTGTTGCGGGCAATCCAGTGAACAAAATGACTATACAATCTAGCAGTTCACAGTGTACAGATACAGGATAAAGGGTAAATCATTTAGTGCAATATAAAGTCCGATAAAGTCTGATTAAAGATGGCTGAAAGGTCTTCAACAAGGTAGATGGGAGGTCACATTCAAGCTGGTGAGAGGATGGTTCAATTGCCTGATAACAGCTGGGATGAAACTGTCCCTGAATCTATATGTTTTCAAACTCGTACTTCTTGCTTGATGGGAGAGAAGAGAAGAGGAAGTGACCGGGGTGAGACTGGTCCTTGATTATGCTGGAGGCGTTGCTGAGGCAATGTAAAGTGTAGATTGAGTCAATGGAAGAGAGGTTGGTTTGTGTGATGTTCTATTATCCAAATGCTTCAGGGAGTGAGTGCACAAGAGCCTTTGAGGCACTAGAAAACAATTATGTCATCTAAACCATCTTACCCCCTATTGAAGATGCATTGTAAAATGGACTGTGCAAAATACATGTTGCTACTAAGCTGATGGCATAGAGAAACAAAGGATCAGGTCATACAGGTTTTTGGTTCTGAATTAAACAGTATTGGCTGCTAGGGGTGAGTGGACAAACGTGGAATCTCTTGAACGCCAGAGATTGATGGGAGACCTGATAGAAGTATATAAAATTATGAGAGGCATCCCCACCACATCAAATTTTAACAAGGGCCTCAAATCTGGATGTGCAGAAAGGGAATTCTGCTGAGAGTGGAATTCATTGCCACGGAAGGCTGTGGAGGCCAAGTCAATCGATATTTTTAAGGCAGAGATTGATAGATTCTTGACTAGTGCGGGTGTCAGGGATTATGGGGAGAAGTTAGCAGAATGGGGTTGAGAGGGAGAGATAGATCAGCCATGATTGAATGGCGGAGTAGAAATGATTGGCCGAATGGCCTAATTCTGCTCCTATGAACTTATCAGTGGGCATGGGTTGTGGGGCAGAATGAACGCCGTAGATATTGTGCACAACAGTCGGCAGAGACTGGCAGGAGGTGGCATCAGAAAATAAACTCCTTCGGTGCCCATGGGTCATGCCCGACTCAAACATCTGGTCCGACGGTCCAGTTCCTGCGGCACATACATTTGGACCAGGACAGAAACGGCCAGAATGTCTCAGATGTAGAAATGGATGTGGAACTCACCCAAAGTCCCCGTGGTTAATTGGAGAACAGATACCAATCACCAGTCAGCCTCCAGGGTGTCTGGCAGCAAATTGCAGCAGTTTGACCAAAATGTGTGAGTGCCCCTTTAAATTGAACTGCTGTGCAGCAAATAGCACAAAGGAAACCTGGTTCTGGTCAGTTTTCCAGCGATAGATTCTGTGGGGATGAAAGTGACTCATTTCTCCCATTGATGCAACATGGATTGATGTCAATGCTTACTTGTCTGACCTGGGAAAGAGAAACATTCTGCAAATACGAATGTTGATAGGATCTGCCTGGTTTCCTTTCTTGAAAGATGCAATTCAGACATAGAAATCGTGTCATCAAATGCTGTTCCAGATAACACCAAAAACCCACCATATGGAGTTAAAAGTATTTGTGTTGTGGGGAAAAATTGCAAAGCATATTTGCCTAAGTTACATTAACTAAGTACATTAACAAAGTACTTATCTGGCTGCCTGGCCTACTTTTCACGGCATTTTATCTCATTTTCCCACAGAAATCTCAAGCGTGCATGAAAGACATTGGATTTGTTAGTATGTGAAGTCCAGAATCAACACTTGATTTTGTTGAAGCTCTCAGGGGGTGAATGTTTCACTCCTCATTAGAGGAACAAAGATCTGGGGACTGTCCATTTTTTATAGGAATTCCAGGATCTTTCCTCCGGGAATCTTTATTGCTGGCCTAGCCAGAGTACTCAGAGTCAAGGGAGGTTTACTAATCAAAATTTTACTGATGGATATCCGGGCTACAATAAACACATGGGAGGGGGGAGGTGTGGGAGAGGTGCAAGAAGCAGCTCTGGTCTGCCATTTGCGTTGTATCTGGCTCCTTGGCCTACATTGCACAAGGCATTTTATCCATTTCCAAACTTAACAAATGTCAGAATCCTTCAAGGATCCAGGACAAGATCCAGGCCAGAACCCGCCCCCTTGTGATCCCCATGTCTGAGGAGAAGTCTGGTAAACCTCCGCCATCCTGCAGCATTAGACACCCATGCCAAGGCTCGGGTGATTCTCAGACTATTTAATTTCTCCCCACTCAGCTAAGTCCTTCCAGATGTCAGGTCAGCCTTGAGGAAGCCAGGAGCCAACTTTTCTCACTCTTGGATTCCAGGTCCTGCAAGTGCCAAGACTGAGCTGAAAAGGCCAAGAATAATCCGAGGCCTACATGTATTCTCAGTCCAGTCTGATATAAAACTGGTGGTCAACCTAGGATCAAAATAGCTCATTAAACTTTCCCAGCAAGGATTGGTTTGGGACTGAAGAAGGGTCCCAACCCAAAACGTCACCCATCCTTTTTCTCCAGAGATACTGCCTGACTTGCACTTTATGTCTATCTTTGGTATAAACCAGCATCCACAGTTCCTTCCTACACAAAACTTATCTGATGTTGGTTTGATCTAAATTTATGGAGACCAGAGATCTGAGTTTCTCATTGTTTCAAGAGAAAATTGGCTGGAATGTGGGCACGACATGAGCTCTCTCACCAGGAGCTAATATCCTAATATTATCACGGCAGTTGAGGTTATGGGATAGGGCCAAGAACAAAGCATAGTGGGAGCTAAAGGTTTTACATGTGCTGTACCACATTCAGCTGAGCACCTGTTCAGTGGAGGATGAGCAACAGAAAGAATGGGTCTGTCAGGGCAGTCCTGCTTGTGGGTTTTGGGAAGGAGATTGCGGGGTTGAGGAACTATAATGTTGGAGGCTGTGGAAGGCAGATCACCAGAGGATAAGATCAGTGATGGTTTTGGAGATGGTAGCCTGGTGTTTATCAGAGGGGTACCAATATGTACCTTTTTCATTTTAAGCAGCTCTAAAATAGTCTGGTATGATTTGTTATTCCACCGTTTAATCCTGAGTTCTGTTTCATCCTTGTAAAAGAATGGTAGATTCACTGAGAATCTACAAGTGGCGCAATGGAAGTGATGATGGAGGATGGGTGTAAGTAAACTATTCAACATCATGAGGGAAGGATGGTTATGTGGGTTTCCTCTTGGTGCCCTGGTTTCCTTCCAAATACCAAAAATGTGCACGCATGTAGATTAATTGGACAGTGCAAATTGCCCCCGGTGTGGAGGTGAAAGGGGGAATCATGGAAGGAGATTATGGAAATGTGGGGAGAATGAAAAGATTAGCATAGGATGAGTCTAAAACATGGTTGAGGACTGTGTACGTTGAAGGGCCTATTCCTCTTCTGTTACTCTCTGTGGCTCTATGACATAGTATCTTCGGAATCCCATTTCTGAGGCCCTACCAGAAAACCCTAACTCATTGATAGCTCATGCTGCACCCTATAGGAGGTCTGTTGTCCAGGCCCTCTCGTCAGAATGATCGAAGCTCTGACGTCGGGACGGATGGAACACACTTCGCGGCTTGGAGTGCACGAATCGGCCAGTTTCTTACCGGAGACCGCGGCTTCTCGATGTTATAGGCCGCAGGCCAGTGGTCGGAGCTCTTCTCTGGTGATCCCTGGCAAGGGATCCCTGGCTCCGGGATGGTAAAGTCCATGCCACGCCCGCGTCTAGAATCTCCGCAGACCGCGACTTCACGATGTTAAAGTCAGCAGGCCGGTGGTCGGAGCCTTTCTTCTAGCTCTGCAATGGAAGTCCCCGTCGGGCCCGCTGCTGAAGCTCTGGGCCGTCTCCGGGAAAGGCCGCACCAATCCAAGTTGTTAGGGAGGAGAAAATACGACTAGGAGAAAAGTCGCATCTCCACCGAGGTAAGTGACTGGAAACGGTTTCCCCCTTCCCCCCAACCACCCTCCACATAAAAACATACCGAGAAACATTTGCACATATATTTAAACATACTAAAAAAACAAAAAAGTCTAAATGACTGACACGCTGCTGGCAAGGCTGCCGCTCGCGGCACCACCCGATGATGCAGCGCCACCCAATGACTTTTGATACAATATGACCAACAATGTCCATAGAAAATTGCTCCATTCCGAATTAGTCAATGCCCACTCCTACGGTGGATGAGACAGAACATCCACTGTAGCATTCTCCATTAACGTGCTGCATTCAATATCTGGAAATATTCATGTAGATATTCATATCAATTATTTATAAATAATTATTTATAAATGTAAAATTAAGACCAGGGAGTTTGACAGTGAGTAAGCATGATTTAGTAATGAATAAAAACTTGCATACATCTCATATAATGAAAATGTTATTTTAAAGCTTTTGATTGTAGGACAAATCCCAAAATACCTGAAATTTATACCTATTGAAGCTTTTTCTCCTAACTCCATTGGGAAGAAGAGGATGTAACCAGCACAGACTATAATGGTACATTGAATGAGTCACAAGGAAGTGCAGATGCTGGAATCTTAAGCAAAACACAAAGTGCAGGAGTAACTCAGTGGATCAGGCATCATCTGTGGATGACATGGATAGGCAATGTTTCAGTTCAGGACCCTTCTTCGGAGTATGAAGAAGGATCCCAACCCAAAAAAGTAGCCTATCCATGTCCTCCACAGATGCTGCCTGACCCGCTGAGTATTTTGTATTTTGCTCAGGGACCATTGAATCACGGATGACCATTTTTGAATTTCATCTGCAAATCTGTGTGAAAATTGTTGTCATTTTCAAATTGGAGAACACTGATAACAATATTCACTTTGTAGCTTTTCGATGCTAAACACAGATATTAGAAGACAGAATTACTTTGTTGCCCCAAACATATCAGTAAATGTAAACAATAATAAATAGTCACATCTCGTGAAGTAGCATCAGATTTTTCCACTTGATTTTGGAGCTGAAATTCATCTTATGATTTATTTTATCTTTTCGTCCCATCCTCTTGGCCCTGTGGACAGAGACACTCTGGTTGCGAGTAGAAGCAGACGATATTTGTGTGACTATGAATGTCGACAGACTTTTCACCAGTTGTTTCCTCACTTAATTTGCAAATATGTTTAGTTCAAACGGGGCTCACTATGAGTTTCTTTCCTTCCCTTCAATATGCTAACTCCACTTGCTGATTCAGATCAGTATGGATCAACACACTAGAAAAAAATGATATGGATCAATTTTAATGGAATGAAATTGAAACCGGATGGAGCATGATGTGATTATATGATCAAGTTCTGATGCATTCCCATGGGTGGTTGAAATTCATCTGACAAACTTTGTGAAGGAAACATGTTAAAAATAGCATTAAACAGTTTTTTCTTAAAACGTCATATATTTTTGATAGATGCATTTTGTTGTCTGCTTTACAAAACAAAAGGGCAAGATTTGTAAAGCAGACCTATTATGAAGCAGGTCCAAATGCAACTAGACTCCTGGCCAGACGCCTGCGTAAACAGCAGGCCTCTAATACAATTCATAAAATAAGAGATCCTAAAACCAATTAATTATCACATGAGCCAGATGAGATAGAAAGAATATTTGAAGAATACTATAAGAAACTCTATTCTAAACCACCATCAGCTGACGAAAGGACAATGAGAAGTTTTCTTAACGCACTTGACCTGCCATCCATTGGTGAGACACAAAATAATACTATTACGTCACAATTTACAGTTAAGGAGCTGGAAGCTGCAATCAGTAGACTTAAGGCTAGTAAATCACCAGGCAGCGATGGGTTTCCACCAGAATGGTACAAGGCCTTTAAGAAAGAGCTAACACCTCTGCTCCTGTGTTGCTTTAACTGGACCCTTAAAGAGGGCAGGGCTCCCCCATCATGGAAAGAAGCAATTATTACCATTTTACCCAAGGAAGGCAAAGACAAAGATCAATGTAAAAATTTCAGGCCAATCTCAATTTTAAATGTAGACTACAAACTATTTACCTCAATCATTTGCAAAAGACTCGAGACTTTTGTACCAGATCTGATTAATGAAGACCAAACTGGATTTATTAGGGGGCGTCAAACACAGGATAATATTAGAAGAATCCTCCAGATTGTGGATAATGCTAAAAAAAAAGGATACAAATATGGTCCTGGTCAGTTTAGATGCAGAAAAAGCCTTTGATAGTGTTAGTTGGGTATTTTTATATGAAGTACTAAGGAGATTTGGTTTCAATGAAGATGCAATTCGGTGTATTAAAACAATATATCAGGAGCCCACAGCTAGGATTAAGGTAAATGGAAACATATCAAAAAGGATCCAGTTAGAGAGGGGCACAAGACAAGGATGCTGTCTTTCTCCAACTCTCTTCGTTTTGTACAAGCTTAGCACAAGCAATAAGGCAGAGAGAAGACCTGCAGGGCGTCAAAATAGGGGGGAAAGAACATATCATTGGTCTTTTCGCTGATGATATCATTATTTTTCTTGAACGACCAGATATAAGTCTCCCAAATCTAATGAACCTATTTGAAACATATGGATACTACTCAGGGTATAAACTGAATATAACAAAAACACAAATTCTTTCATTCAATTATTCTCCATCCCAACAAATCAGAGATGCATATAATCTGAAATGGAATTCTAAAACGATGCAGTATCTTGGTGTAACTATAACCAAAACACTTTCCAACTTGTTTGAAACTAATTATAACAAAATTGAAGAAAACATCAAAAAGGATGTTGAAAGGTGGTCGACCCTTCCTCTAGACCTCAGTGCCAGAATACAAACGGTAAAAATGAATATCCTACCTAAATGACTATATTTATTCCAATCTCTCCCAATTAATGTTCCCCGAGATAAATTCATAGCCTGGGATAAAATGATCTCTAGATTCATTTGGAATAGCAAAAAAACAAGAATAAAACTAACAACACTTCAACTGCCGAAAAGCAAGGGTGGAATGGCTTTACCAAATCTGAGGAAATACTTTTATGCAGCTCAACTCAGACCTCTAGCCTGTTGGTGTAGACCTGATTATGAATCTCGATGGAAAGAAATGGAAAGGGAGGTACAGGGTTACCAGACCCAGATTTTGGTGGGAGACAAATATCTGAGTGGGGCTTTGAGACATGCTATGGATCCAATAGTAGCATTTACATTAGAAATATGGAATGTTATAGTGGAAAAATACAAATTAAAAAGAGGGGTCCACGCATTGAAGTGGTTCACATATGACTCAAAGTTTAAGCCAGGGATGTATGATTCAAGATTCAAAGAATGGGCACAAAAAGGCATAACGGCAATGTATACAGTTTCAGAAAATGGCGAGTTTATGAGCTTCCAAGATTTAAAGTCAAAGTATGGCCTCGAAAACAAAGATTTTTTTAGATACTTGCAATTAAGAGACTACTTTACAAAAGAGTTAAGGCCAGAACTAGATGAAACTTCAAATAATGTGATCAAGGTGATTGTGGATGCATACAAACAGAAGGGGTCTCGGGTCATCTCTGCTTTCGACCAAGCTCTTGTGGGAAGCGGGGGAGAATCAACGCTTTACATAAAAACAAAATGGGAAGCAGAATTAAAGATTAAAATAACAGAAGAAGAATGGTATCAAATGTGTGAAACACAATGTTCATCCACAAGCTCACTATTATAGAGAGAATTTTGCTGGAAGAATCTATTTCGCTTTTTTATAACACCCAAAATAAAAAGCAGACAACTTGCTGTACAACAACACTGTTGGAGGCTGTGCGGGTGTACGGAGGTAGGCCACTCGCACATTTTCTGGAACTGTGTAAAGATAAGGACATACTGGGAAAATGTTAATGCAGTTGTAAAAAATATCTTGGGTTATAAAATCCCAAATACCTGCCCTGTGATGTATCTGGGGCGTATTAAAGATATTGTAAAAATAGAAGATACATATTTGATTAAAGTTTTGCTTGCAGCAAGTAAGAAGGCCATTACCAGGCAGTGGCTTAATGAAAAAAGTCCAAAACAGGAACAGTGGTTAGAAATTGTGCGAGACATCTTTAATATGGAGAAATTGACATATTCCTTGAGAGTCAAGGAGAATTCATTTGAGAAGATCTGGGAAAAATGGACCGTTTATTTGAGCCATGAAACCAATTACATAAATGCCGAGCTAGATATGGGAAGATTGTGTTATATAGAACTAGATGGTATGTTTGTATGAATATTGAATTATCTCCAGATAACTAATCAATGTAATGTTTTGTTTTTAATTTGGTAAGTGAACCACACGGTCTTATTCCAATTTTTTATTTATTTACTTCTTTTTTTTTCCCCTAACTACTTTTTTTTAAAATGTTGATTGTTGTTTTTCTTTTTTTGTTTTATTTATGGTGATGGTGTTGCACTTTTGTATATATCTCTGAAAAAGCAATACAAATTTAAGTGAAAAAAAAGATACATGTTGTTGTCTAAATGTACTGTTGTGATAAGCCAGCTTTCAACTTTTTTTTACCTTCAGTGAACATTTTTTTTCTCATCAATTGCTTTAGAGCTCCATTGACCAGATGGCTCTGCTGAGTTCATTCAACTCTTCCAGGAAGACATTAGCATTTGACATATAGATGCATCACAGACCACCATTAAAGGTACAGAATTCATTTTAAAGTGAAACCAAGTTTTCAGTTGGAATTTTGTGCTGTCATTAAAGGACCTCGGGCCACATTACATGCTACAGACATGAATGCAGAAACTCTACTGCTTTCTCTCTTGAGCATGATACAATGTTGTAGTGGATTGGTTGTGGCACACATTAAGCACAGTAGAATTTGTAGCCCACAGTTTCCAATTATCTTTGCAAGACAACAGAGACCCTGGAACAGTACAACACAATAACAGACCCTTTGACCGACGATATATGTGGCAGACAATGATGCCAAGACCAACTCTTATCTGCATGCACATAATCCATATTCCTCCATTCCCTGCAAATCCATGGGCCCATCCAAAAGACTGTTGTATCTGTTGTATCTGTCTCAACCACCATTCCCAGCAGCACATTCCAGGCATCCATCACCCATTGTGTAAAACAAGTTTACAAGTAAAACAAGCATTGCCCCTCTCACTTTAAAGCTATGTCCTCTAGTCTTTGACATTTCCACCCTGGGAAAAAAGGTTATGACTTTCTACCCTATCTATGTCTCTCATAATTTTATAAACTTTTATCAGGTCTCCCTGCAACTACACCATTCCAGAGAAAATAATCCATGTGCGTCCAGCCTTTTCCTGTAGCTAATAACCCCGTAAACCAGGCATTGTTCTGGTAAACCTCCTCTGCATCCTTTCCAAAGCCTCCATATTCTTCCTGTAATGAGGCATCCAAACTGCCGCAATACTCCAAAGGCTGCATTACGACTTCTTTACTCTTAGGCTCAATGTCCCAACTTATGAAGGCAGGCATATAATAAGCCTTCTTTACCACCCTATCTATTTGTGTTGCCACATACATGGAGTTATGGACTTAGACCTCAAGGTCCCTCTGCACATCAATGCTGTTAAGACTCATGCCATTAATTGCATATTTCCCCCTAACATTCGACCTCCTAAAGTGCAACACCTCGTACTTGCTCAGATTAAACTTAAAATAAGCTTTATTCCTTTCACTTATACAAAGTCTGACTATAGCGTAGAAAATCTTCAAGAAATTATTTTGTCGATGAAGAATAGTCAGACTGGCCAAGGATAAACACATGTGAGCCTTTGCTTGAAGACCAGGGCTAGAGAGTGAGAAACAGTGAATGTGTGAAAGTGAGAGAGAGCGATATAGAGTGAGAGAAAGAAAGAGTGAGTGAGAGAGTGAGAGAGCGAGTGAGGGTGAGAGCATGAGAACAAAGAGAAAGAGAGAGAGAGAGAGAGAACTGTAAAGGTCATAAGGTCAGAAGATCAGGTGATAGGAGCAGAATTAGGCCATTTGGCCCATCAAGTCTACTCTGCCAATCAATCATGGCTGATCTATCTCTCCTCCTAACCCCATTCTCCTGCCTTCTCCCCATAATCCCTGACACCCGTGCTAATCAAGAATCTATCTATCTCTGCCTTTAAAATATCCATTGGCCTCCACAGCCTTCTGTAGCGATGTTACAAAACTTACCTTCAGTGGCGCTACAGTTCTGCCACTGGCCTTGTGCGCGACTTTGGCGCCTTTGAAGTGGGGGGGCGGGATTAAAATGCCGTTTTCTCCTGCCTGTCAGAGGTGGATTTCCTCGGGCTGCCAGCTGCTGCAGAAAAATCGATCTGCCTCCCGTTCACGCTATATATATATTTTTTAAATCGCTGGACAATTTAATATTTGGATTAAAATAAAAAGTGACTTCGAACGCCCTTAACGCCTACAACGTGACGAATCTCAAGTACGGGACAAAACACGGTGTAAGTCGTTTATTTTACATATAAACTTGCTTCTTGGGATGACATTAATCAATCCTCTATAAGCGAAAATGTGATTTGGGCCCATACGAACCGGCAGTGTTTTTCCTGCCAATATGGGGTTCAAATTCACCGCAAATGCAACGTTCCAATCGATCACGTTCCAGAAGCAAGATGATTAAAATGCCCACTTTTTTTGTAGATAAGCCGTCTAAATTGTCTATATTTTGTGTATTCTCTCTCTCCATGATCATTATTTTTAAACTAAATATTCACAACAGTTTGAGTCACATGTATTGTGCAAAAAACAATAATTTGATTATATTTTGGGTGGATGTTTCTAGATTAATTTATGGGAATTAAACATTAAATTCCTTCCATCTGGGATATAAATTCATGACAGTGAGATTTAAAAATCATGTTATATTGTGAATTCTTGTGTGAATGGGATTAGTTTGTTATTTGGATACTTAGGCTATTTAAAAAAAATATCCTTTTCTTAAGAAATGGAATCTACAGGACATTGTTAATGGGAATGTAGTGGGCAGAAAGGCATGTCATGTGTGGTTTGAAGAGCAAAAACATGTAGTTTACAATGCCAAAATTAAAAAGTTGAGGAAAAACAAGGTGTACAGAGTTGCTTATTGGTTACAATCTGAGGAGTATGATGATGCTACTGATTATGATATGCCAATGTACCAGCTAGCAACTGATCTTCTCCATAAAGACTTGGTCTATTGCTAGAAATTGTAATTTATTTACCTATCTGTTACGGACTTGCAGCATATTATACAATAATATTAAAGTTCTGATCTTGAGAATATCACATTTTTGAATTTTCAAGGCAGTCTAGGTGTTTATTACTATTTCCGTCACAACGGTCAATTTTGTAATTAGCTACAATTAGGTAATGAACTAATTATATGCTTTAATTTCAGGTCATCCAAGTAAGATTTTATATTTGTTTCAGAATGCTTCAATCTATAATAACTGAAAATTACATTCAGTTCTCTTAATTTTTAAGAAAGTTATGGGCTTTTGACTGTCCTCGATCACAGCTTTTGTGTTACGTCAATGGAAAAGCAATAGGGAACATGAAGCTAATTTCCAAGTATGAAAATGGCCATAACTTTTTTAATACTGAAGATATAAAAGTGAATTAGGTGTCAAATTAAACTTCTTTTTATGCTTTATCTGATGAGATAATTGCAGACTTGATTTTTTAAATCTCAAAATTTTGTAACATTGCTACCTTCAGTGGCAAAGAATCCCACAGTTTCACCACCCTCTGACTAATGAAATTCCTCCTCATCTCCTTCCCAAAGGAACGTCCTTTAATTCTGAGGATCTGACCTCTAGTCCTCTCCACATCCACTCTATTCAAGCCAAGCCTTCCCATGGTAACGAACATTGGGAATCCCAAGTGAAGCCACTGCTGAATGCTGCAAC
Organism: Malacoraja senta; assembly: GCA_038087875.1. NCBI lineage: Eukaryota > Metazoa > Chordata > Chondrichthyes > Rajiformes > Rajidae > Malacoraja > Malacoraja senta. The sequence goes on from CM075977.1 coordinate 312,940,462, forward strand.
TCTCCATCATTAGATTCCAGGTGGTAACCCACAGGGCAGCACAAAAACTTCCCCAGATCTCCCATCATTTGGCTGGGAAATATCTGCCCCTGTATCTGCCACATGTCCAACAGGTCCATTCATCTTGATGATCAGCCATGATCATATTGAATGGCGGTGCTGGCTCAAAGGGCCGAATGGCCTACTCCTGCACCTATTTTCTATGCTTCTATGTTTCTATCACAATGGGAAAAACACCTGCAGACTGACAGATAATTAAAGAGATCCACTCCTGTTATGTGGAGGTTGACAGTCTGAAGAAGGGTCTCGACCCGAAACGTCACCTATTCCTTTGCTCCATGGATCCTGCTTCACCCGCTGAGTTTCTCCAGCATTTTTGTCTACCTTGGAGGTAGACAAATATGCTGTAGGATTTCCCCCCCTCGACTCCATCCAAGGACGAAGCAGTCTTTCCAGGTCAGGCAGAGGTTGGGGTGAAAGATTGCAACCTTCACGTGGTCCGCCCTGTTTCGACTAATGCCATCAACTCGACGTGCACAAACGGAAGATCAAATAGAACAAGTTGTCCAACAACTTTAGGCTGTGCACGCCACACGAAAGAAGAAGAAGGCAGAGGTTCTCCTGCACCTCCTCCAACCTCATCTACTGCATCCGCTGTTCCAGGTTTCAATTTCTCTACCTCGGTGAGACCAAGCGCAGGCTCGACTATCGCTTTGTCCAACACCTCCACTCAGTTCACACTAACCAACCTGATCTCCCAGTGCCTCAGCACTTCAACTCCCCCTCCCATTCCAAATCTGACCTTTCTGTCCTGGGCCTCCTCCATTGCCAGAGTGAGGCCCAGCACAAATTGGAGGAACAGCACCTCATATTTCACTTAGGTAGTTTACACCCCAGCGGTATGAACATTGACTTCTCTAATTTCAGATAGTCCTTGCTTTCTCCCTCCTTCCCCTCCTCCTTCCCAGCTCTCCCACAAGCCTACTGTCTCTGCCTCTTCCTTTCTTCCTCCCCCCCCCCACAACATCAGTCTGAAGCAGGGTCTTGACCCGATGCGTCGCCTATTCCTTCTCTCCATAGATGCTGCCTCACCCGCTGAGTTCCTCCAGCATTTTTGATTACCTTCGATTTTTCCATCATCTGCAGTTCTTTCTTAAACACTCCTGCTATTTAATTGTTGGTTGAAATACATTTTATTGTTCTAACTGCTTTCCCGATGTTTACATTATTTAAAAAATATTTTTACATGTCAAAATGCCTTCATTGCAATTATAAATAAAATAATTTTGAATGTATCTGAAAATGTTGAGAATGCCATAAATATTCTCAAACATGCAATCTCTATAACAGCTTTGATAGTTTCACTCTGGTTTCAGGGCTTATCCTCCTTTCACAGGTCCTCATAGACAGAGCCTGCCACATGATCAGAAAGGCACGATGCTGCACAGAGCCTCATTGATGCAGCATCTTCCACATACAAAGCTGCATCCCAAATAAAAGTAAGTTTCAAGGTCTGCAAACTGGTGAGCTCAAGTGATTTGCTGGAGAGTGCAAGATCCGAGCCAACGGGGAAGGGGAAGGGGAACAGGGAAGGATTAGTGATGGGGATTGAAACTACGATCAAAGAGGCAAATTTTTAAGGGTCGTTTGAAGCTCAGAGAGAGAAAGAGGGAGAGAATCCTGAGGCTGTTAATAGTTTACTGTGTCACATGGGCTTCAATGTCACAAAACCCTTCTGTAAAACAACATCACATTGCAAATCTGGATCACCAGCAATCAGCCTTCAGTCAAAATAAACCAACAAAATACATTAAGCTGTATGATTTATGGCCAAAGTCATTCCATGGTGCATGTTTCATTGCTCCAGATTAAAGATTGTTTCCCAATTTGCTCAATTATTATTCATTTTCTTGCCGCCGGTTCGCAATGCCTAAGCTTGGCACGGTTACTTTTAAGTCATCACTGAGAACATACAGAATTAATCTTATATCATCCCCAAACTTTTTTTTTAATGTGGTTTCTCCAGCAGGATGCAGACTACTTAGAAGTAATCAAAACCAGTGTGCGTCAGATGCAGTAAAAAATATTCATAAGCATTAATGGTAATCAGATTGTCTGGGAAAAGAAACTACTGCTCTGTTCTTAGAAACCCTTGCAGCTGATGATTGGGGTTGACAAGTATTTGTGTTAAATCACCTATCTGATGGTATTGTGAAATAGAAACATTTTTTTTCTAATTGATAGCTGATGTTACAGGGATTTTAAACCCACACAAGGGAAATGGAGACGAACAGATTTTTAGCTGACTTTAGTTTAGTTTAGGGATACAGCGCGGAAACAGGCCTTTCGGCCCACTGGGTCCACGCCGACCAGCGATCCCCGCACATTCTATGGGTTATTGATTGGGGATGATCAGCCATGATCACAATGAATGGCGGTGCTGGCTCGAAGGGCCAAATGGCCTCCTCCTGCACATATTTTCGATGTTTCTATGTTTCTATTAACACTATGCTACACCCCACTAGGGACAATTTTTACATTTACCAAGCCAAATAACTCTATCACTGCACTACCATAACTAATTCAGTAAATATCAAAAAAGCATGAACCCATTGCTGATTAATATTACTCCTGCACACAGATAGTCACTGTATCATACCGTCGGTTGGCATGACCAATACAGAATACATTTCTACTCTGAGTGTTCACATTTAGTGCCTGGCTTTTGAGTTTAGTTTAGTTTAATGTCATGTGTACCAAGGTACAGTGAAAAGCTTTTGTTGCGTGCTAACCAGTCAGCCGAATGACAATACATGATTACAATCAAGCCATCCACAGTGTACAGACACATGATTAAAGGAATAACGTTTAGTGCAAGATAAAGTCCAGTAAAGTCCAATCAAAGGCTTGGATAGAGTGGATGTGGGGAGGATGTTTCCACTGGTGGGATAGTCTAGGACTAGGGGTCATAGAATTAAAGGACTTCCTTTAGGAAGTTGATGAGGAGGAATTTCTTTAGTCAGAAGGTGGTGAATTTGTGGAATTCTTCGCCACAGAAGGCTGTGGAGGCTGTCAATGGATGTTTTTAAGGCAAAGATAGATAGATTCTAGATTTGTGCAGGTATCAGAGAGCATGGGGAGAAGGCAGGAGAATGGAGTTTGGAGGGAGAGAAAGATCAGCCATGATTGAATGGCGGAGTAGACTTGATGGGCCGAATGGCCTAATTCTGCTCCTATCACTTATGACATGACCAAAGATAGTCCAGGGGTCCTCAATGAGGTAGACTGTAGCTCAGGACTGCTCTCTAGTTGGTGGTAGGATGGTTCAGTTGCCTGATAACAGCCTGGAAATAATCTGTCCCTGAATCTGAAAGTGTTCGTTTTTACAGTTCTAGACCTTTTGCCCAATGGGAGAGGGGAGAAGAGGGATTGGCCCAGCCTCGAAAGTGCTGCTGGCCTTGCCGAGGCAGTGTGAGGTATAAATGGAGTTGAAACACTGTTGAATAAAATGAGGGTAAAGTCACTATCTATTGGATGCGAAGGTCCCACTGCAGTGAAACCATTCTGAGCAGGTTCCTTTCCGGTTCTTACAGATTCTTGAATGGATGAAATGAGGTCATGCAGACAATCTGAGCGGGTGAGGCAGCATCTATGGAGCGAAGGTTACAAAAATGCTGGAGAAACTCAGCGGATGAGGCTCCATAGATGTTGCCTCACCCGCTGAGTTTCTCCAGCATTTTTGTCTAACTACGATTTTTCCAGCATCTGCAGTTCTTTCTTAAGCATCATGCAGACAATCTTATACCTCTTCTTGAAAGGAGAATTTAAAGGACCTGTTTTAAGTGCTGGACCCACTAACTCCAACTCCTCACACCAGGCAACACTCGAGAAGGGTTCACAGGCTAATAACATTTTACACCTGGCTTGGCTCTACACTCATACTGGGTGCTGTTTGAAGTCCCAGGTTTGGGGATTCAGGGAAGCATGTTTTTTATGGAAACTCCAAATATGGGATTTGAGTTATGGTGTAGGTTTGGCTTTTTAATATACTCTCAAATCTGAAACTGATCTTGGAGATCTTGGATTCTTGAGCAAAAAGTACTGGAGGAACTCCCCCCCCCCCACCCCCCCCTCCCCCCCTCCCCCCCCACCCAACACATCCCCCACAGATGCTGTCTAACTCACTGAGTTCCTCCAGCATTTTTCTTTTTGTTGATGTTGATCTTGTCAAGATAATCAAATGCCAATGTGTAATCGGCGCATGTGGAAGCGTAATAAGTATAGGATTTTTTTTTGTTCCTTCTGGCAAGGAGCAAAAGCAGCTTCTCCGTTTCCACAAAATCCTTAGGTGTCTCCTGTCTGAAATATTTCTCCGCCAATCCTAACTATCACATCATCTGTGACCCTTGAGCAACATTTAACACAACCCTGAGCAAAGCACAAAGTGCTGGAGGAACTCAGCAGGTCAGGACTCTTCTTCCGACTTCAGAGAGTCTAGGACCAGAGGGGATAGCCTCGGAATAAAAGGACGTACCTTTAGAAAGGAACTGAGGAGGAATTTGGGGTGGTAAATCTGTGGAATTCTTTACTGCAGAGAGCTGTGGAGGCCAAGTCATTGGGTATTTTTAAGGCAGAGATTGACAGATATTTGATTAGTAAGGGTGTCATGGGTTATGGGGAGAAGGCAGGAGAATAGGGTTCAAAGGGAATGATTAATCAGCCATGGCTGAATGGCGAAGTGGACGTAATGGGCCGATTGGCCTAATTCTGCTCCTATGACTTATGAAATGCCATTTACCCTACTCTTCCATTGCAGCCTCCACATCATTCCTGGCATGATTGATGGGATCATAGAAGGTGGGAATATGAGGTCCATGACTGAGTATCATGGTCAGTATGCCGCTTCTATATTATTCTTGTTTGCCAAGATGAAACCAGGACTTGCTTCAATTTCTGCTCAACTTCATCTTTTTCCAAGAGACCCTTGTCAGATTGGATCAGATTCTCATCCTAATAATTTATCAAAGATGCAGATAAAAAAACTTGGTGATATTGAAAGTTCTGAATTTGTAAAAATTGAAAAAGGCTTGGTATTGATATTTAGCCACGAAAGATTAGGTGAAATGTGCAGGAGATATGTGATTTTCAGAAGCCATCTTTGTTATGGAATTCATGACTTGATTTATTTTACAGCTTCCTATTGTTTACTATTGTCTCCCAGTGACCACACAGACTACAGCGGGTATTTCCCTGGAACCCTCATCATTGCCGCAAATGTTATAGTTAGCAGCTGTGGACTCTGACAGGAGCCAAGTGTGACAAGTGAAATCAAATGCAAACATAGCATTGTTTCAACTGTGAACGAACAAACAAATCAAGTTGTGCTAATAACTAGTGCTGCCATTATTATGATATATTAGTTCATTCTAATAATTTCTGATGCCACACAGTTCATATCCACTTGTCTCTGGTCATAGTTGGATTTTCAGAATAATGTTAGTGCAGCAAACATTTGTTGTAAGAGAGTTTTCAAAAAGAATTGAAATTTACATAAATGTTATTCCCCGTGTACATTCTTGTAGCTGTGAACAGCTCCACATCAGCATAAGTTCCTTTTTCAGGAATATAACTACGTTCCACTTTCGGCTGCAGGAAAAATAGAATAGAATTAGTGACTTGCATTTATGCGGTGGAGTGAATTTTATCCTAAGCCAAAGAAGAAAACAAGTGTCCCTGAGTCAGAGGCCACAAATATTTCCATATCCATTGAAGTAAATAGAAATGAAAATCACGCAGAACATAAAACAGGCCACTGGTTTGCAAATGCCTGTATTATACCAGTACCCAAGATTAATTCCACCTCAAGTGTCTGTCACATTCTCAAGTCATCTGAAACTTCACAGCCATTTAATTTCTTTTGAAATCTAGATGCTGTTACATTTTCTGCAAATGTGCAGTCAAGTCATGCACAAAATTAATAAATTATAAGGTGCTAGAAACAAAATATATTTATAGCATGAACACAAAAATCCCTCAGAGATCATAATAAAATCGTAAGAACTCAAATCGAGAATGGAGGTGCTTGGACTAGTTATGTCTAACCTATGGATCAATTACAGGAACCAGGGTGGGAAGAAGTGTAGTCTAGATAGCTCTGGGAATCAGTGGGTTTGTAATAGATGTCAATCTATAGTCTGTCTCCTGTGATGGAGACGTTGAGATCTAGAAAAAGTGGGGAGATGTCGTAGATGGTCCAAGTGAAATAGAGTGCGGGATGAAAATTAGTCGTGAAGCTGATGAAGTCAGTGAGTTCTGTATGGGTGCAGGAGGTAGCACCGATGCAGTTGTCAATGTAGCAGAGGTAGAGTTTGGGAATAGGGCCAGTGTACGCCTGGAACAGTGATTGTTCAACGTACCCTACAAACAGGCAGGCATAGCTGGGGCCCATGCGAGTGCCCATGGCTATGCCTTGGATTTCGAGGAAGTGGGAGGAGTCGAATGAGAAGTTTTTAAGGGTAAGGCCCAGTTCCGCTAGGCGGAGGAGAGTATTGGTAGACAGAAATTGGTTGGTTCTGCGGTTGAGGAAGAAACGGAGGGCTTTAAGACCCTCCTGGTGGGGGATGGAGGTGTAGAGTGACTGGACATCCATAGTAAAGATGAGGGAGTGAGGGCCTCAAAAACAGGAGTCATTGAACAGACGAAGAGCTTGTGAGGTATCTTGGATGTAGGTAGGGATGGATTGGACCTGGGGGGATAGGATGTAGTCGAGGTATGTGCAAATTAATTCAGTGGGACATGAACAAGCAAAAACAATGGATCTGTCAGGACAGTTCTGTTTGTGGATTTTGGGGAGAAAATAAAATCGGGCCGTGCGGGGCTGGGGAACGACAAGGTTGGAAGCTTTAGAGGGCAGAGAGCTGGAAGTAATGAAATCAGAAATGGTGTGTGAAGTTCTAGACCTCCACCACTGCTGCTCTGCCATTCTATGCCGCTGCACGCCGCGTCCAGTCCATGCGCTTGGCCTCTTAGATAGGCATCGATCCATGCAAGCCCCAGGCTGCTGCAGGGCCTTCAGCTCTCCAGCCAAAAGCAATTTGGCTGAGGGAATCAAATGTAGCATTTCCAAATCTAAGTTGGACAAGGCGTAGTGATGAGGATACAAACCGTTGCAAGTGGATATAACAAAACTTAAAGAGTACAGTACGTATATTGGCAGTGATCTTGATTTAGAAGAATTTTAGGAATCCACTGGGAAAATGGTGAAATTCAGTCACTGCTTTTCTTTATCAACCCTCCTGCAGTTTGCAAGAGAAACTCGGTGTACTGCCCCACTCCCCACTCCCCCACTGCCCCACTCCCCACTCCCCACTCCCCACTCCCCACTCCGCACTCCCCACTCCCCACTCCCCACTCCGCACTCCCCACTCCCCACTCCGCACTCCCCACTCCCCACTCCCCACTCCCCACTCCCCACTCCCCACTCCCCACTGCCCCACTGCCCCACTCCCCACTCCCCACTCCCCACTCCCCACTCCCCACTCTCCACTCTCCACTCTCCACTCTCCACTCCCCACTCCCCACTCCCCACTCCCCACTCCCCACTCCCCACTCCGCACATCTACTGGGATTTGTCTCAACCCCATCCAGAGGTTCATTCTCCCCTATCTATCAGGCTGAAATCTGGCACCTGTTCGGATATTGCAGCTCACAAAGAGTTTAGCAATTGTCTCTGGGCTCTAAATTGTTCAGACATTCAGCTGGGAACCATGGATAAACATTGTCTACCCACTTGATGGTTTTTGAGATTATCTTTATTTAAAGTCATTTGGAAATAGACACACACACAGCACGCATTCTGATGGACAAACTCAGTTCTCTTTCATTGTCAACCACATGTGTGTTCATTTCCTTTTCATGAAGTTACTTCTTCCAATCGCCATCAATAACCATTTGCTCAATGGCCATGTTGTAAAGAATGCCCTTTAACTTATCTTTTCCAAGTATAACAATTATCCTCTTCTGGTTACATTGATAATGAATAACCTCAACTCAGGCCTCTTGAAAATATGATCAATCATTAGTGCTTAGAATGTTTTAGACACGAGGAGTTAAAAATATCATGAAAAAAGTGATGTAATAGTTTCCTTACTTTGTCTTGTAATTTAGACTGACATTGAAATCTAGCTAGCAATTGTTCTTGCATGTTTAATTTCTATGAAATTTTGCATGGGAAGTTCTTGTAAATGGAACTAAATCTAAATAGCCTTTGTGACTGATGTATAATGATGTGTAATATGAGATTGACAGAATCTTGATTAGTAAGGACGTAAGGGATTATGGGGCAAAGGCTGGAGAGTGGGTTTGTGAGGGAAAGATAGATCAGCCATGATTGAATGGCAAAAAGCCGAATAGCCTAATTCTGATCCTAGAACCTATGAACCTATAAAGGGCATGCTGTGGTGTATGCCTTTTCCCAAACAGACTGTAGAATTGTAATTGAGCAGTGTGGAATCTGAACATGAACTGTAATTAAAATGTGTGAATTCAAGGAGAAATCAGGCAAAACAAAAATAAAAAATGGAAGATTGGAATGCGAAAGGTAGTAAAAAACATAGAAATTTATGGCAGGGAGAATTCACACAGCCCATTAGACCGAGGTGTAGTAAAGTCACACATCCCATGACACCGAGGTGTAGTAAAGTCACACAGCCTTAAGATCATGCTGCAGTAAGTTTTGTTTTGTTTATTATTGTCACGTGTACCGAGGTACAGTGAAAAGCTTTTTGTAGCGTGCTATCTAGTCAGCTAAAAGACCACGCTGCGGTAAGTTCACACAGCCCATGAGACCTTGCTATGGTAAGCGGGAGAAATGCAAAACAAAATAATTAATTTTAACTATGTTTCATCATTCTTCAAAAATTAAAAAATGAGAATAATGAAACTTCACAGAGCAACAATTATGTGTCAGCACCAACAAACCTGTCTTACAGTTGTTACCACACACCATAGCATTAAAAGGTAACCTAGATTAAAATGAGCAAAACCTAAACCTTCTGTGGTGAGTTTAGTACACAGGATATATTTTAATGTCTTTTCAAAAGGTTAATGGTGAATGATTCATCAAGGACAGCAATTTCTGGATTTTATGTTTAACCACACCTGCATTTGCCAAAAGTTGCATGACCCTTATGTATAAATATTATTAAGTGCCTTTAGCCTCACTATTATTTTGACAGTAAATTCCACCTCATGTGTGTTCATTTCAACTATAAACACAGGCATGTGTACTGTTCTGGGGTTTAGGTTCTTTTACTATTACGCTACAGCCTTTATTAGACTTGGAACTTAACGACCTTGAAATTCAGAGTTTCACTTGGTTCCATGCAGATTCTCAACAAACCTCTTAAGAGTACAGTGCAAACAGTTTTTTCAACTATTTACATCGCATGGGAGACCAAGATCACACGTATTCAGGTTTGTATGAATATGGAGTTAATCACTTTCCAGGAGTTAAGAGGTTTGGAACAGATCCATATATCTTAATGGGAGAGTTTATAACCTTTCCCTGTGTATGTATATCGCAGCATTAAAGAGGCATTAAAGCACTGAAAAAGGTATGTTTTATTTCAATACTTCTGGACAAGACTTCCGAAGCAGATGCCACTTAACATAAATGTGCGTTTAGTCAAATCCCATTTCATTTATAATATTTCATCTAGCAAATTACATGTAGTAAAGAAGACTGGTTCTAATTGATCCTATGGCATCAGACGCTATTTCTAACCAATTTTATTTTCACTAATGTTAGAATGATTTAGTTAAAAGGTGTTTTTTTTACCAAATCCGTATTCTCAAATTGAAGGAATCACCAAGATTAGTTTTAGAATATGAGAATTCTGCTGTCATAACATCAGAAGTAGGCCTGTTTACCACTGATGCTGACGTTTCAGGTCAGCTTCTGCATGCCAGTATTTTCCCACATAGGTGTCAGGAAAACTAGAGTTCACGCATAAGTGCATGAACACAATTGTAGAAATTCTAAACTTCCTGAGAAGACCTGACCTTTCTGACCACACTCTGAATAGAACTTCGTTAGTCCAGCAGTGGATAACCAGATTCAGCAGTCCAAATCTTAACTTGTCCTTCATCATTCCTGGGTATAAATCCTAGAACTCCATGTACAACAGCGTTGTAGGAGTGTCTCAACATCATCTTCTCAGGGCTAGGCAATAAATGCTGGTTTTGCCAATGATTCCTATGTTCTAGATAAATTAAACTTGCTCAGATTCAGATTCAAATTAGTTTATTATCATATACACCAGGATACATTGAAATTCCTTGTTCCCATGAAGCTCATAAACAGTATAACGTAATGATAGATAAATAAATAAATACGACAACAAATGTAAAACAGCAGAATGGTGCAAAGATTATGAAGCGATCTAATGTAGTGCAAAAAATGAACAGAGGTACAATAATGTAGTAACCAAAAGAGGTAGAGTTAAGAGTAAGAGTTCACCATTCACCTTCACCAAGGGGTTATGAAAGAAATGATTGGTTCAGGAGTATAATAGCTGTGGACAAGAAGCTGTTCTTAGTTCTGGACATCTGGGCTCTCAATCTCCTGTATCTTTTCCCAGAAGATAGATGAGAGAAAAGGGGATGGCTCAGGTGGCAGGTATCCTTGACAATATTTCCAGCCTTCCTGTTGCACTGCACTGTGAAGATCGACCGGATGGAAGGAAGTATCACACTTGTGATGGACTGAGCTGTGTTCACTGCTCCCAACAGGTTCAGGTCATTAAGAGCAGAGCAGTTGCTATATATGGCTTAGAAGTGTCCCATCAAAATAATTCTATAGCACATCAGCAGACGTTTGAGAGAATTCGCATGGACATACTGTATCTTCTCAGATGCCTAAGAGAGTAAATAAGCTGATGTGCTTTCTTGATGACCACATCACTGTGAAGAGACCAGGTTAGGTTGCTGGTGATATGTATGCCTAAGAACGTGATGCTGTTGACTATCTCTATGGCGGATCTGGGCTTCAGCAGATACTGAGTCTCGCTGTTCATTCAAAGTTTCTGGTTAGGATAGACACTAAAGGACACAAAGTGCTGGAGTAACTCATCAGGTCAGGCAGCATCGTTGGAGAACAGAGACAGTGATGTTTCGAGTCAGGACCCTTCTTCATCTGAAGTCTTATTCATTTTTTGTCTGGTAAAGGTCCTGACCCAAAATATCATCTATCCATCTTCTCCAGAGATTCTGCCTGACCCGCTGAGTTACTCCAGCACTTTGTGTCTTTTTTAATGTAAACCAGCAACTGCAATTCCTTATTTCCACATAGGATAGGCACTAATTGGCTTAGTCAGAATGCAGCTGTCATATTTCGTGATGAAACTGGTGACGACTGAGGAATGCTCACTCAAGCTGGAAGAAGTGTTTTGAACTTGTTCCAGTCCGCTGATTCAAGGTTGTTCTGCAACTTTATTTCAATGGAAACATGGGTGTGACTGAGAGAGACAAGTGATACATTTTTCCAGTTAACCAAGTTAACAAAAGTATCTAGTTATAAGAGTTTTCTTGGGTTTCTGGTATTTTGAATTTGTATTTCTTGAATATTTTAACTAATCTTTTAAAACTTTTAATCACATAATAATTTCATTATTTTGGAAATTTTATGAATAATGGAATTTGACAGGTCCGACAACTTGTAAGACTCGGTGTCGGGCTTAGACGGCCGTCAAAGAATTCCTACCGGCAAGGCTGTTGTGTTAAAGAAGGAACTGCAGATGCTGGAAAATCGAAGGTACACAAAAATGCTGGAGAAACTCAGCGGGTGCAGCAGCATCTATGGAGCGAAGGAAATAGGTAACGTTTCGGGCCGAAACCCTTCTTCAGCAAGGCTTGTTGTTTATAATTGGAGAGTCGAAGGTCTCCAAGAGCTGGTCAATGAGATTGGATCGAGTTTTCAGGGGAAGATCTACAGATAAATGTGGAACCAGTGGGCAGTGGATCAATGAGCATGGGTAATGTGCCTTTAGCAAACAATTCAAATCCTTTATATATTTATTGGTTTAATAAAGACAGCTAGATTTTTTACGAATGAGATAAGAAATCATTTGGAATGACAATGCTACTGCAATGATTAACCTCTGAGCAGTTCGCTTATCTGTAATTTTGCAAACGTCACTGGGGATATCATAGCTAAGTGGATAATATTTATACAGAATAAATCTTCCTGCAATATTTCATAACTTAACCCTTTCGAACTCCAAGAACAAAAAACTGTGGGACATATAGTCCATAATCCATAATAAGGTGAAATACATGTTTCTTTGTGAATTTGTTTCTCTGTGGGTTAGATAATCTGTCCCACAGCACGATTTTTTCATGTTTATGATTTATTATTTTTTTAATGTCATAATTGCTTTATAAAGTCTGTGGGTCTGTGCAGGCTCAACATACTTCTGAACGTGGTATCAAAGTCCTCTGTGCATATGCTTCGTATCCTGAGATCTAGAGAGTGCAGCAGGGAAGCCTATCAGAGTACAGTGCCTGCCTTAACAAGAGCTGGAGGGGGGATTTGGGAGATGAGAAGCGAGAGGCAGGCAGTGGTTGACAGCTGCTCTAAGGTATGTTAATGAGGTGCCTTCTCCTTGAGCTCCATTACCAGGGTGTATGTCAGTGAGATAATGCCTGGACTTAGCAGGAGCGATGCAAAAATATATCTGTTTCTCAGTTGAATCCTCTGTCTTTATGTGTTTTGAGGTCTTGATGAAAAATCCATGTCCTTGGTTTAATGGAATAATGTCACCATAACCCATAAAAATACCCCAGTACAGTATTGTATGAGATTGTAAAGTTTGCACTTTCTGTGTGACGTTGGCTAGAATGCATAATTGAATACAAAAGGCTGGAGTTCATAGTTTTACCATGCACATGATGTTGTACCTATGCACATTAGAATATAGCACCCACCATTGTGGAGACATTTCACATGCTGAACAATCTTTAGGCCACCAAAATGACAGCTTCGGTATTTATCGACACAAGGAGGACATTTACAGACAAAAGGCAGCACGGAGAATAACCATCACACTGACACTTCGTGTGAATAGGTGGAGCTTTGTGAAAAATCTGGAGATTCAGCAAATGTTAAAGATGGACAAGACATGACAGGGAAGAAGCAATTGTATGGAAACAAATATCAAGCAAAGAGAAATAAATGTGCAAAAAATCTTTCTGGAAGATGAGTGAGGACAAAAGTATGGAGAACATTTAATAAACAATCAGATGATGAAATATAAAGATTTCTGTATTTTTCAGAAAATCACAAAGTGCTGGAGTAACTCAGTGGGTCAGGCAGCATCTCTGGAGAACATGGATAGGTAACATTTTGGGTTGGGAGCATCTATCCATGTTCTCCAGAGATGCTGCCCGACCCGCAGAGTTACTCCAGCATTGTGTGCCTTTCTTTGGTAAACCAGCATCTGCAGATCCTTATTATTATAATCAATATATTTCAGGATGATGAATGGTGTGAATCCTTCCTCATTCATGGTTATCTTGAATTCTTGTCTTCAGTTTCATATTGGTCTTTTACCAAATCACAACTCAGTCATTTGAATAATTCGTAGCTATCAAAATGAATCTTCAGTAAAGAATATGCTGCTTTATGTATTTATTTTACTGTATTGTAGTAAATACTTGGGTATGTTTCCTTCTGTATCTTGGTTAGCTTGAATGTCTGCAAAAGAAAGGGAAGGCTATTGGGTAAACAAAATACCCTTTGAACCTGCTTCTGGAAAGCACCTGGCTTGAGAATATGCATGACTTGTTCCATCCACCAACCCATCATCCTCTTTGTCTGACACCAGGTTACTATTTCTTAATCCTACACATTTGGCTTAGACATTCCCTCTGAACTTGGGTCACACCTGGAATGGGGGAGAATTAGATACTTTGCTTTTCCACTGTGACATTTATTTTCCCATCTCAAGTCACATATTGTCACAAGATCTAGTTATCCCGCATCTTGTTTTTAGTCCTTTTGGGTTGTTGGTGAGAGGAGCTTGCAGCTGAGTCAATGCTCATTTTCATTTTCCTATCTACAGGTTGATAAGGTCTTTGTTAGCTGGTAACTGATTGACAAACATTATGCATGGAATCATATACCCCAAATCACAGCTGCCATCTCCATAGCTCCAGATTGTATGTACAGTTCAGTAAATCAAGGCTGGTGCCTTCACTACCATATCATATTACATTCTTCCAGTGCAAGCTGCCAATAATTTTCAAGGCTTCCTGACACCCTCTGAATAACTCACTCAGGTGCTGTTTCCTAGCTTGACTTTCAGCTACGTAACATTCAGGCACGTCTCATCAAAATCCCATTCTATCCTTGACCATTCTAGAGCAGGGATCAGAAAATTCTGAATGGGAATGATCAGCATCTTTCCCCCTCTTTTCATCCAAATGGGTCTGAAGCCAAAGGAATCATGTTTGGCCTCCTAAGCTTGCATCATGTACAGTCAGTGCACAATGAAATGATGCAAGTTCAGGAGGCCAATCATGATTCATTTGGCTTCAGCCCCATTTGGATGAAAAGAGGGGGAAAAGATGCTGATCATTCCCATCGGAATTTTCTGATCCCTGCTATAGAATGTAGGCTGCAACAATGCAGGCTGCAGAATTGTAAAGTCAGTGCACAATGATAATTCTGCAACCTGCATTGTCTGCACAATTAAGTTTCAATAAAATCTCACCATCAATACTTGAAAGAAAAAAATACTAACCATTGTGAATGAAAAGCATTACTTTTATCTAGCTTCTTCTTCTTGCGATTGAAACATAAACCAAAGGAATAGTTAGATTTCAAGCCGGGTGTTGAGCAGCCAGGTAGTTGTCTCTGCGTCAATGTCTGCCAGGCCCTGAGCTCCATTTGGTGGGTGGTAGAGCGGGCACCCAGAGATGACATGGTTGGCTGTCTGTTGTTCTGCTCCGCATTCACAGGCTGGCCTCTGGCGGCGTCCCCATCTCCACATGCTGGCTGACTTTATCTCACTGAATCATCTATTACACTTAATGTTGAATATATATAAAAATATATATATAATCAGTTAGGTAATGAGAAAATGTTTTGTGATAATAGTTCAAATTAATTTCCTACCAATGAGGGTCACAAAGATGCACAAACATCAAATCATAAAACAAAGCATATTTACAAAGCATGACTATGATACATGATTGTATGGCTTAATGACTAAACTATGCAACATAAGTAAAAGGAGATAATAACGTAGAATATCTCTTTAAGGCAAAACTACTTAAAATAGTTTTCATTCTCTTTGCCAATATATATTAAATCAATGCTGTTGTGTAAATGTTTTGACGTACTGATCCAGAGAATAAAACTGTTTAGTGAGTTTTCTTAATGTTTATGCATAGAGGAACGATATGAGTTGATGCTATAATAATGTTTAGCAGATGGGATACTTCTTATAGTACTTGCTATAAATATTTGCACAAATTATAAATCCCAGATCAGCTGCCTTGTATTTCGGGTATTTACTACTTCCTGAAGACTACTTTTAAGGAGGATTTTTAGGAATACAACAGGTGTGTTTTTGGATTGGCATGATCCAGAGTATGTTTTAAAAGCTGTCTATTATTTGGGCCTCGTATGTTCTTTCAAATAATGTGCCAGGGTGTGGAGAAGATCTCAAGCATTTCACCCAGCTACAAAGGGTGCTTTCTGGTTTTGTTAGCAGCTATATAAAACTCAAGCTTCATGTTGCCTACATAATGGCCACAGCACTTGAACAATTCAAAGTGCTCTGCAATGTTCCACAGTAAGGTATAAATATTACAGTAACCATATATTCAATCAATGAAGCCAAGATGGATTTCTTCTAAAGGTATGAAGGAGGAAAGCTTGTGAATTATATTAAAAAGGGTCTCAAAAGGAAATTTGATCAGACTCCATTCAGGATTCCCATAGTCTGCGGACACAGGAGAGAAAAATCACCAAAAATCATTGAAGGGAGGCCAACTCCAGTGAGAAATGTCATCGCAAATCAGAAAAAGCTTCCTATATAATTATGCAGGTGCCATAGTTCCACTTTATATATAATACTGGTTTCTATTATCCCTTTCTCAAGAGTTCAGATGAATGCACAATAATCTTGTTTTCTTTTTGTACTGTTTCTTTCTTTATTTCGTTAACATTTTCTTGTTATTAACATCAGTATTAACATCTGAATGGAACTTCCATGGTATTTTGCATTCTTGCTTGGAGTGATACAAGTAAACTCCTGTTTACACTTGTTATTAATGTATCCTTTTTTTTGGCAAGTGCATAACAGACTTCTAAAAACAATACATATAGATAATTTTTCCAATCGATGAAAATTAAAAGAGTTAATAGTGTTTAAAAAATGTTGAGATTCTCTCTCCTGAAGGCCACGTCCCTTCCGGAGGGACTATAAAACCCAGAAGTGTTGAGTGCCTCAGTCAGTCTCTGCATGATGGGGGAGCGAGAGGGTCACGTCTCTCAGTCTGAGCTGTGAATAACACTGAACACATGTCTACTAAACTGTGAGTGGTTTTACTGACCTGTCAGTGCCCTTAATGTGGTTTGAAAATATAGTTTGGAAATGCTAAAGCTGTGTTGCCTTTGGTTTGGAAATGCTAAAGCTGTGTTGCCTAATTAAAGTTGCCTTGCCTAATTAAATTTGCCTTGCCTAATTAAAGTTACCTTGCCTAATTAAAGTTGCCTTGCCTAATTAAAGTTGCCTTGACTAATTAAAGTTGACTTGCCTTCTATATAATTAAAAGTCTAATCTTGACCACTTCCTGTTTGTGCTTTATATTGATTTTAGAAAAAACGCTACCACATACGGCTGTGATTTTTGGCCATCTTACTCAGAGTCCCCCTCCGCTCATCAGGTGCTGAGGATTTTTCCCAGCGATGAAAAATAAAAGAGTTATTAATGTTTAAAAAATGATGAGATTCTCTCCTGTCAATCACGCCATGAAGGCCACGCCCCTTCTGGTGGGAGGGGGACTATAAAACCCAGAAGTGTGGGCGTGGATCAGTCTCTGCAAGATGGAGGAGGGAGAGGTCACGACTCGCTGTCTTTAGTGGCCTTGCAACCTGCTTGAAATGGTTTGAAACTGCACTTCAATTTGGTAGCCTTGCACCCTGCTTGAAGTGGTAAGAAACTGCACTTGAATTTGGTGGCCTTGCACCCTGCTTGAAATGGAATTTCAAGGAATAGCCGTGAGTCAACTGCCAGCCCACCAGCCGTGAATGAGTGAGCTGCCAGCACAACAGGCTTGAGTGACTGAGCCGCCAGCCCAAGAATCCATTCGGCCCACAGTCCATACTAGCCCTCTGGAAACCAGTCCCTTCAGCCCACAACACCCATACTAGCACTCCAGAAAGCCCTCCCCCCCACCAATAAAGGAATTGGTGGAGAGGTGGAATATTGCGTTGGGGGACCGGCCCTCCTGTGTGATGCTGGGACCCAACCGGTCCCACTTAGTCTAGTATATAAGAAACGGTAAGAGTTGCACTTGCACCAGAACTGACCAGATCTTTAGATCATAATAATGCAGGTATATTAATGGGCACAAATGTAACATTATTACATCACACCTAGTTTTGGCTATCAATAAGAACTGCAAAATACATACACAAAGACATTGCTGTGGGCTTAATTAATACTGTACCATGCCAACCAAGTTCCATCTACTACAAATTTCTGCAGAAACCTGCTTAACTCCAGTCAGTGACTTCCAACCAAAACTGGGGATCCCACTACCATCAGTCTGAAGAAGAGTCCCGCCCCAAAATAAAGCCCATCCATATCCTCTAGAGATGCTGTCTGACTTGTTGAGTTCCTCTGGCACTTTGCATTCTATGCAAGATTACAGGATCTGCAGTTCATTGTGTCTACCTAAACGGCCCTTCCATGTGAAGCAGATATTTACTTTCAATTCAGTGCTCATGATGTAGTCTACTCTACATTGGAGAAATCAATTATGGCTTGGGTGAAAGCATTGAGGGATCATCCACGTTCAGTCCACAGGAGCAACCATGAGCTTTCCATTACCAATCACTTAAATTCTCCATCCCACTCCACTCTGATTTATCCACCCGTGTCCAACAAGGCCCAATGTAACCTTAAGGAACGGCACCTACTGTGGCATCTTGTAGCCTTCTGAATGTAGTACTGAATCCAATATTTTCAGGGAACTTGCTTTTTCTGTTTGATTCATGTATTATGTGTTGTGCCATATTAACTCCGTTTTTCTCTCCCCAGAGATATTGCCTGGCATTTATAGCTTTCTCTTTTGGGTCTCAGCAACAGCTCTGACCAACACATCACATTTTTACTGCACCCTTTTGTCTTTTTTTTTTAACTGCCCTTGTACATCTGATAACTAGATAGTGCTATCAATGTCAGGAATATCTGGAACTCACAATCAAATATATTTCCTGTCCTATCCATGCCTTCTCCACCCACTCCTCAGATTAATACTAGCTTTTTCTACTCATGTTCTCAATATAAATAAGGGTCTTCAGTTTGAAAGTCAAAGCTGTTTCTCCTTCCATAAATACTTTCTGACCTGCATTTTCCAGCATCTGCAAGGTTTTTTTTTAATGATTTTCAACTTCTTACTGCTCCTGTGAAAATTTAAAACTGTTACCTGTCTTGCCTTCTTCTGGCCATTTTATTGCATCCCAGGTTTTTCTTCAGTGTGTTTTATATTGGTTCAAATTTTCCTTTCATACTTTATAAATACCACATTAAGGTATGAATATTGTCATTTTGCCATAAGCTTTAAGTTTTTAAATTGAGATAGTGGGGTCCAAAATCATGCCCGGTTTTCATGGGGTTTTCTTCTGATATTTCTAAATTATATTTGTGTCTGAATTCAGATGAATTTGAGCGGCCAAGACATTCTAATTTGAGATTTTGTATTTGACATCAGCTATATTTATAATCAGTGATTTTTTACAATGAAAGAGAAAGTCACAAAATAGCTATGAATTATGATGGCTGTCTTCATTCCAGTTCTGATTCAGTATAAAAATATTTATTGCTCCATGAAAATTAAAGAGGTAAAAGATATTCATGAGGTTTCTAGCAAATATCCATACAAATTACTGGTAATCATAAGCAGTTATTGGCCTGATATTCTGTACAAGCGTAACTGTGTATATGATGGTTTACTAAAGATCATGACTTTATTAGGAAGGATAAGAGCATGACTACCACCTGCAGCTCCATGGCTGATTCTTGATTGTATCAGGTTGGTCAGATCACAAGTGTAGCCTATAAGAAAAATGGGCCACCTGGAGAACCAACTGTCCATATTAAGCATTTCATTAAGCTTAGTCCTTAATAGTTCCCAGCATTGCTATTATTCAAAGGAACTGCAAGAACTAATCAAAGTTTTTTAAATAATATATAGGCTATGCTGTGATTCTGACACAAAATTTGTTTTTTTATAGGAATGCTGTGATTTTGACACAAAAATAAAGACAAATATTATCAAGAGATTGAAGGAAT
>CM075977.1:312960247-313199043 GCA_038087875.1 Malacoraja senta
CCCTCTAGGCTTATCCTTATTCATTTCATATTTAATTCCAACTCCAGATCAAAAATGCAATTAGCTGTGCTCAACCTGAGACAGGTACTGGGAACTGGATTGATGTCAGTGAGCGGAGACAGCAGGTACCTGAGAAACAGGCAAGGATGGATGATTGGGAGATACCAGACACCACAAGAATCCAATGCAGGTGATCCGCTGGCAATGAGCTCACTGATAAATTGAGGCTCCGGTCAAGAATAAGAAGGAGGCATGGAACAAGTATAGGCAGCTGGGATCAAGTGTATCCCTGGAGGAGTTTCTGGAATTGAACAGCACACTAGTTCAGTTCAGTTTAATTTATTGACACGTGTACAGTGGAATGCTTTTTGTTACGTGCTAACCAGTCAGCAGAAAGACAATAAATGATTGCAATCAATTCATTTACAGCAGGGCTCGAAATTAATGGTTGCCCGGGTGCCAATGGCCACCTAAAGTCCCGCCGGGCAACTTTTGCCAACTTTTGCCCGGCTTGGCAAACACCCCGGGACACCTGCCGTTCAACTCTGAGCGGGGCCCCCCTCTCTATCTCTCTCTCTGTCACTCTCTGTCTCTGCCCGCCATCCGTGTCTGGGCTGCCGGTTCTCTGCTCTCCGGCCGCTCCTCATCCGCCAGCACGGCCGGCCGCCCTGCACATGCGCACTGCCACGGCAACTAGTCGGCGCCGGGCACTTTCTCTCTCCCTTTGCATTGTGGGAGATCTGGCCGCCATTGCTGTCCGGTCGCCGCCTCGCCGCGACCGCTGAAAAACAACGCAGAATCACTCCCTGGAGCTGGAGTAACACTTGCTTCTTGGTTTCCTTGTCCTCCAAAAATATTCCAAATGGAATTTAAACTGGAGGTGGTGGAGGGTCCACCACCAAACTCCAAATTTTGAAAAATAACAGCCTATTGCACTTTATCTGTTTATATATTGTGTATTTATATGGTCTATGGTTTATAGACACACTGAACTTTTATCTCCTGTTCTGTATTATGTTTACATATTTTGTTGTGCTGCAGCAAACAAGAATTTCATTGTCCTATCTGGGACACATGACAATAAAACTCTCTTGACTCTTGACTTGGACAAGCAAAAAAAGGGTTCTTGGGGGAAAAAAGAGCTACCTTAAATTTAGTTGTGTCTGGTTGGGTAACTATGGTAGGGTGAAGACTACTCCATGCTTTAATTGTGCGGGGGAACTCCATGGAGCAGCCAGCATCTCTGGATAGAAGAAATTGGGTGACGTTTCTGGTAGAGACCCTTCTTTAGATTTCCTCTGGTTTTAGTGTTTTTAGTTTAATTTAAAGATAAACGGCCCTTCGCCCTACCGAGTCCATGGCCACCACCGATCACCCGTACTCTAGTTTTTTATCCCACACTTTATTAGCTGACCAAGTCAAGAGTCAAGAGTGTTTTATTCTCTCACGGCCCAGTTAGAACAATGAAACCCTTACTTGCCGCAGCACAACAGAATATGTAAACATAGCACACTGTAAACAATGTTATAAACGAGAAAACAAAGTGTATATTTATATATGAATATATAACTATATGAATATATAACTATATGAATATATAACTATATATATATATAACTATATATATATATATATATATATATATATATAACTATATATATATATATATAACTATATATATAATATTATATATATATATATATAACTATATATATATATATAACTATATATATATATATATATAATATATATAACTATATATATATAACTATATATATATATATATATATATATAACTATATATATATATAACTATATATATATATATATATATATATATATTAATATTTATATATATAACTATATATATATAACTATATATATATATAACTATATATATATAACTATATATATATAACTATATATATATAACTATATATATATAACTATATATATATATAAACTATATATATATATAACTATATATATATATAACTATATATATATATATAACTAATATATATATATAACTATATATATATATAACTATATATATATATAACTATATATATATATAACTATATATATATATAACTATATATATATATAACTATATATATATATAACTATATATATATAACTATGTATATATAACTATATAACTATATATATATACATATATATATAACTATATATATATAACTATATATATATAACTATATAACTATATATATATACATACATATATATATATAATATATATAACTATATATATATAACTATATATATATAACTATATATATATATATAACTATATATATATATATATATAACATATATATATATATATATATAACTATATATAATATATATATATACTATATATATATATATATAACTATATATATATATATATATAACTATATATATATATATATAACTATATATATATATATATAACTAATATATATATATATATATATAACTATATATATATATAACTATATATATATATATATTTAACTATATATATATATATATTAACTATATATATATATATATTTAACTATATATATATATATTTAACTATATATATATATATATTTAACTATATATATATTATATTTAACTATATATATATATATATTTATCATATTGTATATCATATTTATATGATATATATCATATTTATATATATATATATATATATGAGTAATATATACCCACACACACAATTCCCTCCTGGGATTAATAAATTCTAATGTATAGTATCGTGTGTGTAGGAAGGAACTGCAGATGCTGGTTTAAACTGAAGATAGACACAAAAAGCTGAAGTAACTCAACAGGTCAGACAGAATCTCTGGACAAAAGGAAAATATTATGTTTTGGGTTTGGTCTGAGAAAGGTTCCTGCACACCATTGGAATGTGGAAGGAAACAAGAGCACCCGGAGAAAACCCATGCGATCAAAGGGAAAAGGAGCAAACCCCATACAGACAGCACCCATATTCAGGATCAATTCCGGGTCTCTGGCACTTTTAGGCAGCAACTTTATGGCCAATGTACTGCCCCATAGTCTTGAACTGAATTAAAACATACTGTAGCTGTAAAGGGGGACATAGCGTCACTTAGAGATTTAAGACTGAAAGTGGATAGTTTCTTTTTTTTAAGTAACCAAAGTTATCAACGTATAATTTTTTGCGTGTTGGAAAACAAAATATAGTGGTACCGCTGGTAGACTTGCTGCCTCACACGCCAGAGATCTGTGTTCGATCCTGTCCTCGGGCACCGTCTGTGTTGAATTTGCACATTCTCCCTGCATGCGTGTGGGTTTCCTCCCACATCCCAAAGATGCATTGGCTTTGTAGGTTAACTTATCTCTGTAAAATTGCCCTTAATGTGTAGGGAGTGGGTGAGGAAAGTGGGATAACAGAACTTGTGTGAATGGGCAGACAAAAATGCTGGAGAAACTGGGAGCCAATGGGAGATCAGGTTGGTTATTGCAAACTGAGTGGAGGTATTGTGTGAAGCGATCGCCAATCCTGCGCTTGGTCTCACCGAGGTTGATCATACGCTGAATAATCCAACCACATTTTTGTTTGGAAGTGGAAAGAAATAATAGAAATTGCATTCATTGCAATGTATAAAAAGAGTTGAGATACTGTATATACTGTATTATAATGTTGCTGCATGTCATTGTGGTATATATCATGTCTTGATTGGTGAATATGTTTAGTTTGTGACTTTATTTGAAGCAGAAATAATATGTGAATGCTTCATTGAGCATAATTCCAAATGGTAACTACGCACTTCGTCCGAGCACATTATCGCACGCGTCATGCAAGCCGTCTTAAATGACCACCTAAACTGTCATTTGGCAACCTAAAAAGCTACCTAGGTTGCCCGGCTGTAAACAGAGAAAAAAAGTTATGTGAGAGCCCCGTACAGTGTATAGATCCTCTTTGGATCGTTTACCTTGTCGTGGTGAAGAGGCTCGCATGCCCCAATGATTTCGAGAGCGATGCCGTCGGAAGCACCAGCTTCTGGTAGGGCCACCCAAGGCGGTAAAGTCGAGCATGAGGATCCAGACTAAGAACGATCCAACCTACACAACCTCAATGGCGGACCAGGCGGACGAAGGCGTGAAGGCGGATGAAGGCTGCTAAAGATCTATCAGCTCCAATCGTCTTGGTTCCCTTCCCTTGCCATTGGAATGAGTTGATTGATTTGTGAAGGACCATGTGCTTCTTGGAGTGCAACATCAAGTACACGTTAAACACACACACGCACAGGCGTCTTCGTTCTGTGAGCAGAACAACAGAAGGTAGATCATCATCCTCAACCTCAAGGGATAGCCATGACATGATAGGTACATGATAAGGGAATAACATTTAATGCAAAGTAAAGCCAGCAAAGTCCGGTCACGGATGTATATCAGAGGTAGATAGTAGTTCAGCACTGCTCTCTGGTTGTGGTAGGATGATTCAGTTGCCTGATAACAGCTAAAAAGGGGAATCAGGAAGGCAAAAAGCAGAAAGGAGATAGCTCTGGCAGATAATATTAAGCATAGTCCCAAGAGATTTTATGTATATTAAGGGAAATAGAGGAACCAGAGAGAAAATAGGGCCTCTCAGGAATCAAAGTGGTCAACTCTGTGTGAAGCCACAGGAATTGGGCAAGGTCCTCAATGAATATTTGTACTGTGGAGATAGACAGATAGAGCACCAGGGAAATTGGGACAGTCAATGCAACTGTCTTGAGGGCAGTCAGTATTATAAAGGACAAAGGACAAAGGACATTTATTGTCACATACACCAATTGGTGCAGTGAAATTTGAGTTACCATGCAGCACACAAATAAGATAAACACACTATAGAATTTAACATAAAACATCCGCCACAGCGGAATCAACGTTTCCCACTGTGAGGGAAGGCAATAAAAGTTCAGTCCTCTTCCTCTTGTTCACCCGTGGTCTTGTTCACCTCCGCAGTCGCCGCTACGGACAACCCGATGTTTCAGGCCCGCTCGCCGGGATGATGGAACTCCGGCGTCGGAAGAACACTCTCAGCAGCTTGGAGTTTCCAAATCAGCCGCTTCCTACCAGAGCTCCTGAGGTCCACAGGCTGTGCTGGGCGGAGCTCCAACACTGGCGACCCCGGCGAAAGATCCTAGGGCTCCGCGATGTTAAAGTCAGCGCCGCCCGCGGCTGGAAGCTCCGCAGACCACAGCTCCACGGTGTTAAAGTCGGCAGTCCCAGCACTCCGGAGCTTCCAACACGGTGACCCTGGTAAGGCATCGCCCGCTCCGTGATGGTACTTCAGTGCTGCACCGCTGAAGCTGAAGCTCTGGCCGGTCTCTGGTAGGAAAAGCGCGCCAATCCAGATGGTAGGCCGCGAGATGGGAGCGAAGATGCGGCTCGGTGGAAAGACGCATCCTCGACCAGGTAGGGACTGTGGAAAACAGTCCCCCCCCCCAACATAAAAAGTCTAAAAGACCTCCAAAACAAAACTTTTGACGGACTAAAAATTTAAAAAAGGATGAAAGTACGAAGAACTGCAGGTGAGGCTGCCACACTCGATGATGCCACCACTCAGACCTATGGTGGTGGAAGTACTGAAGGTCCTAACGTGTATGAAGGTAGGCAAATCCCCTGGGTCTGATCAGATATCCAATCCCACTGTGGGAAACTGGGGAAGAAATTGCAGGTGCCCTGGCTGAGATTTATGAGGCATTCTTAAATACAGATGAGGTGACAAAAAACTGGAAGGTTGCAAAAGTTGTGCCTCTATTTAAGAAGGGCTGCAAGGAATGACCTGGGAACAATAAGCCAGTGAGTCTAACATCCACGTTCAGAAAGTTACTAGAGTATTCTGAGGGTTAAGATATGCATGCATTTAGATGGGAAAGGGCTGATTAGAGGTAGACAGCAGAGTTTTCTACATGGGAAATCATGCCTTAAGGGCCTGTCCCACTTGGGTGTCATTTGCGCGTCACGCAGGTGGCGTGTGAGGATTTTGAGCATCCCAAAATCCTGGGGCGCCGCTCGCTACCGCGCGTCACTGCATACGCCACCACGCGCCATGCGGGTGTCACAACGCGCCAACCAATTTGTAGGATGTTGCGAAAATGACGCACAAATGACGCCCAAGTGGGACGGGCCCTTTATGAATGAGTTTTTGTGAACCAAAATGGCTGATGAGGGGTAGAGCGCTAGACATTGTTAATATGGATTTCAGCAAGGCATTTGACAAGATTTTGCATGGTGGGCTGCTCTGTAAGGTTAGATCCCATGGGATCCAAGGAGAACTAGCCAACTGGATAGAAAATTGGCTCAAAGGAAGGAAACAGAGGGTGATGGTGGAAGGGCCGATAGCCGGTGACAAATTGCGTGTCTCTGGGTTCGGTGCTGGGACCATCGCAGTTTGTCATCTATATCTATGATTTGGATGAGAGTGTACAGTACATGGCATGATTAGTAAGTTTGCAGCTGACACCAAAGTGGGCGGTATTGTAGGTAGCGAAGATGGTTGTCAAAGATTGTAGCAGGATCTTGATCAGGTGGACTGAGGATTGGTTGATGGAATTTAATACAGTGAAGTGTGAGGTGTTGCATTTTGAGAAGTCTAACCAGTGTAGGACCTACACAGTGAATCGCAGATCTCTGTGGAGTGTTGTGGAGCAGAAGGATCTAGGAATGCAGGTACATAGTTCCTTTAAAGTGGCATCTCACCACTTGGCCTTCACCAGTCAGAGTTATAGAACTGTCATGTTACAGTTGTACAGGGCATCGGTGAGCCCACATTTACCCCTTGTGTTCGATTCTGGTCACCCTATTATAGAAAACACATTTTTAAGCTGGAAACGGTGCAGAGAATATTTACTAAGGTATTGCCAGGACTCGTGGGCCTGAGCTATATAGGGATAGGTTGAACAGGCTAGGGCTCTGTTCCTTGGAGCACAGGAGGCTGAGGGCTGATTGTTTTGAGGTCTAAGTGAACATGAGAAGATTTGATCCGGTAAGTGCACAGATTGCTTTTGCCCAAAGTAGGGTAATCAAGAAGGTTTAAGGTGAGGGGAGAAAGATTTAATAGGAACCTGAGCGGCAACTTTTTTTACACAAAGGTTGTTAGGCTTAGGGAACAGGCTCCTAGAGGAGGTTGGTGAGGCATGGACTATCACAATGTCTAAGAAATATTCAGACAGTTGCATGGATATGAAAGATTTGGAGGGATAAGGGCCAAATGCAGGTAGCTAGGACTAGTGAAGATGGGGCAAGTTGGGGCCAAAGGGCCGGTTTTCACGCTGTATCTTACTATAAGGAAGGATCCACTTGAGGTGCAGTTGTGCCAAATGGGACAACAGCAAGGAGACAATGGTTGGAGGACAAGGGTGTGGCCAACCCGGATCATAATCATTACCCGTGCGCTGGATCGTTTCCCCGCTGTCCTCTCACCTTTACCTGAGTTGCTGATGGGTGTGAGGAGAGTTTGGCTCCATGGGTTGATGCCCCGCCCCGGATATGTGCGGTGTGGCCGCCGCCGCCACTCGCGGGCTGGGAGGTGCAGCCACTCAGGTTCACTTTGTTTAGTCGAAGCAGTTTACTTTGGGAAATGTTTTCAAACACTTTGTTTTGATATTGTTTGTTGACGACGGGTGAGTTATTGACCAATTACATTTGAAGACAATACTCAGTGATGCCGGTTAATTGGGAACCTATTCCTCAAGCCCGGGGTTGTGATAGTTTGATCTCGGCAGGCAGGCCGGCCGGCGGGCGGGATGTGCGCACCTTTGCCTCGTTGTTCTCACCTTGGGAACAGGTTAATATTCCGTGTAAGTTGCACGCAGTGTTGGTGTGGTGGTGGGATACACATGGGTATACTTGGAAGCAAGAAATACAAATTGGTATTGGAAATGGAGACGAGGATGTTCATTTTCTTTCGGGGAACTGGTGTTTAAAGAACAAAGTACAAAACCTGAAAGGGGTGTGGGCTTTACTCGCACCTGTAAATGTAATTCTTGCGCTCTAGGAATCAAAATGTAATTGCAGATCAAGTTTATGGCTTTTTAAATTGGAAAATCGATGGATGGTATTGCATTGCTTTCTGTCATAAGTATCCAACTGCATGCACCGGTGATTCCTAGCATGTATTTGTATGTAATTTCGCTTCTGAGGAAGTGTATTTAGTGGTTCGGGAGTGACGGTGTACATAGTTTGATCTATTTATGAACACATGGAGAATGGTTTAACGGAAGGATTGTTGACTATTGATGGGTTTGTAAGATTCACTTACTGTGCCGTTAAGAACAATAGTAATATATAAGGAATCTGTCCAAGATGTTATTTGGTTTGTCACAGTATGTATTAGATTTTAAGGGAAATGAAAATGAATATTGTTGTAGCGTTTGCAATATGGTGCATGGCGTGACAATCAAAGGGCGGAACATTCTGAATTTGTATATGAATCATCCTCCCTACGCAATTGATGTGTGTGGCAAGTTTTTTTTTCACACGGTGTGCAAAGTGCTTTGAGGCAGACACAATAGTGGCATTTAAGACATTTTTAGATATACCTATATGGATTATGTGTTGATCTGGGCCTCGTGTTCGGCACAAATATTGTGGATTGAAGGTCTCGTCCCTGTAGTGTATTGTCTACGTTCAAGCAAGAAAAAAGTGTGCACTGGTAATTTGAGTTTCACTGTACCTTAATTGGTACACGTGACAATAAACAGACCCTTGAACCTTAAAATGGTAGGACCTTGAGGAGCATATTGGAGTGCAAGCACATAACTTCCTGAAAGTGGCAACCAAATTGGATAGGCTGGTAAATAAAGGTTTACAGTTTGCTTGTCTTCATGAGTTTAAAAATTGGGAATAATTTTGCGGCTGTATTAACTTTTGGTTAGATAACGTTAGAAATATCGCATGGAGATCTGGTTGCCACACTGAGGAAGGATGTTGAAGCTTTGGAGAATGTACAGGAGAGGTTAACCAGAATGTCGCGTAGGTTAGTTTATTAGCTATAAGGAGAGATTGGTCAAACCTGGACTGTTTCCTCTGGATCATTGGAGGCTGATGGGTGACTTGATGGAGGCATATAAAATTGAGAGGCATAGATATTCTGAGTGTGAGAGTGAAACATGGGCTGCGGAACTGGGGGGGGGGGGGCTGGAGCCCCTCCACATTTGTGGCGAGACATGCTTCAAAACCCGAAATTATCTGGCCCACAGGCATAATTTTCTCTTCTGCCATCCAGAATCTCAGAACAAGCGCACAATGAGCACGGCAAAACCTCGACCAGCCGTGGCGGAATCTGGCTGCCCCCCCAAAACCCTCCCTCCCCTCCGCTCAACGGCCAATCGCAGCGCAGTTCACAGTCGAGATCTGGGACAGTGAACGAAGCGCTGTGATTAGCCGCCGAGCGGGGGAGAGAGAGAGAGAGAGAGCCCCCACCTTCAAAAATGTTCCGCGGCGGCTGTGAAATGCTTAAAGGAGATAGTGGGCTAAGTTTATTTACAGAGGGTGCCTGCAACACACTGTCAGGGGAGGTGGTCAGGGCTCTCGCTTAACTTTTTTTCCCTGTTGCCAGCCGGGCAACCTCAGCAGCTTTTTAGGTTGCCAAATGACAGTTTAGGTGGTCATTTAAGATGGCTTGCATGACGCGTGCGATAATGTGTTCGGACGAAGTGCGTAGTTACCAGTCGGAATTATGGTCAATGAACCATTCACATATTATTTCTCCCTATAAAGTCACAAACTAAACATATTCACATGATATATACCACAATGACATGCAGTAAAATTACAATACAGTATCTCATCTCTTTTTACACGTTGCAATGAATGCAATTTCTATTATCTCTTTCCACTTCCAAACAAAAATATGGTTATTCAGCATATGATCAACCTCGGTGAAACCAAGCGCAGGCTTGGCGATCGCTTCGCACAACACCTCCACTCAGTTCGCAATAACCAACCTGATCTCCCGGTGGCTCAGCACTTCAACTCCCCCTCCCATTCCGAATCCGACCTTTCTGTCCTGGGCCTCCTCCATGGCCAGAGTGAGGCCCACCGCAAATTGGAGGAACAGCACCTCATATTTTGCTTGGGTAGTTTACACCCCAGCGGTATGAACATTGACTTCTCCAATTTCAGGTAGTCCTTGCTTTCTCCCTCCTTCCCCTCCCATTCCCAGCTCTCCCACAGCCTACTGTCTCCGCCTCTTTCTTTCTTTTTCCCGCCCCCAACCCCTCCCGACATCAGTCTGAAGAAGGGTCTCGACCCGAAACGTCACCTATTTCCTTCGCTCGATAGATGCTGCCTCACCTGCTGAGTTTCTCCAGCATTTCTGTCTAACCATTCACACAAGTTCTGTTATCCCACTTTCCTCACCCACTCCCTGCACAATTTTACAGACACAAGTTAACCTACAAAGCCAATGCGTCTTTGGGATGTGGGAAGAAACCCACATGCTTGCAGGGAGAATGTGCAAATTCAACAAAGACAGGATTGGAGAACAGGATTGAACACAGATCTCTGGGCGTGTGAGGCAGCAAGTCCACCAGCTGTGCCACTATATTTTATTTTCCAACACACACAAAATTATACGTTGATAACTTTGGTTACTAAAAAAATATATACTATCCATTTTCAGTCTTAAATCTCTAAGTGACGCTATGTCCCCCTTTGCAGCTACTGTATGTTTTAATTCAGTTCAAGGGTATTGGGGCAGTACATTGGCCATAAATTTGCTGCCTAAAATTGCCAGAGACCCGGAATTGATCCTGAATATGGGTGCTGTCTGTATGGAGTTTTGTTTTCTCGTTTATAACATTGTTTACAGAGTACTATGTTTACATATTCTGTTGTGCTGCTGCAAGTAAGGATTTCATTGTTCTAACTGGGACGTGAGAGAATAAAACACTCTTGACTTACGTCGCTGATGTGTGGGATAGAACTAGAGTACGGGTGGTCAGCGTGGACTCGGTGGGCCGAAGGGCCTGTTTCCACATTGTTTCTTTAAATTAAACTAAAAACACTAAAACCCGAGGAAATCTAAAGAAGGGTTTCTACCCAAAACGTCACCCAATTTTTTCTATCCAGAGATGCTGGCTGCTCCATGGAGTTCCCCCGCACAATTAAAGCATGGAATAGTCTTCACCCTACCATATGTACCAACCAGACGCAACTAAATTTAAGGTAGCTTTTATTTTCCCCAAGAACCCTTTTTTGCTTAAGTCCAAGTCAAGAGTCAAGAGAGTTTTATTGTCATGTGTCCCAGATAGGACAATGAAATTCTTGCTTGCTGCAGCACAACAGAATATTGTAAACATAATACGGAACAGGAGATAAAAGTTCAGTGTGTCTATATACTATAGACCATATATACACACAATATATAAACAGATAAAATGCAACAGGCTGTTATTTTTCAGAGTTTGGTGGTGGTGGGTCCACCAGTTTAAATTCCATTTTGAATATTTTTGGAGGACCAGGAAACCAAGAAGCAAGAGTTACTCCAGGGAGTTACTCCAGCTCCAGGCAGTGATTCTGCGTTGTTTTTCAGCGGTCGCGGTGAGCAGCGACCGGACAGCAATGGCTGCCAGAACTCCCACAATGCAAAGGGAGGGAGAAAGTGGCCAACGCCGACCAGTTGCCGTGGCAGTGCGCATGTGCAGGGCACGCACTCGTACACAACCACGGCCGATGATGTGCTCGGCGGCCGTGTCGAGCCGAGACCCGAGAGCCAAGCGGAGACCCGAGAGCCTGGCGCCGAGCGGAGACCCGAGAGCCGAGCGGAGACCTGAGACCCAAGAGCTAGCGCAGAGCGGAGAGCGAGAGCCGAGAGCCGAGTGGAGACCCGAGAGCTAGCACAGAGCCGAGCGCCGAGAGCTAACGCCGAGCGCCAAGCGGAGAGCTGAGACCCGGACACGGAAGGCGGGCGGGTGTCCCGGTTGCTTGCCAAGCCGGGCAAAATGGCATGGCTTTTAGGTTGCCCGGCGGGACTGTAAGTTGCCATTGACACCCGGGCAACCGCTAATTTCGAGCCCTGGTAAAGCAGAAGGTACCACAGTCCAACAGGACCTACAGGATGCTCCTCTCGAGCAGGCGAATGGGCATAGTACGGCAAGGGACTACCTCATCAACCTCTCTGGCTTGGATGTAATATTCACATTTTATTTTAGGTATAACTGAGGGGTCAGATTCCATCCCTGCGTTCCAGAATGCAAACACTGCCCTTCTGTGCTGAGCTTCCTCATTATCTGCCCAGCCCAGGTTGGTCTGTATTTGTGATACCACCTTCTGGGGTAGGCAGTTCATTAGGATTGCATTAAACTGTGGTGATTTGCCGCCCTAATTATATTCCTCATCACCAGCATAAATACGATAGGCTGTTTTAAATCTCTCCCAGAAATCATGGGCTCCCTCCTTGGGTAGTGGCTTCTACTCTAGGACCTTTCTTATATCTCTGTTAGTCTTTTCAGGCACAGAGTCAGGGCATCGAGCATGTGGTTGAGTCTTAGAGTAGTTCTTCTAAATTAGACTGTTTCCAACACGTTACTCTACCCTCCCTTGTAAAGCTGGTCTCCACTATGAAACCTGCAACCTGCCCCCTCGATGTTGTCCCCACTGCCCTTCTGAAGGATGTCATTGCAATAGCTGGTCCCAGCATCCTCTCTATCATCAACAGTTCTGGCACTGTTCCTACCTGCTTCAAGCACACAGTGGTCCAGCCCCTCCTGAAAAAACCTAACCTAGACCCCACCTTGCCTAGCAACTACAGACCTATTTCCAAACTGCCTTTCCTTTCAAAAGTCCTTGAAAAGGTAATTCTAAATCAACTAATGCCTTACCTACACCAAAATACCATCCTGGAAAGTTTCCAATCAGCTTTCAGGGCCCACCACAGCACAGAGTCTGCCTTGTTGAAGGTACATAACGAACTGCTTCTCGCCATTGACTCCAGCGACTGTGCAATCCTGCTCCTTTTGGACCTCAGCGCAGCATTTGATACAGTGAACCACACCATCCTAATTGACCGTCTCCGGTACGGGGTTGGTATTGATGGCAGTGCCCTGAGCTAGTTCGTCTCCTACCTCAAAGATAGTAGTTTCTCTACAAACATACGCAACTCTTTCTCTTCCCCAACTAGCCTTTGCTGCAGGGTTCCACAAAGCCCCATTCTCTTCTCTCTGTATATGCTCCCCTTACGCCAAGTCATTCAAAGGCACAGCATTTCCTTTCACTGCTATGCAGACGATACACAGCTTGAAATCCAACATCCGATCAAATCTTCTCAGCCTTATGCACTGCCTCGAGGATATAAAGTGTTGGATGGCCCAGAACCTCCTCCAACTAAACGAGAGCAAGTCTGAGGTCATCCTACTCGGCCCCTCGGACCCCCATCAAAACGATAGCAGGCAGCCTTGGAAGCCTAACCTCCTTACTCAAACCTCACATCAAAAACCTTGGCGTGATATTTGACTCCGCATTGAAGTTTGACAAACAAGTCAATGCTGTGGTAAAAGCTAGCTTCCAGCGTCGCACGATAGCTAAAACCAAACCATTCCTCCGATTCGACGACCTTGAAAAGATCATCCACGCATTTATCTCCTCCTGCCTTGATTACTGCAACTCCCTATACACAGGCATCAGCCAATCATCCCTGTCCTGCCTGCAATTGGTCCAAAACGCCGCAGCGAGACTTCTGACGGGCACCCGTAAAAGTCCCGATTCTGGCCTCTCTCCACTGGCTCCCAGTACGGTACAGAATCAATTTCACCTCCTCCTATATGTATACAAAGCCCTTAACGGGCTTGCCCCCACCTACATCCAAAATCTGCTAACCCACCATTCTACCTCCAGGTGCCTCAGGTCGGCCGACTTGGGGCTACTGACTATCCCGCGGTCCAGGTATAAGCTCAGGGGTGACCGCGCTTTTGCGGTTGCAGCACCTAGACTGTGGAACAGCATCCCTCTTCTCATCAGAACTGCCCCCTCCATCGACTCCTTTAAGTCGAGACTTAAAACTTATTTCTACTCACAAGCGTTTCTTGAGGTCCTCTGAGGGAGCGCTGTATGTATTTATGAATGTATTGTTAGATCTGTGTACCATTGTATGTAGCACGTTAATACCTGCACTGATGTAAAGCACTTTGGTCAACGAGAGTTGTTTTTAAATGTGCTATAGAAATAAAATTGACTTGACTTGACTAGAGTTTCTGCATTGGGCGGTGCGTTATATCTGGTCTCTAAATCCTCCCATGTATTTAAGTCCATAAGCTTCTTCCATTGTTCAACCTCGGTTGGGTTCATTAAGGCTTCGGTTAGGGAGAACACGTCTCGTGCTGACGCACCATAAAATCGGACCATTGACCTGATACAGTTCACAAACCCTGGTGGGTCTTTAATCCTATCTGGGGCTTGGTTCCTAATCATCATTTCTTGGGGTTTCCAGGTTATATATACTCTCACAGTTTGTGGTTGGTTACGTTGTCCTGCCAGCGGGTTCATCATTGCCCTCATAGGAAAAATGCGTTGTGATCCCCCCCCCCCCCCCCCACCTCTCCCGGTCTCTCGTTTGTTTATCTTAACTCATTCACCGACCGTCTTGGTTACTTCCCCCCTTGCCTGTTCATCCACATTCCTCTCAGCTTCGTCCTCTTTTACCATATCTGATTCTTCCCTTGGGTGCAGTTGCTCTCTGGAATCATCTTTCCCTGGTTATCAATCCACTGGCATTCTAATTGTAATGTCTTTAATTTGCCCATCTTTCTCACGCAGCCCTATCCCTTTCCTACTCTCATTATCCACCCAACTCTTATTCCGGACACATCCCACTTTCTCTGCGCTTAATCTTTCCATTCCTTCATCCTTTACTTCCACTTTTTACCCGCCTCTCGCTCCCATATCAATTGTTTGGTGGTTTTAATAATAGAGAGAAAGAGACACACACACAGACAGACATGCTGACTATGTACAGGCAGATGGGATTAGTTTACATTTGCATCATGACTGATAGACTAGGTGGCCTTAAGGACCTGAGCTATGCTGTGCCATTTATTCTATATTCTAAACAATAATACCAGATTACCTGAATTAACAGTAATTGAACATTGATTTATCCTGGTTAGAGTGATACATTGTGGAAATAGACCCTTCGGCCCAACTTGCCCACACCGGCCAACAATGTCTCAGCTACCCTAGTCCCACTTGCCTGCGCTTGGTCCATAACCCTCCAAACCTGTCCTATCCATGCACCTGTCCAACTGTTTCTTAAATGATGGGATAGTCCCAGCCTCAACTACCCCCTCTAGCAGCTTGTTCCATACACCCACCACCCTTTGTGTGAAAAAGTTACCCGTCGGATTCCTATTAAATCTTTTCCCCTTCACATTGAACCTATGTCCTCTGGTCCTCGATTGGGCTACTCTGGGTAAAATACTCTGTACATCTACCTGATCTATTCCTCATGATTTTGTACACGTCTATAAGATATATATCCTCCTGCGCTCCAAGCCTAATCAACCTCTCCCTATAGCTCACCCTCTAGTCCTGGCAACATCCTCGTAAATCTTTTCTAAACCCTTTCAAGCTTGACAATATCTTTCCTATAACATGATGCCCAGAATTGAACACAATATTCTAAATGCCAATATTCTAAATGCGGTCTCACCAACGTCTTATACAACTGCATCATGACCTCCCATGAGTGATAAATACCAGCAAAGACGCAAGGTAGATATAGTTTTGTGTAATACAATGAGATATTTTGCATCTATTTGAGGGAGCAGTGGAGGCTTTAATATCTCATCCAAAAGAAAAAGATGTTTTGAAGTACAACAGTTACAGTGAGAGAATGCTCGTCTACATTGTGTTCAATCAATAACTTTTTGTATTAAACAATCTTTGGACTCTGAATTGCAAATGTTGCCAACAGAGTATATTGACCTCAAGATAGGCCCAATGAACTATTACACATGTTTTAAAAAAAAATTGATAAAGCAAATGCAGATATAAGTAAATTAGTGCTTTGATGTAAAATCAAATGAACTCTGATTGTGTCCTCTACACAATATAGTGACCCATTCTGCAAACCTAATTGTTGTAAGAGACATTGTCAACAAGGTATGCCCATTTTAGACCAATTTGTACAAAAATACACATGAACCATATGGAAACTGGAGAGTTTTAAAATGAGAATATTTGATGTCTTTGTTGATTTTCTCTTTGGTTCATTATTGGCATTAGGGATTAAACTTACTAAATGACAATTCCAGTGGAGGTTTACTTATCCCTTCTTATCCACACACCACTCCTTCTGCAATTTCATGCATCACTCATCCTTTATCACCCATGGCACCTCCTCCCCAGGTACTGTTCCTGCAACCAAAGGAAATGTAATCAGTTCCTAAACCTACTCCCTTACCTCCATCAAGGGACCCCAGCAGCTCTTCCATGTGAGATAGCGGTTCATGCGCACCTCGGACCACCTCTAACCTCCTCTACGGCATCCGATGTTCCCAATGTGACCTCCCTTACATCGGTGAGACCAAGCGAAGACTTAGCGACTGTTTCGCTGAATACATGCTCGATCCTACAGGATCTCCCAGTTGCAAACCATTTTAACTCCTTTTCCCATTCCCATACTGATCTTTCTGCCCAAGGCTGCCTGCATTGCTAGCGTGAGGCCGCATGCAAACCGGAGGAACAGCATCTCGTATTACACTTGGGCAGCTCACAACCCAAACGTATGAATATTGAATTCCACAATTTTAGATAACTACATAATCGTCCCCCTTACCCTTTTTCCCCAGTCCCCTTCCCTCCCCGTGCCTCACTAGACTCCCACCTATTTATTCCGCTTCCACTGATATTCCTTCCTCTCGCTTCACAATTTACAATTCTTCAATGCTTTGAGTTCCCCCGTCACGGGTACCATGTAATCCCGTGCTCCATGGTCGGATAGTTGGCGACTAAACCGTCTCCCCCTCCCCCCCCCCCCAGTTTGCAAGAGAGGAGGGGGCTGTGGACCCCCAGCAGGACCAAAAAACAAGACCTGTCAAAGGGTGGATGAGCTCCTAGCGAGCATTCACACTTCAGTAGGTTGCAATCACTGTCGTATATGGCATTGTAAGGCACCGTGCCTGTTGATGTTTTCAATGATGATGATCAATGCTTTCTCACACGTTCTGTCTTTTCCTCTTTAGCCTTTGTTCAACAACCAAGCTATCAAACACCCTCACCCCCCCCCCCCCCCACCTGATCCACCAATTACCTGCCTGTTTTTGTCCAAGATCCAGTGGAGCCTGGATCCAGTTAGGATCCAGTGGAGCCTAAACCACTGGAAAGAATTAAAAGTCGAGAACTTCCAAGCATAGGCCATGTCCCTTATCCTACTCCAGTATATCTTTACAATGTTATTCGTGCAAATTGCTATGACATGTCTATTGATGCTTAGAGCAGATGCCTCATATTTGCTAATGCTATTTGATCTGGCCACAAAACAAGTAGAATCCTAGAAAAATTTAGTCTCGGGATAGGTTAAAAGAATAATATGGAAAGCACCAAAACCAGCTGTACCATGTGTAGTATTAAACCATGAATTAAAATAAGGTACTGGAGTTTGTTTACTTATCTCTTTTGCTTCTCATGGATTTGAAAATTGTAAAGTACCTGATACGATGGATTATTGTGGCTGGGTTGGTTCTCAATTTCTAAGTTCAGGAATTCCATGACAACATTTTAAATGGATCAGAAATAAAATAGAAGCTGAAGCAGGCAGCAAAATACAGGTATTCAATCAAGCCAGTTATTGCATGATCGTGTACATAATAATCCGATTATGCTGGAGCAAGTTGATTTCCTTGTTCTTGTTGGCCTTCATTCTTTCGGACTCTCTTGCAGCAGATAAACAAAGACATTTTTTTGGTATTGAATTGTGCAATTGATAATGCTGTAAATTTGAACAAATTCATCAGGAAGTTAGGATCCAGCTTGTGAAAAAAGTTTGAAGGTTCAACAGTGTAGGAGTTAAGCAAATGGACTTGTTCCTGTTTATTTTTACTTTGATTGCTCAGAGTTTATGAGACGGGTATTTTTCTTAATTGTCAACTATTTATTTTCTGGTTGTTGTTCATGTTTTTGAAATAGCCAATTTAAACACTAACTTGCACTAAAAGTACTATGCTTGTTAAATAGTAGAAACAAAGGACACAGTGCTGGAGTAGCTCAGCAGGTCATCTCTGGAGAATGTGGATAGGTGACTTTTCAGGTCGAGACCCTTCTTCAGATTGTGAAGTTGCTCCAGAGCTTTGTGTCCTATTATGTTAAATTACTTGCAAGTAACAACATAGAAACTTATTTTTTTCCGTACTTGAGCAGTAGGCCTCGTTTTGGTTATTCTGTTCCCAGAATTGTATACCCGAATCATTTATCCAACCTTATGTTGACCTTTCTTAATTTAGTAGCTGACTTTCATTACATTCCAATCACACAATGCTATATTTTTAAGTGCTGCTTCAGCTCTGTCCTAAATCTATTGCATTTAATTTCATATCCGCTTCAGTTTAATCACTGGCAACTGCTCATTTACAGCTGCTCTGAATTATACCTTGATTTTTAAACAGCATCAAGTCACTTTGAGTCCACTAATAACTAAGCAAATCAGAAATTTACTTTGTATCCAATCATATTTTTAAGGTGTATATGATTCAAACTAGGTGTGAGGGTGTGTTGCTGTGCGTATATTTGCAATGAGATTTGGGATGGGTGGTTTGAGCGTGTTAAAAGTTAGGAAATGGGGTTTATAATGAGGGAAAATGTGAGTCATACATTCCAGTGTCTAAAGGCAGACGTATAAATGGTGAAAGATTGCCGTGAAAAACGTTAACAAGCAGGTGCATTGAACAATAGCAAGACGGTTGGAGTTTAGAAATGGGAAGTGTTACTGAGGCCACACCTCACACTATGCATCATTTCGATTTCCTTAGTTATGAAAGGATATATTAGCATTGGAGGCAACTGCCATCCACTAGGATAATTCCTGGGATAATATAGTTCTATCATGAGTAGTTAAAGAATTTATATTTATATTTGGGGTTTAGAAAATTAAAGGGTGATCTTTTTGAAAAGATATGGCAGGATAGATGTTCAGATGCATTTATTAGTGGGAGAATCTTGAATGAGGAAACATAGTAACAAGGACGAGGGAACTTATTTAAAACCTGAAGTGCAGAACTTCTTGCAGATGGTGGTGAATCTCTGGAATTGTACACTGCAGATGGTTGTGAATGTTAGATCTTTGCAAGAATTGAAAGAGGAAGTATATAGATTTTGGGGGATTAAGAATGAAGAGAAATGGTACAGAACAGATGATGAGGCCTGGCACAGGTCAGCCAAGATCACATTGAATGGTTGGGTAGGTTTGAGAAGTCAAGTGGCCTACTCCTGTCCGTATTTTATCTAATAGTTGTGCAGCCTCTTATCTGCGTTTTATGCCCTCCCAAAGATTTGACACAGTTTGTCCTTGTGTTTGGTGCATGTGCCTGAACCACCAGCATATGCAGGGGTGGCATGAAGCACGTGGCACATATTTTGATATCAGTTGCACAAAAGATTTTTTCATGGAATTGAAGTTCACTCACTAACACCCCTATACTGGAGAGTTGAGGCTTGTAGACAATTACCTTACCACACCATGCATTACCGACTGCTGCTATAGTGTCTGAGGCATTCACAAGGAGTTCCTGACACTTTATTTTGGGATTTGCTCCCAGCCATTACTCACAGCCCCTGCTTATGTGTTTGAAGAAACCACATTACTCAAGTCAGCCTCCACTGCGCTTGATGTTTCTTTCCCCTGACATTTGATTTTCTCATTCTTTGGTTCAGATGCTCCCTATCTATTCTTCCCTGAATGCTGCTTATTGCCTACCAGACTTGTTAGTTGAAGGTCCATTCTTCACAGAAAATAATGCACAAGGCCTTGCTGCACAATAGAGTTTCTATGCCAGTGAGTCTTGCACAAACCCATGTGCTTCAATGCACCTTTTAAACATGGCAACACACTTTTAGCTCTCTCTTCTAGCTTTCTGCGTCTTGTGTTTATATTAACTCATGTAACATTTCTGTGAATTTGTCTATGGCCTGAATATTCTAACCATATTCTATGAAGTCCAGGACTTGGGAGTGCATGGGATCCAAGGAGAGATAGCTGAATGGATAGAAAATTGGCTTCCTAGAAGGAAGCAGAGGGTGATAGTGGAAAGTTGCTTCTCAGTCTGGAGGCCTGTGACTAGTGGTGTGCCTCCGAGTTCGATGCTGGGCCCATTACTGTTTGTCATCTACATCAATGATATGGATAAGAACATGTATGGCAAGATTAGCAAGTTTGCTGATGATACAAAAGTGGTTGGTTTTGCAGATAATGAAGATGGTTGTGAAAAATTGCAGCAGGATCTGGATCGTTTGGCAAGGTGGGCTGAGGAATGGTTGATGGAATACAGTGAAATGTGAGGTATTATTTTGGGAAATCTAACATGGTCAGGACCTACACTGTGAATGGTGGGCTCTGGGGAATGTTGTAGGGCAGAGGGACCTACGTGGGCAGGTGCATGCTTCCTTAAGTCGAATCGCAGGTATACGAGGTGGTCAAAAAGGCTTTTAGCACATTGGCCTTCATCAGTCAGAGTATTGAGTATAGAAGTTGGAAGGTCATGTTGCAGTAATATAAGATATTGGTGAGATCGCATTTAGAGTATAGTGTTCAGTTCTGGGCACCATGTTATAGGAAAAATGCTGTCAAGCTGGAAAGGTTACAGAGAAGGTTTACAAGGATGCTGCCAGGACTAGAGGGTCTGAGCTATAGGGAGGGAGAGGTTGAGTAGGCTGGGACTCTATTCCTTGGGACAGGAGGATGAGGGGTGATCTTTTAGAGGTGTATAAAATCATGAAAGGAATATTTAATAGGAATCAGAGGGGTAACATTTTCACACAAAGGGTGGTGGGTTTATGGAACAAGCTGCCAGAGGAGGTAGTTGAGGCAGGGACTATCCCAACGTTTAAGAAACAGTTAGACAGGGACATGGATAGAGCAGGTTTGGAGGAATATAGACCAAACGCAGGCAGGTGAGGCTAGTATAGCTGGGACATGTTGGCCCAATGTGGGTGTTGGGCCGAATGGCCTGTTTCCCCGCTTTATCACTGACTACGGCTCTCTGACTGCACTTTGTAATATTAATATGACTGCATGGAACAAGGATGGAGCCATCAGTAGAACAATCTTTTATTCATCACTTAACTAGCAGCAGTGGCATGAGCAATAATGTATCGAAAGTGGACACATTAAAAAAAAAAAAAAAATCTATTTATATTCTACATATTCCAACCATGGGTTTGTTTGTTAGAGAACTGCATCTAAGCAGCATCTCTGGAGGGAAATGGATAGACGGTGTTTTGGACTGTTTTTGTTGTGAAGAAGGGGTCTGCATTAAAACGTTGCCTGCCTGTACTTCTCCACAGATGCTGCCTAACCTGCTGAGTTCCTCCAGCAGTTTATTTTAGCTTGAAGTTTATTCATTTATTATTTCTTAATATACCTATGAGAATTATAGATAACAACATGAAATACGATGTATGGAATTGTGTAAGCAGTTGTTGACCCAGACCTAAAATGGCATCATTGCTGAGAAATTAATTCCCAGCCTATTGCAGTAAACGTGATATCCCCCCCTTCTGTCATGATTGGATCCCTCCCCTGCCCCTCTCTGTCCTGTGGTTCTGCTCTTTATAATTGACATTATATTTCTGCTTTAAATTTTATTAAAGGATCGCATGTTTTATTACCACGTATAGTGGTCATTATCTGGTTATCGGTTATTGCGGTCATTCTAGCAAGAGACCATCTCCTCTCATTGACCAGAATAGTTTTTGGTCTTGGTTTCAAACTTTAATGTTGTATATAGCGTGTAACGCTCAATTAGTTTTGACAGACATTACCGGATGTTTACAAAATTAGAGACTCTTAACAGACCAACAATCTAATCAATTCAACATGTGCTTGCATATAAATAGGCACTGAAATCATGTGCAGCTCTAAACTCTACCTCTGTACTGTCTACAATTGACCGTACCGTTACTCGGTCTTGGTATAATTACGTTGAATCACATATTATCCTTCTAATTATTGGAAAAACAACATAATTAACCAAACACTTATTTATTCAATATATTAGAAAAGGGGTCACATTTCTTGGATTGAAGAGAACTCATTTGCAATCCAGTTCTCTGGCGTAGAAAATGTCTACAGTAAAGTAAACCCTTGTTTTAACAGACATCTTTATAACGGATTTCGGAAGACAGGTATCAGACGAACCTGTCGATGCCATCCCTGGCTCGCAAGGTGTACCAGAAGGTCATGATCGTATTGAATGGTGGTGCAGGCTCGAAGGGCCGAATGGCCTGCTCCTGCACCTATTTTCTATGTTTCTATGTTTCTATGTCATAGGTGACAGGAGCACAATTAGGCCATTCGGCCCATCAAGTCTACTCTGCCATTCAATCATGGCTGATCTATCTCTTCCTCCTAACCCCATTCTCCTGCTTTCTCCCATTAACCCTTGACACCCGTACTAATCAAGAATCTATCTGCGACTTAAAAATATCCATTGACTGGTGAGGAAGGGTTTGCTGGTGTAGACCAGCGGCATTGGCGCCTGGTTTCAAGGTGAAAGATAAAAAATGCTGGAGTAACTCGGTAGACTGAATCTGCCTGACGAAGGTTCCTGACCTGAAATGTCACCGAGCCATGTTCTCCAGAGATGCTGCCTGAACTGCTGAGTTACTGTAGCACTTTGTGTCATTTTGTGTATTAACCAGCACCTGCAGTCTTTGTTTCTGCTCCATACTAAGATAATGCCTTCACGGTGTTCTATTAGATAATTGACAATAATGGACACCATTCCTTCTTCCCTTCACCCCCCCTTACTGTTATAACATTAATGTGGGATGGCCATTGCACACAGCTATCTCTGTCTTGACAAGAATGGGATTCTGGTCTAGCAGCAAGAAGGTTCAACATTATCGAAGACCAAGCTATACTGCAGAGGTTTAGTGCACAAATGTATGTGTATGCACAAATACACCCTGACCACACTTGCATTCTGATTTTGTGGAGCAGAGGTGATTACTGAGATTGGTGTGTGAATTGCAGAATCTTGCATGGATGGAGAAGATGGTTGAGTTGTTTCTGAGATGTATTTCTCCAGCTGCTTATGCAGGAACTTTGTTGTGTTCCTGATGCATGGACTTTGGGTACTCAATATCACTGTGAATACTGTTCCTTCACTTTGGGCACTCGAGCAACAGATTGCCAATCCTCTATGTATATGATGCATTTCTTCAAAGACATTTAGAGCACTTGGAACTGCAGAGCGCAGGAACAGGCCCTTCACTCCACGATGCCTGTGCCAGAGCATGATGACAACACAAACTCTTGTTTGCTTGCACCTAATCCTTACTACCTCTCCTCGTAGCTAATACCCTCTAATCCAGACATCATTTTCATAACCCTCCTCTGCACACTTTCAAAAGCCTCTGCATCCTTCCTGCATTTGGGTGACCAGAACTCCACTCATTACTCAAATGCAGTTAAACCACAGTCCTATAAAGCTGCTTCATGACTTTCTAACTCTTATACTCAATGCCCTGACCCGTGAAGGCAAGCATACCATATGCCTTATTTACCAGTCTATCAAATTGTGTTGCGACTTTCGGGGAGTTATGGACTTGCACCCCAAGAACCACCTGAAGGCAGAGATCCAGCAGAAGATTCAGATGCCAAAAAGAGCAGGTGGCAGGGGCGGAAATCCCGGGCAGGATAGGGGGGGCGCGTTCCCCCCCCCCCCATTTTGAGAGGTGGGGGACGATTCTCCCCACCCCCCCATGTTTTGTAATCCGTATTTTGAAACTCTAATAAAAAGCTATTAAAAATCTCCGCTTTCCGCAAGACAGTGGGAGTGGGACTGATGATCGAGGGTGCCGATTGGACGAGAGAGATTCAGTCAGCAGGCAGTGGTGGGGGGCCATGATAATTCAGCGCGATGATTGGAGGAGGGAGGTGTCGGTCAGAGGTGGAAGAAGGGGGGTG
Organism: Malacoraja senta; assembly: GCA_038087875.1. Taxonomy (NCBI): domain Eukaryota; kingdom Metazoa; phylum Chordata; class Chondrichthyes; order Rajiformes; family Rajidae; genus Malacoraja; species Malacoraja senta. Next base: position 312,984,396 of record CM075977.1, read on the forward strand.
GGACTGAGGATAGAGCACGGTGATTGGAGGAGGGAGACGTCCTGGTGGAGCAAAGATCATAGAGTGGAGCTTGAATCGGCCCGTTCGCGGGGCCTTTCATCGCCCGGCCCGGCCAACCGCAGGATCTTCCACCACCCCGCGGTCAAATTGCTGCATCGAGGCGATCGAGGCTCCCGATGTTGAAGCCCCCGCAAACGGGCCGATTGAAGCCCCACGATTCGGGGCGGACAAAGCTGCTGTTGCTGGAGTTCGGAGTCGGTCACCAACCAGGTCAGTTCCCAATGTTGCCGTCCACAGGGCCCAAGGCCGAAGCCTCGCATGTGTGCGCATGCGCACGCGTGTGTGCACATGGCCGCCAAGGAAATTGTGTGTCCCCTCCCACCATGTTTTGATAGCGATTTCCGTGCCTGGCAGGTGGTGATGGACGGAGTACAGGAAGCTGAATAACTCACTGACAGCTTTGACCTGTGCTGACTCTGCAGCACTGTGAACGCATCTGTAATCTAACCAAACTCAGAATTAGAGACTGGATGAACTCATCGTAGAGAGGCTGTCAATACACGCAGGAAGAAACATTGCACTTTTATACTTTTCTCTGATTTTGCTTTACTCTAGTATGATTTTACTGCATGCAAAAACAAAGGTTTTCATTGTGCCTAGGTACACGTGACAAAGTGTCATCATCAAAGACATCCTCAACTGTGATTTCATCCTTGAGTGGGATACTGCTTTCTCAATCCCTCCAAAGCCTAATCAGACCAGCCTTTATTGCCACAACTGACAGGCAGGAATTCGAGTGCTACATTCCAGCTCAAAACATACAAGGCCTTGGGAACAGATGGCATCCTTTTGTTGAAATTGTAAAACTAGACAATTAAGTGCCTAAGTTACTAATGCACAGCTTTACTACCCTCATCTGGGAAGGAGCACATTGCATGGTCTTCAGCGATGCTGGAATCGTGACCATCTTCCAGAAAGGAGACAAGTCTGACTGTGGCAATGATAGAGAGGTAGGTCTCCCTGCTCCCACAGGGCACATCTCCTTTAACTATCTTTTACCAGTGACTGAGAACCTGCTGCTCATGTGTGGAATGTATATTCCATCTATCAAAGGGTAGAGTAGCTATGATATTCCTTATGCAACAATTCTAACTCTGGTATCAACAAGGCTGCCATATTGCCCCAACACTTGTCTCAATCTTTCTAGCAATAAAGTTGCATCTTGCCTTCAAGAAACTTCTCACAGGAGCAAAGTTAGTCGTCAGAACTAATGGGAAGCTGCTGAATCTGCGATGATAATGCTCCAGAACCAACGTCACCTGAATCTGTCACCAATTTGCACTGTGCAGGATGACATCTGCGTTTGCATATGCTCCAAGGCTCTTGTCCAAAATATTGTCAATACTTTCACCGAGAGTGTGGGCTTTCCACTTTAAAAATCTGCATGGCTGTGCTCCTCTATATGGCTGTAACTGCTGTACCACAATGCCCTTTGACAAAGGTCCACTGTAAGATCCTGGGAAAAGTGGACCTCTTCAAATATCTTGGGAGCCAGATCCCAAAGTCAAATTGGGCAATAGCAGACATTGATGAAATTCACTACGTGCCAGCAAAGACCTTGATTTATAGAGGAAAAGGGTATTTGAAGATCCATTTGTCAGATTTGGCATAAAACATTGTCTACCAGACAGCAACAAATCTTGTCCCTCTGTATGCTTCAACTACCTGAATCACCTACAACCAGTACATCAAGACACTAGGAACATTTCTCAAACAATGTCTTCACTAAATGTTCTAAATTCATGGAAAGATAAGCAAATTAATATCCGATAAATGGGTAAAGTTATTAGCGGTGTATGGGATTAGCCCAGAATGCCATTTTAGCCAGCATGGACAAGATGGGCTGAAGGGCCTGTTTTTATACTGTATAACTCTGACTGGTGCAATTGAGTGTATGGCTGATGCCACATAGTGGGAACATAGTTGTACATGCAGCTGGCACCCTGGGAATTGGCTGGCTGTGTGGATGGAACATGTCCACACATACATGATCTTACTTTCACCTTTCCATTTTGTACATTCACTTGCAACACCTCACACTGATACTTTCTCTGTCAGCACGCACGCACACGCAAGCACACGCACACGCAAGCACACACCCCTGTCCTCCTTTTCCCTTCCATGCTTCACCCTTCTCACCTTCCTGCACATCGCCCTCCCCTGATTCTCTAGATGCTGTCTGCTTGATCACTGCGACTGAGTGACCAACTGTCTCTGATTGCTGGTTGCCCACTTCCACAAAGTGATCAGGTCTGTCAACACTGTTCTGTAGTCGAGTTTTATACGGCTCTAGTGTGACCTCCCTATTCTGTGATTCAGTCAAAAATGTCAATGTTCTTTGTGCCTTTTATATTTTAAAAGAAATGCTTTATCTGGCTTAGGAATCTATGGACATGCACTTCACGGCCCTAATATACCTACAGTACATCCTTCTCAGTAGCCTACCATTTATTGTACATTCCAGTTTCCTTCACAAATGTATCACTTCACATTTTTGCAAATTGAATTCCATTTGCCACACTTGTTGGATTTCTGCCTTTTCCTCTCTCATTAATCATGCTGCTGATTTTTGTATTAACTTCAAGCTTGACTAATCATGACCCCAGCATTTTAGTTCAAAATATTGAAGTATGCCAAAAACAGCAAAGTGCTGAGCCATTACTGCAAACAGCTGCCAGTCACTAAAGCGCCTGATCACCAGTGCCTGTGACTTGCTCCTGAGCTAGTTTATGCATTCAATGGGCTCTTGCTTTCCTAATCAATCAGTCAACCAGGTGGACTCCTGTCAAATAGCCTGCTAACCTTTGTACAGACTCTATCTACTGTACTAATACATCACAGTCGCCTCAGAATTCAGCCTGATTAATGAGACTGAACTTTTCCTAACTCCATGTTAGCTGTCTTCTAAATGACAAATTAAACTGTCCCTTAATTATCCCGAACAACTTGCCCGCCAAAGTTAGGCTGACTGAAGAAATCCTTCAATCTCCTGAGTTTGACCATAAATATATAGGCGAAAAGCGACATTTTTTTTCCGCAGGAAGAGGCTTTTATTCCCAGAGTGACATATTTTGTCATTTTGAGCACAGCAAGGCGTGATTATAATTTAGTAAAGGATGTTGTGTGTTTAAAGGCTGGAGTATGAGATACAAAGAAGCAGTTGAATTGTTTGATCTCAAATTTGGCAGTGTTTGTTGTAGCAGTTCAATTTATAGTGAATTTCTTAATTCTGATATGTTAGAAAAAGAGCACATTAAGCTCCTCTCAATGGGCAGAGGATAATAAGATGGTTTTGTTCTGTCGTGCAGAAACATTTCCAATGCCCTCCCACACTGAATTATTGAATTAGACAATGATTGGGTGAAAAAATAATTAATTGACAAGAACAAATTAGATTCTGCATCTGTTAACTTGTACTCTCTGTATTCTCAAAATTAAAAGGGTAAAATCCTATTACTTTAATTGCGCAGTAAAATTCTAATTAGTAATGAGTAATTGTAGTTAGGAATTTATCAATTTGCCCATCTAATAATATGGTCCCAGAGTTATCATTCCATTTCTAAATACTGTATGATGCTCTGTCCACTATTGTCATGATATTTTCCTTTGACTTAAAGTTCAAATGCTAAGAATCCCGTTCGACTGCTTTGAGTCAGTGGACTAGTCCATATTCTGGGAATCTGCAGCCAACCTAGACCGTAGACCGAGGTGCTTTTTTGTTTCAATTCATGACCCACATCCCATGTCTACCTGTATTTACAGAGCTGCCAAGTAGTACGGATTTTCCGTATTTTGTACGGAAATGCGATCAGAATACGGATGTATGGATTTGTTTTGTAAAATATGATTTTTTTTTAAATCAGACCGACTTTCTGTTTCATCTTGCTGCTTAAATGCAAGAATATAAAAAGTCAGACTGTACCTCTAAAAATTATAGCAGATTAAATCTATTAGTATTTTAAATTTCAAGATCTGGATAATTATTTTTGTAAACTTTGATCTGCCTATCCCGCTACAGGTTTAAACAGTGCTGTCAGTTTAACGCATGGGAATGAACAGCGCTATGGGTTCTAAAAATAGCGCTCCCAGCTGGAGCGCTATTGCCTTTGCACATAACGCTATGGGCTTTACACATAGTGCTATGGCCACAGCGTTATGGATCACAGTGTTAGGAGAGGGAGAACGAGAGAGGGAGTTGGAGGGAGGGAATAAGGGAGGGAGGAAAAAGGAAGGAGGGATGGTGGGAGGGAGGAGGAGGGAAAGATGGAGGGGGAGGAGGAGAAGGAGGGAGGGAAAGAGGGAGAGGGAGGTTTCCAAAATGGCTTCTACATCGTCATCTGGTGCTAAAAGCAGGAAGCAGCCGTTCAAACAGCAGTATACAAAGAGATGGCAATGAATGCACTGTCAAGTAAGGTGCGTAGAAGACATGTCAATTGGTAGCAAAGTTATGCATTCTTGTACTCTGACATGGGTATGACCGCACATAAAAAAATAACACTTTTTTTCAGCAAAATGGCACCGTGTAAAAATACTGATTTCCTCAGCAAAATACTGATATTCAGGTACTAGAATACTGAAATGCTCTGACAAAACTTGGCAGCTCTGTACTTATAACATATTGTGCAAAGCTATCATATAAATTATATCTGAAACTCGTCAAGAACAAAACTTATACATTTTTTTAATATGGGAAAAAACTCTTTTTCAATTCTCCAAGTAGTAATTGTTCAATTAAAGCACGTTTGACATTGAGTCGGATGCCAATCGACGAATCACGCGCTTTGATTCAGGCTAGCTAGGCAGGGAGCCCACTGGGAACATGGCGGATGCTAGTGTGACAGAAGATTCTGAGGAAGGTAAAAAGAGTAAACTGCAGATGACTGGGCATGCATACATACGTTTGAAAGAGTTCAACTTTGAGGAAGACACTGGATAAGAATACTTTGAATACCCAACTGTACTGAAGTAACAATGTTCTCCAAAAAAGGAGACCGGTCAAAGACATGATTATTATTGTGAGATTGTAGTGTTTTCTTTCGTACATCGTGCTGATAAAAGCAAATAAATGCAATGTTGCTGTTTGTAAACTAGCCATCCATGACATATGCAATCTAAACCAAAAGATTGGGAAAATAAATGATTATATACAGTGTAATTTTGCTGTTTAGTGTGGTGAATTAATGAATGAGTGATTGGCTTATGATTAAGGAGTACTGGTAAATAAAATGATGTACTGCTTTTGTGCTGGATGCTAAGTTTGTGTGTGTGTGTGTGTGATTACTGGTGTAGCCATGACTAAGGGGGGGGGGGGGTAAATAAGGGACAGGTGACATTTTGGACATGTTGGAACCGTATTGTTATTATCTACACATCTACATACATGCATACACAAGCGTGCATAATAATAAACACGCTCAGCAGGTACACACACAGACGAGCACGCAACGCAGACACAGACGCACACACAGACACAGACAGACACACACACGCAGACACAGACAGACACACACGCAGACACAGACAGACACACACGCAGACACACAGACACAGATATAGACCCAGACACAGATGGACACACACACGCAGACACACACGCAGACACAGACAGACGCACACACACAGACACAGACAGACGCGCAGGCAGGCACAGACACACGCAGACGGACACACGGAGGCAGATGCGGTGAAGAACGCAGACGCAGACACAGACATACTACCCATACACAAACACTGCAACACTTTTTGTGGTGTTTTAGGTTAAAGGTAATAGACCTCATTTGAAAGGCACCATGGGGGGTCTCGAACACAAATATTGGCTCATTGCAACTTAAATGATTATTCATTGAGTAAACATGACAATATTTGATTTTTGGTCATAATGTAACATTTGCATCCAAAATAAGACGTTTTCCTCTTAAAACGACTGAAAGATGCCTTGCAGGTCTGTCCCCCAGCCTGGCACTTAACTGCCCATCCCACTACGGTGGTGACCCCAACTCTGCACACTGGCAGTCAGTGGGGTTCAGTAAACTGGGGAACACACAGGATCTGCCCTCACCCAGTAATTAGGTGAGTTCAGGAGCCAGTATAACCCGGAACCTCTGCGGCAGTCTCACTCACTGTTCACCTCCAGTCGGACTCTTGCCTGAGTTTCACCTCCTGAACTTGTTCCAAAAGTCACCTCACATTCACCAGCATCCTCTCCCCGTAGATCATGGATTTCCAGACTGAAATTCCAGCGGTGAAGAGTTATCCGTCCCGTGTAATTGGTGTAATGTTCCCATTCGAGTCTCGGCGCTACCACAGAACCCGCTAAATAGACTGCGGCACGGAATCCAGCTCCCCATAGAGTAATATACTGCAACCTATTATTGAGCACAAGAGGGCGCTGTACATTTTTATAATTATCATAATTAATTAGTGTGCAACTTTTTGCACTGACGAGTTATGAATTCTTTTGCAATAATTTTTAATCTAAATCTGTGCCACATTTCAAGTAGATACCAGAGATGGGTCACAAAAGTTAAAATCTAGACACATTTTGGATGTTCAGCCCACCGTCTAACTTAAATGAGTACTCCACTGCCATGACTGACTTCATTAGTAAGTGTGTAGACGACGACACGTGTTTCCCAACTGGAAATCGTAGATGAACTCCGAGCCCATTACCAGGTGAAGGCCAAGACTGTTGCTTACAAGTCAAACGATCCCGAATGATATACTAATCAGGAACTTGTCAATCTGTTTTTTAAATAGCCAATGACATGGCCTCCACAACTGTCTTGGGCAATGAATTCCACAAGGCTCTCTTCTGGAAATGTTATTTAAAAAAATGTAATACTTGTCTAAAAATTATCTCCAATATTTCCAAAGGTTAATAAAGCATAACATTGTGCTTAACTAGTGTTAAAGTACAGCTGGTTGCAAGTGTAAATTAATATAGGATGGCTTCTGAAATGGAAACCCTGTGTGTGTTGGTTTACTCCAAGGTCAACCTGCATTAGTGCCTTGAGGACATCCATAAGTCCCTTGGTAGCCACAAAAAACGTTGAAAGTGCAATCACAAACAAATTAGCGTGTTTACTGGACCGTTCCATACACTGAAATGTTCTGCGTTGTCACAGTACCTTTGAATCATTGTCGGCCTTCTGCACGAATTGGTGACTCTGTTTAACTCAAATTATTTTCCTAGTGTGTTCAACAGAAACCCTTCAACTTAATGTTAAACAGAGGTCTGCATTTAACCAATGGTACGTTATCGCATAACTACACATACAGAGAAATTCTTTGTTTTGCATACAATTCAGTAAAATCATCCTATACATAAGCACAATCATACAAGTACAAAAGTGCAATGATATAGTCATATAGTCTAATTTTGTATAATATAAATAGAATAATAGACTTCACTGAAGCAGCATCTGAAATCTCCATGATTCTGGTGCCAATTAGTTGTCGAGATAATGACCTTGAGAGAGTAGAGAATGTAGAGATTTTGTAAATCTATGGTCAAGGTTTTTAGCAATATCTACATCGTTCACATTTTTCATTCATTTGAAAGTTTAGGTTCTCTAACAAATTATTAATTAAATTTTCAGGAATTTTTAATCACTGACTAGGCCAATATTCATTTACTATCTCTAATTTCCTTTTGTGTTGTGCTGAGAGTGCCACGAATGTGCTGAGCCATCTTGAACCCCTGGTAAAGGTCAAAGAAGCATAGAAACATAGAAAATAAGTGCAGGAGTAGGCCATTCGGCCCTCCGAGCCTGCACCACCATTCAATATGATGATGGCTGTTTTTTCCCCATATCCCTTGATTCCTTTATCCCTAAGAACTAAATCTAACTCTCTCCTGAAAACATCCAGTGAATTGGCATTCACTACTTTCTGCGGCAGAGAATTCCACAGATTCACAACTCTCTGGGTGAAAACATTTTTTCCTCATATTAGTCCTAAATGACCTACCCCTTATTCTTTAATTGTGACCCCTGGTTCTGGACTCCCACAAAATGGGGAACATTTTTCTTGCATCTAACCTGTCTAATCCCTTGAGAATTCTGTTTCTATAAGATACCCTCTCATCCTTCTAAATTCCAGTGAATACAAGCCCAGTTGACCCATTCTTTCATCGTGTCATCCGCCACCCCGGGAATTCACCTGGTGAACCTACGCTGCACTCCCTCAATACCAAGAATGTCCTTCCTCAAATTAGGAGACTAAAACTGCATACCCAGGTGTGGTCTCACCAGGGCCCTGTACAACTGCAGTAGGACTTCCTTGCTCCTAAATTCAAATCCTCTCTCAATGAAGGCCAACATGCCATTAGCTTTTTTCACTGCCTGAGAGACAAGACTTTGCCTTCCATCACAGTGAGGAGGAGATTCGCTGTGATGGATGTTTGTGTAAATTGTGTTGTGTCTTGGTTCTTTTCTTGTTGTATGACTGCAGAAACCAAATTTCGTTTGAACTTCATTTGAGGTCCAAATGATAATAAACGGTATTGTATTGTATTGCTGAACCTGCATGCTTACTTTCAGCGACTGATGTGCAAGGACACCCAGGTCTTGTTTCACCTTCCTTTCTCCTAATCTGACACCATTCAGATAATGATCTGCCTCCTTGTTCTTGCCACCAAAGTGGATAACCTCACATTTATCCACATAATACTGCATCTGCCATGCATCTGCCTACTCGCCCAACCTATCCAAGTCGCCCTGCAGCCTCATAGCATCCTCCTCTCAGCTCACAATACCAGTCAGCTTTGTGTCATCTGCAAACTTGGAGATGTTACATTTAATTTCCTTGTCTAAATCGTTAATATATATTGTAAATAACTGGGGTCCCAGCACTGAGCCTTGTGGCACCTCGCTAGTCACTGCCTGCCATTCTGAAAAGGACTGGTTAATTCCTACTCTTTGCTTCCTGTCTGCTAACCAGTTATCTATCCAAGTCAATACCCTACCCCCAATACCATGAGCTCTAATTTTGCGCACTAATCTCTTGTGTGGGACCTTGTCAAAGGCTTTCTGAAAGTCCAGATACACCACATCCTCTGACTCTCCTTTATCCATTCTACTTGTTACATCCTCAAAAAATTCCAGAAGATTAGTCAAGCATGATTTCCCTTTTATAATTCCATGCTGACATTGACTGATGATCCATGTTGACTTTGACCGATGATCCATGCTGACTGACAGAGTGATACAATGTGGAAACAGGCCCTTCAGCCCAACTTGTCCACACTGGCCAACATGTCCCAGCTACACGAGTCCCACCTGCCAGCATTTGGTCCATATCCCTCCAAACTTGTCCTATCCATGTGCCTGTCTAACTGCTTCTTGAATGGTGGGATAGTTCCTGACTCAAATACATCCTCCGGCAGCTTGTTCCATACATCCACCATCCTTCGTGTGGAAAAAGTTACCCCTCAGATTCCTATTAGACCTATGTCTATTGGTCCTCGATTCACTTACTCTGTGCAAGAGACTCTGTGCATCTACCCGATCTATTCCTCTCATGATCTTATATACCTTTATAAGATCACACCTCAGCCTCCTGCGCTCCAAGGAATAGAGTCCCAGCCTACTCAACCTCTGCCTACAGCTCAGACCCTCTAGTCCTGGCAACGTCCTCGTAAATCTTCTGTCCCCTTTCCAGCTTGATAACATCTTTCCTATAACACGGTGCCCAGAACTGAACACAATACTCTAAATGTGGCCTCAACAATGTCTTATGCAATGGTAACATGCTTTAAAGGTATGGGTTTGAGATGGCTCAGTACATTGATGTAGAATAGGGAGTTCCAGAATTGATGCAGTGACATTGAAGGAATATTGGTATACTACTTGTTCTATGACCTGCACATCATAGTGTGACAGATTTGAGAATAATGTTATTGAGTAGCTGCAGTGCATTTGTAGCTGGCACACACGGCAGCCACAGTGCTGTGCTGGTGTCAGGAAATAGTTCATAGGATATTAATCAAGCAGGCTACTTTTGCTATTTGATCTTCACATACAGCTAGAGAGTTGCATCATGCTCTTGATTCTGCATCGTGCAGATAGTGGAAAGTATTTGCAATGTCAATAGATGAGTTACTTGCTGTAGGAATGCAATTTTTGATCTGTCATTTTGGTTGCAATTCCTTATGCAGTTAGTTTAGTTGAGTTTCTGGTCAATGATGGAGCTCCATGATGTTAATGGTGGAGGACAACATTTGAAAGACATTGGACAGGTACATGGATAGGAAAGGTTTTGAGGGATACAAGCCAAATGCAGGCTGGTGGGACTAATGTCGATGGCGCATCTTGTTCTGCATGGGCAAGCAGGGCTGAAGGGCCTGTTTCTAACCTGTATGAATCTATGACTTGGTAATGGCAATGCCATTGAATATCAAACAAAATGTGTCGTAACTGCCTTCTTAAAACTTGTATCTACCTCCACGTGCATTCTATCAAACACTTTACAAAATTATCTGTGAAATAAATGCTAAAATGGCACAAAATAATCATTTGTTACCAGTATTTCCACAATAAACTTGTTTGTCAAATTAAGCATTTAATCAGGATTTCAGGGAGCCAGTTAGAAATTTATGGCTCATTAGGTTTTTGTCTATTCTAGTTTTGGCCAACCGTCGTATACTTAATATAGGAACATAGAAAACAGGCGCAGGAGGAGGCCATTTGGCCCTTTGAGCCAGCACCACCATTCATTGTGATCATGGCTGATCATCCACAATCAATAACCCGTGCCTGCCTTCTCCCCATATCCCTTGATTACGCTAGCCCCTAGAGCTCTATCTAACTCTCCTTTAAATTCATCCAGTGAACTGGCCTCTACTGCCTTCTGTGGCAGAGAATTCCGCAAATTCAGAACTCTCTGGGTGAAAAAGTTTTTCTCATCTAAATTTTAAATGGCCTCCCCTTTATTCTTAGACTGTGGCCCCTGGTTCTGGACACCTAACATTGGGAACATTTTTCCTGCATCTAGCTTGTCCAGTCCTTTTATAATTTTATACGTTTCTATAAGAGCCCCTCTCAACCTTCTAAATTTCAGTGACCACAAGCCCAGTCTTTCCAATCTTTCCTCATATGACAGTCCCGCCATCCCAGGAATTAACCTCGTGAAGGATGTCCTTCCTCAAATTAGGAGACCAAAACTGCACACAATACTCCAGATGTGGTCTCACCAGGGCCCTGTACAACTGTAGAAGGACCTCTTTACTCCTGTACTAAAATCCGCTCGTTATAAAGGCCCCAACATACCATTAGATTTCTTCACTGCCTGCTGTACTTGCATGTTTACTTTCAGTGACCCAGGTCTCGTTGCACTTCCCTTTTTCCTAATCTGACACTATTGAGATAATAATCTGCCTCCTTGTTCTTGCTGCCAAAGTGGATAACCTCACATTTATCTACATTATACTGCATCTCAGAGGACCTCACATGGTCCACCAACACCGCTGCGCTGGTCAAGAAGGCACAGCAACGACGGTTCTTCCTGAGAACATTGAAAAAGACTGGTCTGCCCCAACAGCTGCTGACAACCTTCTACCGCTGCACCACAGAGAGCATACTAACATATGGCATCTCTGTGTGGTATCTCAGCTGCACGGAGGCGGAGAGGAGAGCTCTTCAGCGCGTCATTCACAGAGCGCGGAAGATTATTGGGACACAGCTACCAGCCTTGGAGGGCATCTACCACACACGGTGCCTCAGGAAGACCGTCAGCATCCATAAAGACTCCTCACATCCTTGTAATGGACTGTTCGAACTTCTACCATCCGGCAGACGTTACAAGGCCTTCTATGCCCGCACCTCCAGACTCAGGAACAGCTTCATCCCCAGAGCTATAGCTGCTCTGAACCGGCCCTGCTGAGCGCCCCCCACCCCCATGAACTGTCTCCCTCGGATGGTCACGTCGCACATCGACCCGGCACAGACACATTTGCACTTAGACTGTTTTGACTGTTTTACTGTTGCTTTTATAAATCGTGTTTCTCGGGGTATCTAAATCTAAATGTTATTAGTTGTTTAAGTTATGACATCGGATGGAAGCTGCATACCAAATCTCATTGCACATATGTGCAATGACAATAAAATATATTATTATTATTATCTGCCCACTCACTCAACCTGTCCAAGTCACCCTGCAACCTCCTAGCATCCTCTTTGCAGTTCACACTGCCACCCAGCTTTGAGTCATGTGCTAGTGTTACTTATTAGTATATATTGTAAATGGTTGCGGCCCCAGCACAGAGCCTTGTGGCATTCCGATCGCCACTGTCTGCCATTCTGACAGGAACCTGTTTAGTCCTACTCTGTTTCCTGTCTGCCCACCAATTCTCCATCAATGTCAATACCCTACCCCCAATACCATGTGCTCTAATTTTGCCACTAATCTCCTGTGGGACCTTATCAAAGGCTTTCTGAAAGTCTATACACTATATCCACTGGCTCTCCTTCATCCATTTTACTTGTCACATCCTCAAAAAATTCCAGAAGATTAGTCAAGTAGGATTTCCCCTTCATACATCCATGCTGACTTGGACCAATCCTTTTACTGCTATCCAAATGTGCCGTTATTACTTCTTTAATAATTAACTCCATCTTCCCCACCGATGTCAGGCTAACTGGTCTATAATTCCCCGTTTTCTCTCTCGCTCCTTTCTTGAAAAGTGGGGTAACATTAGCTACCCTCCCATCCACAGGAACTGATCCTGAATCTATAGAACATTAGAAAATGATCACCAATGCATCAACGATTTCTAGTGCCACCTCCTTGAGTACCCTGGGGATTTATCAGCCTTCAGTCCCATCAGTCTACCCAATACAATTGCTCGCCTAATGCAAATTTCTTTCAGTTCCTCTGTCTCCCTAGATCCTCTGTCCTCTAGTACATCTGGGAGATTGTTTGTTTCTACCTTAGTGAAGACAGAACCAAAGTACCTGTTCAACTCTTAGACTATAGGTGCAGGAGTAGGCCATTTGGCCCTTCGAGCCTGCACCGCCATTCAATGTGATCATGGCTGATCATCCCCAATCAGTACCCTGTTCCTGCCTTCTCCCTGTATCCCCTGACTCCACTATCTTTAAGAGCCCTATCTAGCTCTCTCTTGAAAGTATCCAGAAAACCGACCTCCACCGCCCTCTGAGGGAGAGAATTGCACAGACTCACCACTCTCTGTGAGAAAAAGTGTTTCCTCGTCTCCGTTCTAAATGGCTTACCCCTTATTCTTAAACTGTAGCCCCCTGGTTCTCGACTCCCCCAACATCGAGAACATGTTTCCTGCCTCTAGCGTGTCCAAACCCTTAATAATCTTATATGTTTGAATAAAATGCCCTCTCATCCTTCTAAACTCCAGAGTATACAAGCCCAGCCGCTCCATTCTCTCAGCATATGACAGTCCCGCCATCCCGGGAATTAACCTTGTAAACCTACGCTGCACTCCCTCAATAGCAAGAATGTCCTTCCTCAAATTAGGGGACCAAAACTGCACACAATACTCCAGGTGTGGTTTCACTAGGGCCCTATACAACTGCAGAAGGACCTCTTTGCTCCTATACTCAATTCCTCTTGTTATAAAGGCCAACATGTCATTCGCTTTCTTCACTGCCTGCTGTACCTGCATGCTTACTTTCATTGACTGATGAACAAGGACCCCCAGATCCCGTTGTACTTCCCCTTTACCCAACTTGACACCATTTCGATAGTAATCTGCCTTCATGTTTTTGCTGCCAAAGTGGATAACCTCACATTTATCCACATTAAACTGCATCTGCCATGCGTCTGCCCACTCACCCAACCTGTCCAAGTCACCCTGCATTCTCATAGCATCCTCCTCACAGTTCACACTGCCACGCAGCTTTGTGTCATCTGCAAATTTGCTAATGTTACTTTGAATCACTTCATCTAAATCATTGATGTATATTGTAAATAGCTGCGGTCCCAGCACCGAGCCTTGCGGCACCTCATTAGTCACTGCCTGCCATTCTGAAAGGGCCCCGTTAATCCCTACTCTTTGTTTCCTGTCTGCCAACCAATTTTCTATCCATGTCAACACTCTACCCCCAATACCATGTGCCCTAATTTTACCCATTAATCTCCTATGGGGTTCCTTACCAAATGCTTTCTGAAAGTCCAGGTACACTACGTCCACTGGCTCTCCCTTGTCCATTTTCCTAGTTACATCCTCAAAAATTTCAGAAGATTCGTCAAGCATGTTTTCCCCTTCGTAAATCCATGCTGACTCAGACTGATCCTGTTACTGCTATCCAATTTCTTCTGCCACTTCCTTGTTCCCCATAATAATTTCACCTGTTTCTACCTTCAAAGGACCCACATTTGTCTTTACTAAGCTTTTTCTCTTAATATACCTAAAGAAGCTTTTACTATCCTTCTTTATATTCTTGGTCAGCTTACCCTCGTACTTCCTATTTTCACCCCGTATTCCCCTTTTTGTTACCTTCTGTTGTTCTTTGAAAGTTTCCGAATCCTCTGGCTTCCCGCTACTCTTTGCTATGTTATACACCTATTCTTTTAGTTTTATTCCATCCCTAAATTCCCTTGTCAGCCATGGTTGCCTCTTACTCCCTTTAGAATCTTTCTTCCTCTAATTACTCTCAATTACTTTGGAAAGTTGAATTTTATAAAGCATTCAGTTGTTTTTCCCTTGTACTAAAAAGTGGTGAGGTTATTTCAATTAATTCCTGATATTCTGACTTGGTGATTAGTATGTGACATTTGGAAGACTTGACTATTGCAACAATTTTGGGGTTAATTACTTTTTCAAAGTTTAGCTTGGGAGTAAATAGCATGAGATGTATGAAATCTAATTCTTTGATGCAGAAACTTTAATACCAAAAGAGAATGCGTTTTTATGTTACAATGATTCATTAATTATTTGAATTGTGATCATTCATATAATTAGAACAAATTGCTTAACTATTACAAAATAGCTATTTAACATTATTATTGACAAAGTAGTAATATAAATTGTTCTCCATCTATTTATATACTTGGTCTTCTGACGGGAGAATCCTGTTGAAATTCTTGTTGCAGCTGTCAAAACACTGTAGGCCAAGTGGGCCTCTACTCTGTCTTACTGATTTTGGTGAAGTTAATTACAAGAATGCTGCAGCAAGAGTTTGCATAAAAGTGCCCTGGCACTGGGCCTTATTTGATCAGACAGCCCAGATGTTCCATGGGGGCATAGTAAAGTTTGCAAGGATAGTGAGGCAACACTTCCACTTGAATAACTTTGCAATTCTTGTTCCTATTGTTGTTTAAATGCCAGTAGAGGTTTCGAGGGGAGGCTATCCTCTGACTGCTGGGTTACACTCGAGATAGATGTGCAACCAACGTTATGTGCATTGATTCATTGGACACTGCACATTTGTCCTGCGGTGAGAGATTAGCGGTTACGGTGGCACAGCAGTAGAGTTACTGTCTTCCAGCGAATGCAGCGCTGAAGACCCAGGTTCAATCTCGACTACGGGAGCTAACTGTTTGGAGTTTGTACGTTCTCCCCGTGACCTGTGTGGATTTTCTTAGTGATCTTCGGTTTCCTCCCACACTCCAAAGACGTACAGGTTTGGAGGTTAATTGGCTTGGTAAATGTAAAAATTGTCCCTAGTGGGTGTAGGATAGTGTTAATGTGCGGGGATCGCTGGTCGGCACGGACCTGGTGGGCCAAAGGGCCTGTTTCCGCGCTGTATCTCTAAACTAAACTAAATTAGAGACTGGGCATATTACACTCCTTGGTTTAGAAGAATGAGAAATTATTTACGTGAAACCTACGGGACATGACAGCTAAGAGAAGCCAACACAGGACAAGAGAGGAGGATGACTGAACTTTGGTGCCTTCCCTCACAATGGGAAACTTTGATACTGCTGTGTGGGGATGTTTATGTTAAAGACTATATTGTTCTGTGTTTTTTATTTTATTCATATGGCTGTATGGTGACCACAAATTTCACTGTACTAATTGGTACATGTGACAATAAATGTCTCTTGTCTCTGAGTAGATAAAGAGTTGATCATTCAAGACTGAAGAGAAAATCTTTGAAGCTCTATCCTGTGAAAGTTAAGTTGCTAATGATCTGCACAGATTGATCACTTTTTGAGTGGGCATTTTGAAAATTGAGGGTCAGTGCAAGAAATTGGGACAAGTAAAGGATCCAGCCATGTAGTTATTGAATAGTGAAGATAACTAGAAGGGTTACTTTTTCTGCTAGATTGTAAGAGGCAGCTCCAAGATATTGTAATCCTGTTGAGGTTACTGGCCTTCCCTGGGTTGCAAACTCCTGACTTATGGTAGCCCTAAATAAAAAAAGCTCTCATAATATTGTCCCATGTACTGTATGTAAATGCATTATTTCCTGTATATACCAGTCAGCATGTCTTTGTGACACAGGGGGAGATTGGAGAATCCATGCCAATGGAGAATGTGCAAATTCCAAACAGCACCTCCCTAGCTGATGACCTGAACTCTTTCTACGCTCGTTTTGAGAAGGGCAACATCACCCCAGGCTTGCCGGCCAACGTCAACATCGCCAGCGTGCTGGCTATTGAAGCTGGAGGGAGGTCCATTGCTGGGGATGTGCACGCATGAGGAAAGCTGTAGGCACAGATGGCATCTCGGGGCGAGTACTTAAGTCTTGTGCTACGCAGCTAGCTCCGGTGCTCACTACAATATTCAACCTCTCCCTGGCCAAGTCCGTGGTCCCTGCCTGCTTCAAAAGATCCATCATTGTACCTGTACTAAAAAGTGCCTCCCCAGCTTGTCTGAATGATTACCGTCCGGTGGCCCTCACCTCGGTAGTCATGAAATGCTTTGAGAGGCTGGTGAAGAAACACATCAGCGCCTTCCTCCCTCGCAACATGGACCCGCTACAATTCGCATACCATCCGAACAGATCCACGGACTATGCGGTCTCCCAGGCTTCTGCACACCGCTCCCTCTCACCTTGACAGCCAGAAGTGGGGCTATGTGAGGATGCTGTTTATAGACTTCAGTTCAGCCTTCAACACGATAGTCCCCACCAGACTGGCCGAGAAGCTGCTGGAACTGGGGCTCAACACCCCCCTGTGTGCCTGGGTCCTGGACTTTCTCACCGCCAGGCCCCAGGTAGTCAAGATGGGAGGAAATACATCGAAGTCCCTCACCCTGAGCACAGGATCCCCCTAGGGTTGCGTCCTCAGCCCCCTACTGTACTCCCTGTACACACATGACTGTGTGGCTAGGTTCAGCTCCAACTCTATAATCAAGTTTGCTGATGACACTGTGGTGGTGTGCCTAATCTCCGATAATGATGAGAAGGCCTACCGGGAGCAGGTGGCTGATCTGGCACTCTGGTGTCGGGACAACAGCCTTCTCTTGAATGTCACTAAAACTAAGGAGCTGATCGTGAACTTTTGAAGGGCACAACATCTGAGGACGTACACACCATTGAAGATAAATGGGGATACTGTGGATAGGGTGAGCTGCTTTAAATACCTGGGAGTCCACATCTCAGAGGATCTGACATGGACATCACATGCTGCCACGCTGGTGAGTAAGGCAAGGCAGCGCCTTTACCACCTCGGGCAATTGAGGAAATTCAGAGTGTCTCTGAGGATCCTCCAGTGCTTCTACTCAGCGGCTGTAGAAAGCATCTTGTCTGAAAACATCACAATTTGGTTTGGGAACTGCTCTGCCCAGGACAAGAAGGCTCTGCAGAGAATAGTGCGTTCGGCCGAACGCACTATGGGAACTACACACGCCCCCCTGCAGGAACTATGCATCAGAAGGTGCAGATCCAGAGCCAACAGGATCATGGGGGACCCTTCCACCCCAGCAACAGACTGTTCCAGCTGCTACGGTCAGGCAAACGCCTCCGTTGCCATGCTGTGAGAACGGAGAGGATGAGAAGGAGTTTCTTCCCAGAGGCCATTAGGACTGTAAACTCCTATCTCACCAGGGACTAACTTACTGTACCAATTTACTGTTGTGTAGTGTCTTTTTAAATTGCTGTTTCTTCTTTTTTCTCCCGCAAATATGTAATTCTGATTCTGTTCCATTCTGTTTTGTAGTTTTTTTGCACAATCCGCAAGCATTGACACTTTTCATTTCACTGCACATCTAGTATGCGTATGTGACGAATAAACTTGACTTGACTTGAGGTTAGTATCAAGCGCTAGTCATTGGAACTCCGATGTAGCGACACTGCTGTTATGTAGGAAAGCATAAGTCAGGATTTTGCAGATCTCGCTCTGAGATAGAATGGGTGAAGCCAAATTACCAGTTATCAGGATCTGGACAGGGATGCATGGATGTCCTCATGATTAGGTATTTATTCATTATCAAGGATGGGAAATTAGACAGAGCATGTTGCCTTAATCCTTGAATTCTCAAAGTATTACTATTGTAGAAGCTCTGTGCCACAAGCCCAGAGTCATAATTCTATGCAATAAAAGTACATTTGTCATACTGTGAATTCATCATATGACTGACTAATCTGCACAAAATCAGGAGATGTATATTAATGATAGATGTATAATTTTTAATAGGTGCTAATATTTATTGAGGACTTGAAATTGTCCATCTGGTGTTTGGTCATAGCTGCATGACTAAGCTCTAAGGTTCCAGGATCCCAAACAAGTTCTGCAGTTGAGTATAACTTGGTTAAAATGGTGACTCTGTTACAGTACAACAGGTAAATAAACAATAAGAAAGAATAATACTGAATAGAGGCTAGACACATGGAAAACCAATGAATGGTTTCTAAATCTAAAAATATTTAAAAGTTCTTAAAATCCAACTAATCAAAACTTTAATTTTTATATTAGATTTTTCTTGTATGTTGATGTTTTGTGTTTTCAAAATGAATACAACATGATTGAAATTACCTTATACTTTGCCTACTTTCAGCCACTCCACTCCATTTAAATGGTTGAAATTATTGTATTATGCCATGATTAACTTGCTGCAGGTTTTTAAGTTGTTTCTCCCCAGTGGGTAAGAAAGCAGCCAGTAAAGATTTCAAAAGTAATCCCAAAAGTAGTGGCACTTAAGATAAGAGAATGCTGGTAATTCCATGCAGTGCTGTTGCCATTTCCCCATGTAATCTAGCCTGACCAAGTTTATGCTTTTGCAGAATGCCTTAATATTCTCTTTGTCAGTGTTTTTTTTCTGTTCAGTAGCAGCCGTTAGATTTGTGGTATTGCATTAGGTGTAGCTGATTGCTTCCAGAGTTCAAGGTTGACTACGGTGTAGAACCTGTATTTTTGGTAGATGCCTGGGAAATTGGGAAAACCAATGGTAAACTGATATCACAATTAGCCCAAAGGTAAGTGCAGTTATTTTAAAGAAAAGCTTAGTTTATGCCTAACATCCTCCAACATGTCATTATCGTGGAAACTGAGACTATTGTCGCCTTTCCTTCGAGAGGTGAGGTTGGGCATACTGCCGAACCCCTTTCTAAACTGGCCCTTATCCAAGTCAAATATTTATCGTCTCAGAGAAGATCACTGCAGACATTGGCAAGGAACACTTAAATGAAGCTAATGGACTGGTAGGAGGATATTCCACCTTTTGTTTTCTTTCATGGTTTTGTTTTTCCTAAAGTTAAAACTATTGCTTTTAGCTGCTATGGATTGCTGTCTCAGATAAATATATTTTACACATAAATTATGAATAAAGATAAGAAAATGTTTCAAACACATGTTATATTTTCTTATTCCAGTAGCGAACACATTAAGGATTAAATGAAAATAATAAATTCTTTAACTTTTTTAATATCTCATAATTGTAGATTAATGATCTGAACTAGAACTGGGACTGTGTAAGTAGTGTGTGAACAGCAGAACAAGAAAGGAAGCTATTGAGTTGACAGAATTCTAGATTAATTCCCTGGTAGTGTAGTTAACAATGGAAAGGCCAATTTGGTTTTAAGTCGGCATGGAAAAAAAACGACATTGCTGTTGAATAAAAGGCAAGCCTCAGTTGTACAGCGCAGGAGAAATGTGGTGATGTTAAATTGTTCCCAAGAGTATTGTGCAATTTGTAATCTAACCAAACTCAATTAAGTCTTCAGAGTGAGTGTTGAGGTATTTAAAATTGCCAAGAAATAATGCTGATGCAGTCTTGCTCGGGGATGCAAGCAGAAGCCTCCACGTGGCGCATCCCGGGCAATGCTGACGACAGAAACTGTACCACAGTGACCGACTGAAGTAGCCAATTCTGCAACCACTGACTGTCAACCGTCACTGACCGACCGGAAAGACGTGATATAGAAGATGGCCGGACATGAGGAAGAAGTCTTGCTTGATGTTCGGATGGAGCATCTTAAAGTATCAATTGCAGCCAAAGTTTTGTACCACTGATCCACACACAAGGTCAAACTGTGGCAGTTGGGGAATACACATTTCAGTAATAAAGTCTAGAGTTTAATCATAAATGTAGGATATGAGTCTACAGGATTGTTTAAAAAAAAAAAAACTGATTCACGAATGCTCATTCAGGAAAGAGTGCTACTATTTATGTCTGTTCTGCTCTATCTGTGATTATTAGCAGCCTGGTAGCAGCAAGAGGTGAATTATTGATTTTATGCTTGTGTAATGCTTTTCATTGCATGTTAAAGTATTAATGGATATTTAATGTATATACTGTTGGACAGAGCTTGGGAGGAGTAACCTTGATAACTTAGTGGATGGATATATTTTGTGGCTCTTATCAGAAGATGTTGATGCAGACATCTGTTTCCTGGGAGTTGTACTAGTACACATCTGCTTAGATTTAATACAAACCAAATTGTTTAGGCTACAGAAGATATACAACTCAGTGTATGAGACCTGCCCT
This sequence comes from Malacoraja senta, assembly GCA_038087875.1. Classification (NCBI taxonomy): domain Eukaryota; kingdom Metazoa; phylum Chordata; class Chondrichthyes; order Rajiformes; family Rajidae; genus Malacoraja; species Malacoraja senta. The sequence goes on from CM075977.1 coordinate 313,005,298, forward strand.
TGGTCAAACCGATTATTGATATTGAAATTATTCAAACCTTGTTCAGCAATTTCCGATTGCTTTGTCTACAATGACAGCCACCAGTGCTACAGCAGTTTGGATCTCTGTGATGTGCAGTATGGAAAGGATATAAAATGTTTGAATTATAAAGACATCTATTTTACAATCTAGTAGAAATGATGATAAATTGTTCTTGGGAGAGTTGCATAATTTAAATTGGTTGTCAAATGTTGAATCTTTTCGCTGTTGAGTTAAAATTGGCAACAAATAATTTTGCAGTTCTGCTTGATATAAAATATCAAATCTACGGGGATATCAATAGCTCAATAATTACCTTGCAGGATTGGCAGGCAAAGTTCTGGGCCATTATTCCAGATGTGAGTTTGAATTTCACCATGTCATCTAGCAAATGGAAATTCGAGTAATTAATAAAATCTGAAATTGAAACTAAAGTAACTAGTTTTAGTTGTCTTGACACTACTGCATTGGCCTATTAAAATCTATCTGGTTCACTAATGTCCCTGCTGGATAGAAAACCTGTCTTCCTTTTCTGGTCTACCTTTTTAAATGTGACTTCAAACCCAACATTATAATTGACTCTCAACTGCCTCTGTTTAGGGCCAATTAGGGATGGCATAATATATAGAAAAGCAAAAGAACTGCAGCTGGTGGAAATCTGAAATAAAAAGGCCAAATGCTGGGACTGCTTTGCAGGTCAGGCAGTATCCGTGGAGGGAGAAATAAAGATACCTTTTTCTGAAACTGTAACCGCAGGAGAATAGAGATGGAGTTCCTTGAGATTTGTTCTCAGTTGATGGAAGGAACGGGGTTAGAATTGATATCAAAATGGATGAAGATGGATCTTTTGGAGTTTTAATGGAGAAAAAATAAATTTCACCCAAGACCGGTGGTCAGCTGGCATCAGGAATGATTTCATCTGTAATCATGGATCTTTAGAGAAAAGCTTCTCGATGTTGGGGTACGTCAGAACCAGGGGCCACAGTTTAAGAATAAGGGGTAAGCCATTTAAAACAGAGATGAGGAAATACTATTTTTCACAGAGAGTTGTGAGTCTGGAATTCTCTTCCTCAGAGGGTGGTGGAGGCCGGTTCTCTGGATGCTTTCAAGAGAGTTAGATAGGGCTCTTAAAAATAGTGGAGTCAAGGGATATGGGGAGGAGGCAGGAACGGGGTACTGATTGTGGATGATCAGCCATGATCACATCAAATCAAATCAAATTCAATTTTATTGTCATTGCACTTTTCAGTGCAACGAAATGGTTTAGCCTGCAGTCATAACATAGAATAAATAACAAAACACACACTGAACACAGTTTAACATCCACCACAGTGAGTCCACCAGGCACCTCCTCACTGTGATGGAATGCAAAAAGTCCCAAAGTCCTTGTCTCTTCCCTCCTTGTTCTCCCTCTGGGCTGAGGTGATCCAGGCCTCCGATGTTGTGACCCCGCCGGGTGATGGTAAGCAAGTCCCGCGGCTGAATCCGAGCTCCGCGAACGGGCCGGTTCAAATTCCGCGGCCCGGGGCGGTCGAAGCTGCCGCCCTCCAGTCCAGCGGACAAAGCTGTTGTTGCGGGAGCTCCGGAAAAACAAGTCACCAACCTGTGACCTGCGAGCTCCCGAAGATGTCGTCCACTGGCCCGCGGCCGAGCCTCCGAGGCTCCGAAGTCGGATCGGAAGTCGGGTCGCAACACCACCACAGCCCCGAAGTCGGCCATCCTCGCGTTGGGAAGTCCTGGCTCTGCCTCCGGAGCCCCGAGATCGGTCCCAGTTGGAGGCCGCCAGCTCCGCGATAGGCCTCAGCGCAGATGGAGACGGGGGATACGGCAAGAAAGGTCGCATCCCCCCGAAGGAAGAGTCAAAAAACATGTTTCTCCCCCCCCCCACACAAATACACAACTAAAATAAACCGAAATAAACTGTAACAACGGGACAAAAGAAAACAAAAAAAGAAAAGACAAACGGACTGCAGGCGAGCCGCAGCTGCAAGGCAGCGCCGCCACTTCCGAACATTGAATGGCGGTGCTGGCTCGAAGGGCTGAATGTCATACTCCTGCACCTATTGTCTATTGTCTAAAAAGGTGGAGGTCTGGGGACCTTGGGGGTGATAATAGAGAGTGAGAAAAATACAGTATTACTGTAACTAGGGTGGAGCAGCTAGTGAGGATCTCAGTATCAAAAGGGAAACATTGGTGCATTTATGCTGTCTGTTCACTGCTTTGCAAGGGGTAAAACCATAATTTGTAATACTGAATATAATTATTTGTATACACAACATAATGCATGGTTAAATTAAAAATGTTTTTTAACTGCGAAAACTTGTTATGAGGCATATTTAAAGCAATAGAATTCTGCAAGCTTATGTAAATGAGAAGCTTTTAAGGTAACCGTTTTTGTGCTTTAGAGAAACCTTGAAAGCTTACGTTTTGCAGGAAGATCATAATAGCTCAGTTCATGTGAAACACTAACGTCGTTCACATGTCATTCATCTGGTCTTTTTGATGCTAATAAATTCTGCTCATACATTAAGAAAGTTTGCCGGTCGTGGTGGTATTTCCATTGAGTGTTCACTCTAAAGTTGTCTGCAGTGATGTAGTAATTAACTCCATTTAAGGCTTGCTAATAGTCGGAGAAATTCTAGCAGGAGGGAATATGATGCTTTATTTTGTGCATTCACGAGGCAAAACCCTAAGCTATGACCCACGGTTTTAATTTGCATGAAAAGAAAATGATATGCAGGTCTTGACAAGCAAACTATACAGAGCACTTTCACAAGGCTGGGCTGTGACAGCATTCACTTTCTATTGCCTGTGGATAAGAGGCTCATTTTGGTCTAGGTTGTTTGTCTGGATGCATTAAATATTCTTGTTAAACACGAGTGGATTATGTGTGAACCAAGATTTGATGCTTACAAAGGCCTTGTTGCCCGGTGAGTTTTTGTTACATGTACTTCAGTGGCAAAGCTTAATGGTGTGTATATTCTGTGCCTATGTGTCCATGAACAAAGCATGTGAGATGACGACCATTTTTAGAGCAAATCTAGCCAGTTGTTGAAAAGGTAACTGGCCAGTCATACATGTTGCAGTCATTTACTTAAACTTTTATCGAAGAATTGTTTTCTGGAATATCAATTGTTCGAACTGTTCAATAAAACATAATTTATTAGTTCTAAAATGATATGTATTAAAATCTCTTTCATCTCAAAGTGTGCTGTAAAGCACAAGGACAGTTTACTGTTAAAGCTTCTACTTTGTGTTGTTAATATAATCATTGGTTGTTGTGGTTTTATTGTACGAAAAATAATAGTAGAGGCATTAAAATGATTGGGCCTAGATTCTTCTTGTGTAATGTCTAACTTGCTGGTTTGATTAAATGGCAAGCAATAAATATGGTTTATTTTTTTTAATAGTTTCCACTACATTTGAGGGAAAAAGCCCTTAAATTCAGATCCGAGCAATAAGGTTGTTAATGCATGGAGTCAGCAGGATGTTTGGCCATTGAAGCTCTGTGGTGTCTTTGTGGGCAGTGTTGTTGGTCACTTTCTCATCTCTTGCCCCAGAGTCTTACAACTTTCTCCTCCTTGTATTGATCAAAATCAGAATTTGCCATCTCTGGAGAGTTCTCGATCATAACTTTTTCTTGTCACCCCTTGCTCTTTTACCAAGTTCCTTAATCTCTCTTCTGTGGTTTCCTGAACTTTCTACTCATTGGAATTTTCTCTCTTCATTTTGTCTAAACTCTTAATGATTTTGAATATTTCTAACATACATCATTCATTAATATGAGAACAATCTCAGATCTCTTCTATCCATGTGACTGAAGTCCCTTAGTACTTTTGCACCATTCCACTAAATCTTTTCTCCAACTTCTCCAATTCCTTCAGAGAGATATAGGCCAAAGGCAGAGATTACTGTAGAAGGATATCATGTACTGTGGGCTGCAAGAACCAATTTCAGTGCTGTACATTTCTGATTCTGTGAATGTGAATTCCTTGCTGCAAACATTTTTTTTAATGAACTTTTCAATTTGTTCTGCCTATGTCAGTGTGGAATTTTTGGATGTATTTTCCCTCCTGCAGTAGTTTACATCACTTCCCTTGGCTCCCTATACACTCATGGCTGCAGCCAAATTCTGCTCTAACTTCTAACACTACAGGTTTCCAAATGACCAGAGCTGTATGATATTCAGATAAATTATATCCAGTTACATTAAATATATGCGCTTGAAACATTACCAGAAAAATAACTCTGCTACTCATATCCTGTGTTTTTAAACTTGAGTCCCACATACTGGCAATGTGTGATTACATTCTGTTTCTTCCATACCTGACTTTATTCTTACACTATTACAGATTTTGCAGTGATATACTAAATCAATATTTAAAAGGCATACAAATGGGATTGTAATATTTGCAAATAAGGATATAAAGCACAATGGCAAAGTAGTAATCTGAAATGTATAAATTGCCTAATGCTTTCAGGTAATGATTTTCCCATCTGTGTGCTGAGCTTGTCCTGAGAGATGGTCGAGATCATGCTTAAAAGCAGAAAATGCTAAGAAAGCTCAACAGGTCAGGTATTATCTGTGGGAAAAAGGAGATTAATGTTTTGGGTCAAAGACTTCATCAAAGCAGAAAAAGAGAGAAAACAAGTTCATTTAGGTATCTGAGAAGGCAGGCAGTTGGTGGAGCAAATGGATCTTCTGTGATGGGGGTGGGGCAGTTATGCTTTGTGTATATAGTCATGTTGCTAATGTTGTGAAGTCCAAGTAACATTGTGTTGTCTGCCCCACTGGGACCGCTTCTACAAGTGAGAAGATGCAAATGACAGAAAAAAACAGAAAGAAAAGGAATGGTCAGCAAAAATTGACATTCTTGGTAAACGGAAAGTGCAGGTTCATCATAATCATAATTATACTTTATTAGCCAAGTATGTTTTGCAACATACAAGGAATTTGATTTGCCATACAGTCATACCAATAAAAGCAACAAAACACACAAAATACATTTTAACATAAACATCCACCACAGTGACTCCTCCACATTCCTCACTGTGATGGAAGGCGAAAAAAAAAGTTTCGCTGGGGGAAAACAAATTTCAGCATTGTACCCAGTGGAAAAAAATGAGATGAGCTCACAGTGGGCAGTGCAGGAAGCCATAGAGGGTGAGAGATGGAGAATTAAAGTGGCAGGATACCAGAAGCTTGTGTCACTCCTGCCGATCAAATGCAGGTGCTCTTAGTTTAGAGATACAATGTGAAAACAGGCCCTTCCGTCCACCGAGTCCATTCCGACCATCCATCTCCTGTACACTAATTCTATGTTATCGCACTTTTTGCGTCCTACGCACTAGGGGCAATTTACAGAAGCCCATTAATTTATAAACCTGCATGTCTTTGGAATGTGGGAAGAAACTGGAGCACCCGGAGAAAACCCCGCAATCACATGGAGGAGGTAGAAACTCCGCGCAGACAGCAACTGTAATCGGGATTGAACCTGGGTCTCTGGTGCTGTGAGGTAGTAGCTCTACCACTACACCACTGTGCCACCCTGTAAAGCAATCACCCCTGTTTGTGTTTGGTTTTTCTGTTGCAGAGGAGGACACATTGTGCAATGCACCAGATCAAATTAGTGCAGGAGAATCACTGTCTTACCTGGAAATATTGTTTGGGTCTTTGGATGGTGGGCAGGAAATAAGTAAAAGGACAGGTTCCTACAGTTGTATGGAAGGTGCCATAGAGCAGGAAGTAGTAGACAGTGATGTGTAAGTAGACCTGAGAGTTGCAGAGTTCTCTTAAAATGCTTAAAGAGTGGGGGTATATGTATGAGGTGGTGGAATCGTGGAGCTGACAGAAATCGCAAAGGATGATTAATTGAATGTGGAGGTTGGTGAGGTTAAGTGCAAGAACCAGTGCTACTCTGGTGGGTTTAGAATAGAATGGCAGGGGAGTGAGATCTAATACAGGACTGAGGCAGGTGAAAGGCTGGAAGTCTTTTTGGAAGTTGCTGAAAGAAAGTTCAGTGGACAGAAGCACAACAGGGAGCGAGGAAGGACAATTAAATTCAACTGCATTTATTTTAATGCGAGAGGCCTGATGAACAAAGTGGATGAACTCAGGACATGGGTAGGTACGTGTGACTGGGACATTGTCGGAAGTTGTTGACTTCCTCGTCAACAGAGCACAATTGGTACAAATTGGCAACAACACTTCCTCCTCAGGCTGTGCTCAGCCCCCCCCCCGCTCTACTCGCTCTAAACATATGTCTGAGCAGCCGGACACTGTTCTAACACCATCTTTAGTCTCCAATGACACCACAGTTGTTGGGCAAATTACGGATAATGACGAGTCAGAGTATGGGAGGGAGATCGATCATCTGATTGAATGGTGCCAGAATAACAATCCTGCTCTCGATGTCAGTAAAACCGACTGACTTTAAAAGAGGAAGGCCAAAGATCCACAAATCTGTCCTCATTGATGGGCCAATGGTGGAATTTGTTCATTGGTTAATAGTAATCTCACTCCTCACAGTTTCTTATGGATGCTGGCTGTGCCAATCAGGACAAAGTAGATTATTTTCTGAGCACTGCTCAGTGGCAGGAAGCTCGTCAACTTTGCCTCAGGCAAACCGAATGCACAAACTAAACTGAAGACGACTGTCAAACTGCACAACATTGTTAGAAACTGGCTAGTAGTCCATGTCACATTTCTGACTAGTGTAGAGTAAAAACCTTACAAATGGGAATTCTTACAATGTTTTAATTATTTAAACCCACTTCCAACTTTAGATATTAATGATTTTGAGTGTGATAAACATCTAAGCAGACATATATCAGACATGAGAACCTTTTATTTAAATGTATATAACATCTCTTGCAAACCACATAACCTCGCAGAAATATATTTCTAGTATGCAGTGTTATGGAGGTAAATGAGGTAGCTAATTTGTGTCCAGTGGTATTCTAACAAAAACATAACTATTTTAAACGTTGACTGAGGGATGAAGTTTGGCCGGTACATGAGAACTTTCTTGCTCTTTGAATGACACCCAGGCAAACTTTGCATCCACATAAGAAGCAGGATTTGGTTTAACATCTTGTTTGAGAGAAGGCATTCATTCCCTAAAGCACAATACTATTCTGTGCTGGTTTAAAATGTCATCTATTCAAGTGTCTGGAATGTGACTTGAAGCCATGACCTTCTGACTCCAAGGCACGTGTGCTCCGCTGAGCCAAGAGTGGACATAAGTGACCGACAATGTTGTCTTTATCTCAAAGTGACTGCTGTAGTTTGCAAAAGAAAAGTCCTGTGTTAAAAATAAGCAAACAGCATGAAGTTCATTTGACAATTATGGAGGTTGTAGTAATTTCTATTTCCTGTTTTTAAGAAATAAAACTTCTTGAATTAACATCTGAAAATATCAGTGTCATTATATGGATGTTATATGCTGGAATAATTTCCAGTCCCAGAACCAGGTCAACAAAGAGTGACGAAAGAATATTTCTGATTTCTTTCCAAGCAAAATGACCAAGATTTTCCAGGATTACCCTAATTATGACTTCCTTTACCCACACCACTGAAAGATATCTAAAATGCTTCCAACGATTATAATATATAAGATTCCAAAGACTATAAATCTACAAGATTAAACACGTAAATGACATAATCTGACATACAAAGATGCAATGTTTGAAAAGTGAAACACTGTCACCCTGAAAAAAATTAAAATCAATTAAAGCCCTTACACTTATGGCCCTGTCCCACGGGCAGGCGGATACTGGCGGTGAAGCGCGGCGTCGCCGGAAGCGGGGACCACGCAGCTACCGCGAGAGCGCCGCGCGTATGCCGCGCGAGCGCCACACGGATGCCGCGCGGGGGCCGAGTGATCTCCGTACGGCCGGTCCCACGAGCTTGTGGTAAGTAAAAAAAAATTAAACCTTACCGGAAGCTGTTGCCGCGCGTATGCCGAGTGATCACCGCACGGCCTGTCCCACGAGCGCGGCGTCGGGTGATGACGACTGTGGCGGTGCTCGTGCCGCACTGGCGGCGGCTGTGCGGTAGGACAACATTTTTGAACGTTGTCTATTTTTTGTGAACACCGTGCGGTGTGCGTGCGACCGACCCCGCAGTCTCTGGTGGTCCACGAGCGGTCCCAACTTCCTGCTTCACCGCCAGTAACCGCATACCCGTGAGACAGGCCTTTTACACTTTTGGCCCATCTTATGGTCGAAGGTTGCACCTAACCTAATCACGTCCTGTGAAGACATCAATAACAAAGTAGCTTTATATATTTATCAACTAGATTTGCTCTGACAGGAAAACCCAAAAAGTAAATTAATTTAGGAGCAGCCCAATCATGCAACTAAATGGTTTTTTTATAGTCTCCACCCCAACACCACAAAATGTATCGTCAATCAAACAAATCTGCTGTTTGTGGCTCTTCTTTGCAGCTAAAATTGACAATTCCCACTTTTTGTCCCAAACCTCCCTATTCCCATGATCTCAATTTCCTTCCCAATTGCTGTCTGGCCACTCCCTTACAATCCATGATGCATCCCATCCCTCCAGTTGTCAGTCTGACATTATTTCAGCCTGTTGATTTTCTCTGCTGCAGATGACGATTCCCAAGCAGCTGTCAAATAAACAGCTTTAAGAAAAACTCTTCCATTCAACTAAGCCTCTCCATTCCTGGAGTTTGCTAAGATTGCACTCCTGTCTGTGCCAATGACATTGTGACTGGAGTAGACAATAGGTGCAGTAGAAGGCCCTTCGAGCCAGCACCGCCATTCATTGTGATCATGGCTGATCAACCACAATCAGTACCCCTTTCCTGCCCTCCCCATGTCCCTTGACTCAGCTATCTTTAAGAAATCTTTGAGAAATCCACAGATTCACAACTCTCTGGGTGAAAAAGGTTTTCCTCATCTCTGTTCTAAATGGCCTACCCCTTATTCTTAAACTGTGGCCCCTGGTTCTGGACTCCCCCAACATCGGGAACATGTTTCCTGCCTCCAGCGTATCCAATCCCTTAATAATCTTAGTATCCATTTGCCTAGAAATGTTGATATTCTCACATTTAGGTTGCAAAAAGTGCAAAATAGAACATAGAATAGCCCCTTTGGCCCATGTGATGCAAAATCAAATGAATCTCCTGCTGCATATGGTCCATATCTCTCAATTTTCTGCACATCCAAGTGGTTATCTAAAAGCCTATTCAATATTTCTCCCTATCGATGTAAACCGATGCCTTCTTACTTGATATTTCCACCCCGAGAAAAACATTCTAAATGTCTATCCTATGTATGCCTCTCATCTCTAAACTTATAAAACTCTGATCTTGGATGTGTGTGTATTTGTGTGTGATGTTCGTGTGCATTTCAAATCTCCTCGAAAACACGATGCGCTATCGGTGAAATGTTTACATATTCCGATAGAGATTTACACCATGATGCCAATAATCACCTTATCTGAAAATTTCATGCATTATTTCTCGAGTTATTTATGAAAATGTTCACAAATCTCAAATAACTTTGAAAATAAACTAAATGGTCTCGCTGATGACGTCACAATGGATCTGCCTGCCTCTGCTCGCACTGCGAGTGACGTCACCCCTGTTCTGTCTTCTGTACTTATTGGCTTCTTAACTTTTACTTCTTTAAATTTGTCACCTAGCGTTTTTAAACTGTTGCTCAGGTCGTGCTGCGCGCTCCGCTGGGCTCCTTTTAGTTCTAGAACATAGCGGCCGTTATCGCCGCATGGGCATGGGGCAGCGCGTTGCGAAGGTGGCCGTAGCGGCCATTAGTCCCTCTGGGAGAGGCCGTTCTATGGAGACTTGTGATTCCTCCGTCGATCGCAGGGACTCGGGAATCGTGACGCCTTTCCCTCTCTGGTGATCCCAATCCCACCTGGCGATCTCTGGCCGTCACGGGGGACGACCTCCACTCCGTCTTCCCCGCCCGATCATCTGTTCCCAAATTTCCTGGAATTTAATGGTATTTCCTGAAATTTTCAAAAATGCTTCCTGCGTGCTATTTGTTGTTTTTTTCTTTCGCGGGCACACGTTAACAACACAAAGAAGAACAACACAAAACAGATCTATGTAACTACACTGTAGCTGCCTGCTTCTGTTACTCACTTGTACAATGTTAAGCAAGGCATTATGCACTGTGCACATATATGATGTAGCCTAGCCTGCATGGTATGCATATTGTGTGTTCAGTGCAGTGTGTGACTGGAATACAGTGTCACAAATAACTCAATACAACAATCAATCAAATTATTTATTTGTCACATGCACCAATTAAGGTGCAGTAAAATGTGAGTTACCTCAGCCTCTAATTAGCCTCAAACTAAACTACTGGGTTGTGACGGCTCCCTCCCTCTCCCTTCACCATCTCTCGCTCTCCCTCTGTTCTCGCCCCCTCCTCTCCTCCCCTTTCCTCCTTCTCTCCTCCCCCTCCCTCCCCCTTTCTCTCCCCCCACTCTGCCTCCCCCTCCCCCTCTCTATCCCCCCTCTCTCACACTCTCCCATCCCCCCTTCCCTCCTCTCTCTCTCCCATTCCCCCCCCCACCTACTTCTCTCCCCTCCCTCCCTTGCAGCGTTGGAGGGCCCGCGACTGGGGGGGGGGGGGGAGGAGTGGGAGCGGTGCCTGGTGTCGGGTCACGGCTGCTGCCAGGACTGGGTTCAGAGTCAGTCGTACCCGCTCCCGCCCGGCAACGGGAGAACGGTCTCCCCGGACCCACTCCCTGGATGCCGGTCTAACCGGCAGCGAGGCACCGACGCCGCGGATGGAGATGATGGACCGGGCGGGCAGACACTGAAGCTGTGGGCCCGGAGAAACTTGACACCCATGATAAAAAACAGACTCCCACTCACCCAGACTAGGCACGAGGCGATGTACTATTGTATGTAGTGAAAATGGTGGTGATCTGATCCCGCCCGGGCCCACTGCGCACACGCGGGGAGACGGCGTCATTTTGCGTCCCTAACACGTCACCGGCCTCCCCAACTGCGCAGGCACGGACGGTCGCAATTTTTTTTCTCCCAATTCATCCCGCGGGCCAGATTTCCCGAAATTATTTCATTTCCCTAAAATTACCCGAAGACAACCAGAATTTCCCGAATTTCGGGTAATTTTCTTCAAAGTGGAAACTGCCTCCCCCCTCCTCTCCTCTCCTCCCCTCTCCCACCCTCCCCTCTCCCACCCTCCCCTCTCCCCTTCCCCTCTCCTCCCCTCCCTCTTCTCCCCCTCGCCCATACCAGCGACTGAACTGTATCCTGCTCTAATTCCAAACATTTTATGTTCTCTGCCAATTTAGAGATTTGGTGTGGTATAGGATTAGACATGCTCCAGTTGAGCAACGTGTGTTTACTGGGATTTCATCAGATCTTTCGACAAATAGCTGTACAATGAACAGTATTTCACGATTGTAATAATGGCGATACATATTTGTCTCCTTTAATTCATTGCCCTAACTCACTATTCTGTAACTTAAAGATATCAATATATTGGTCATGTGAGCTGAAAAATGACAATGGAATTCAATGTATGGTTGCAAGTGGCAATACATTTTCAAGGGTGAACAAAGCCATTAAGGCTACCCCTGTATTACAGTACCTCGGATAATGGAAATTTGCCCTTACGGAAATCTCAGACATAGAATAGAACTTTGCTCTCTCTGAATAGGTCCTTTTTTTTAAATTTTCAGCTCTGACTCCTATGTAACTACTAATGAATGCTCAAATGATGTGGCTTTGCATTACAGAAAATCACAATATGGATTGTTTTCTGGTTAAACCCTCCCTTCCCCAATAACATGTGGATCTTCTAGACACAACTATTTGCACAATCCTGCATACATTTTCCCCTCAAAATCCAAACCAAAGTTAAGAAATTTAAAAAAAAATCAATCATGGAAGCTACTTCCATCCATTCCAGTCCAATTTAAAAAAAGAGCTACTTAATCCTGCAGATTGTGGCTCTTCAAAGGCAGGTCTAACTACTTGAGCGCAACAGTGGTATCTGTATCTTCCACTTTGTCAGGTAGTGTTTCAGGAGCCCACCACCATTCAGATGAACTTCTTTCCGTCATCTATTTTCAAATCTACCAGCCCTAGCACAAGACTCTTATTCTTATTTTATCTTGGCCCCTCCGTTTTATATTAACTCTGTTCCCCAAAAAAAACATTCTTTGCTTATTCACTTTTCCTTGGGGTCAAAAAAGGATCCCTTTTACAAATTAATCAGCTGATGGAGAACACAAAGTAACTCATTGAGTCAGGCAGCATCTCTGGACAATATGGACTGGTGACATTTCAGGTCAGGACCGTTCTTCAGACCCACCCAGTTGATGGACCTGTCCTTGCCTTTATGGGTCTGTGGATATGCACTCAGTTTGTTACTCAATATCCTCCCAGTTGTTTTACATTTCCTACCCTTGTTCTAACACACCAAAATCATTGCCTTCCATTTCTCTAGATTAAATTATATTTGTCACTTTGCTGTTTAACTGATCAGATCTTCTACATTGCCATACAATATAAAAGTTTTCTTCTCATGAAGTCGCACAGAAAATGTTCAAATCATTGGCAAACTTTTGGCAGAACAAGTGACAAATATCTGAGCCCTTTGGAGTTTGACTCGTACTGCTTTCCAGTCACAAAAACAGTCCCCAACCATTGCCCTTTGCTTCTAATGTGAGCTAATTGTGGAGGTAGATGCAAGTAGCTTTTGCTGTCAGGAAATTGTGCAGACTAAATTAGATCCTCTTATCTACATGCCTTAATTTGTGGAGTTTGCTCCCTTGGTTGAACAATAAAACAAGTCATCCAAGTCATGGTAGGAATAGTCTCTCAAACCAGTCCCACCATTCAATATGATCAAGGCTGATATTCCCTTAACTGCGACACTGTTTCTGCACCAATTCGACATAGCCTTATCTTTCAAAAATGTATGTATCTTACCTTTAAATACTTTACTGGCCTTGCCTCCTTAACCTGTAGTAGAAAATTCAATAAATTCACCACTCTGCCTGAAGAAATTCCAAGCGCCTTGATTTTTAAAAAATGTCAATAGACAATAGATGCAGGAGTAGGCCATTCGGCCCTTCGTGCCAGCACCGCCATTCAATGTGATCATGGCTGATCATCCCCAATCAGTACCCCGTTCCTGCCTTCTCCCCATATCCCCTGACTCCGCTATGTTTAAGAGCCCTATCTAGCTCTCTCTTGAAAGTATCCAGAGGACCAGACTCCACCGCCCTCTGAGGCAGAGAATTCCACAGACTCACAACTCTCTGTGAGAAAAAGTGTTTCCTCGCCTCTTTTCTAAATGGCTTACCACTTATTCTTAAACTGTGGCCCCTGGTTCTGGACTCCCCCAACATCGGGAACATGTTTCCTGCCACTAGCGTGTCCAAACCCTTAATAATCTTATATGTTTCAATAAGATTCCCTCTCATCCTTCTAAACTCCAGAGTATACAAGCCGAGCCGCTCCATTCTATCAACATATGACAGTCCTGCCATCCCGGGAATTAACCTTGTAAGCCTACGCTGCACTCCCTCAATAGCAAGAATGTCCTTCCTCAAATTGGGAGACCAAAACTGCACACAATACTCCAGGTGTGGTCTCACTAGGGCCCTATACAACTGCAGAAGGACCTCTTTGCTCCTATACTCAACTCCTCTTGTTATAAAGGCCAACATGCCATTCGCTTTCTTCACTGCCTGCTGTACCTGCATGCTTACTTTCATTGACTGATAAACAAGGACCCCAGATCACGTTGTACTTCCCCTTTTCCCAACTTGACACCATTTAGATAGTAATCTGCCTTCCTGTTTTTGTTGCCAAAGTGGGTAACCTCACATTTATCCACATTAAACTGCATCTGCCCACTCACCCAACCTGTCCAAGTCACCCTGCATTCTCATAGCATCCTCCTCACAGTTCACACGGCCACCCAGCTTTGTGACATCTGCAAATTTGTCCATCCCTTTATAAACTTTTCCCCTTGTTGGAGACTGTCCACTTCTTACTTTGTCATTCTGCCTTAGGATCTTGTATCTTCTGTGATATCACCCCTAATTTGTCCTAACTCTATAGAATGCAGGCCTAATTAGGACAACCCTCTCATTCCAGTAATTAGTGCAATGGGCCTCTTCTAAACTGCTTCCGATCCTCATATATCCTTCATTAAATAAGGAGACCAAAAACGTACACGGTACTGCAGTTGCAACTGTGTAATTACCCCTCTACAATTGTAGCACTGCTTTACTGTTATTGATCTCCACCCTCTGGGAATGAAGTGGGCGAACTGCCCAGTGGAAAATTCCATTAAGCACGTCATCTTGATAACTTGCTCTACCTGCATGCTCACCTTTTGTATTGATGTACAGGAACACCTAGATTACATTTGACTCATTTGGCCTATCTCCATTTGGATAATAGTCTGCATTTTGATTCCTCCTACTGAAATGTACGATCCTGCTCATTCAGACATTAAATGACACGTACCAAGTTTTCACCCACTCACCCAATCTAATTGTAACCTATTACAGAGTTCAGATATCCTTATTAGGACACGCTCTTCACTCTTATGTCATGAGCGAATATAGATAACATGTTCTACCCCTTCTCCAGGTAGTTTGTGTATAAAGAAAATAATTGAGGATCAAGAAATTGTGACACTCCAGTAATTATATTGTTCCAGTCTGAAGATGCTCTATTTCATAACTTGAATCAAATGTATTCATATCCATCTTGTTACTAATGCTGTGTGCTTTCAGATAAAAAGTTATGTGATTCACCAGGTGACATGGTTCAGATGAATCTTTTCAATGGAAGATCCTCTATCCCAAGTACTGGTTTGTGTCCCCAATGAATCAGAAGCCATCTTCCGCAATAATCTTCGAGCCACTGTGCTATGGACATTGTGTATATCTTCCTAGTAGTTCCCGCCCTCATCCAAATAGTGCATCTGGAGAGAAGAGAAGGGTGACATTTTGGGTCGAGACCCTTCTTCAAAAGGTCTTGACCTGAAACGTCACTCTTTCCTTGTCTCCAGATTGGCTGCCTGTCCCGCTGAGTTACTCCAGCATGTTGTGTCTATCTTCATCTTCATAGACAAGAGAGTGCTGTGCTGTAGATCAACCTGGGTATTCTAGTAGATGAAAGATTCCGTATTGATATTGAGAATTTGTAGGTTTGCTTTATGGTACTTCACTAACCAAGGACCTTCTGACTTGGACAAGATATTGCAAAAGCTAACAACAAATATTAAGATACTGCATATTTTGCATGACAACATTGTGCTGCCTTCACTGAACACAGACTTGAAGGTGTTAAAGAAGGAACTGCAGATGCTGGAAAATCGAAGGTACACAAAAATGCTGGAGAAACTCAGCGGGTGCAGCAGCATCTATGGAGCGAAGGAAATAGGCAACGTTTCGGGCCGAAACCCTTCTTCAGACTGATAGGGGGTGGGGAGAAGAAAGGAAAAAAGGAAAAAGGCGGAGGAGGAGCCTGAGGGCTGGGGGAGGGGAGGAGACAATCAGAGGGCTGATGAAGGGGAGGGGACAGCAAGGGCTAGCAGAATTGGGAGAATTCAATGTTCAAGCCCCCAGGATGTAGACTGCCCAAGCGGAATATGAGGTGCATTTCCTCCAATTTACGGTGTTGCTCGCTGTGGCCATGGAGGAGACCCAGGACAGAGAGGTCAGATACGGAATGGGAGGGGGAGTTGAAGTGCTGAGCCACCGGGAGGTCAAGTTGGTTATTGCAGACCGACCAGAGGTGTTCGGCGAAACGATCGCCAAGCCTGTGTTCTGCCAGTGTATTGTGATCAAGAACCTGATCAAAGAGGTAGACTTTAAGTAAGTTATTTTAAAGGAGGTAGACTTTAAGTAAGTTATTTTAAAGGAGGATTGACAAAGAATTTCAGACTTTTGGGGGGGGGGGGGGGGGTGGTTTCAGATGTTGGCTGTTACTGCAAATAAATTGAAGGGTGCAAATTTGAGGATAATCAACCTGACCTAGACGTAAAATATGCTTTTTAAAATAACCAAAGTTCCTAACAGAAAAATAAAGTTCATTGAATTGAATTGAATTGATACTTAATCTCTATGGAGAATCCAGAGTCTGAATGAAATTGCATTTGGGAACAGGCAATGCCACACCGGATTTGAGAATGGAGAAGCAAATTTAGCACACAGGAGATGAGCTAATGGTTTTCGGTGAAACGTATCATCAGTAGAGTGTTCTTTAAGTTCTTGTTTCTGGAGGGAGGATGTTTGGAGGTTGGCCAATAGCAGAGTCTACGGTTACTAATGGTAGACACAAAATGCTGGAGTAACTCAGCGGGAAACACAGCATCTCTGGAGAGAAGGAATGGGTGATGTTTCGGGTCAAGACCCTTCTTCTGACTTGGGTTACTAAATTGTGGGTGAATGTTTTTGCAGCAGACAACTTGAGCTGGGAGAATATGTTGCCTAAGTAGAAGTAGGTGATCATGATGCAGATGTTCAGTGTCAATTGAGTGAGCGCATTTTATCAAGAACGGTAATTTATACCTTCAGACCTCTGACTCGGGTTTAAAGATGCGTCAAGCACAAAGCCAATCTGATTTTCATATATTGATGAATTCTTACCATATCAGCTCAAAATTTAAGATTGGAACTGCTCATAATAAATTATCATTGGTGCCATGATCTATTGCAATGATCTTTTCCAAAAAGATATATTTTATGGTATTTTAAAGAAAATCGATTTAATGGCAGAAATATACACCTGTCAGTGTGTTATTGTAAAACGAGGATTTTGTAGAAATTGTGTGGTTTATTGCATAATCATGTCAACAAATTTGGTGTTTAAAGGTTTCATTTAATTTTGCATGATTGCTTAATAAAAGGCTTTAAGATGTGTGCATAATATGCATCAGTCATTTTGTTATTAAATGTTGTTATTCGTGTCAAAGGATTAATTTACCATGGGTGGGAAGCTTTCACAGAATAGTGAAATAAACAGCATAGTTTCATCTCCGCAGGTTGAGACAGATTCAGGCATTTGCTTTTCAGGGAGGATTATAACAAACAACATAAAAGCTAAATCCTGTTCTACGAGCAGCTGTCAGTTCTGAAAGAACGATTTATGATAAAGTATTAATGGGTGTTACCTGATGAGAATCATTCAGGCAGATCCTAATGAGCATGATGTTTGGGCAAGCCTTGTTTACACACACCACTGAAAAAGGCATGCGCTTGATCATGAAGATTTTATAGAACAGTGAAAAATATTAATGAAATAAAAAGGTTTTAACATTTTCTCATTCCCACTGTTTTGTATTTTTTCAGATGACACGAGCAATGATAACATCACTGCCCCACCCACTGCATAGTTGTAGTAAGCTGCCTGGCCTAGGGAATTGTCCTGTAGGGCGACATGGCAATATAGCTAAACTTATCACTTCAAAATGCAAAGAATTTCATCCCAGAACATTTGTCTAAAATCTGACTTTTCATCCAGCAAGTCTATGTTAATGGTGCATTGATTTATTACAAATGTGAGAGCATATATGTATGACACAAACACAGGACAGGTCTGCTACATATATGTATGACACAAACACAGGACAGGTCTGCTACATATATGTATGACACAAACACAGGACAGGTCTGCTACTTTGCAGATTCAAGACACCTGATTTCATCCTGACCGAGGGGCAGTTTGTGTGAAGTTTGCATATTCTCCCTTTGCCACACGAGCATCCTCTGGATGTTCCATCTTCCTCCCGCATCCAAAAGCATTAGCTACTATAAATTACCCATTGGTATAGATGAGTGGCAAGGAAATTGAATGGGTAATTGATGGGCATGAGAGAGACTAAGTTGCAGGGCAGGGGGGAAATGGGACCAATGGATTTGCTCTGCTACTAACTGGCATGAATCTTAATGGACCTTGCTGTGCTGTAAATGAAGAGCCTATAGAACAAAAACTTTCTCTGCCATTCAATAAAATCATAGCCAGTCTGACTGTAACCTGAGGTATTCCTGCCTACCTCAGCAATGTTTCATCCCCTTGCTTCTGTTTACCTATGTTTTAAATGTTATGAAGAGCTAAAAAAAATTGCACCTTTGCAAGCAAAAAAAAAAATCGTACATCATTACTATCTCAAATAAGCATCCGCTTAATTTTAAGATGGGGCCTTTTGTGCTAGATTCTCCTTAAGTCTCTCACCAATCACCTGCCAAAACCCCGAATGATCTTGTATGTTTCATTTTTGGCACTTTTAACTACTTTGTTCTCCCCAAAACTTACTTTCCTACTTATTTAGCAACCGTATGATTCAGTGTCTTCATCCAAGCTACTTAAACTGTAAAAGGTTGAGGCCCAGCACAGATCCATGTGGCACATGACTACATGCATCTTGCCAAGCAGGAAAAGACCTACTTCTACTTTCTGCTTCCTGTTAGTTAGCCAATTTTCTATCCAACCCATTATGTTACCTCCTACACCCTGAGCTTTGACTTTTCACAATAGTCTTTGATATAGCACTTATTTGTTTGCTTTCTGGGGTGCTCAAGTTCTTTACAATCTTTGTACCTGTATATAAAATTAAGAGGCATAGGAGAGAGTCAAAATCCTTTCCTTAAGATGGAAGAATCTAATACCAGAGGGTGTAGCTTTATGGTGAGAGGGGCAAAGTTGAAAGTGGATATGTTAGTGGCATTAAAAACTTTGGATGGGCTTATGGATGGATATGCAGGAAATGGAGGAATATGGGTTATGTGCAGGTAGATAAGTGATTTTTTTTTTGCAGAATGTACAGCACAGACATTGTGGGCCAAAGAGCCTTTTTGTGCTGTTCCATATTCAAAATCTCTCTCTCAGCCGGGGACATCTTTGCAACCCATGAAAGGGATCGGGAGGCAGCAGCTTTTGTCGCTTCAAATCTGGTTTGGGTGAGTGTGGTGCTGCTTGATCTGAGCTGAAATCTTGAAGCACTTGTCTCAATCAAATCCATGAAATGGTTTTGAGTATGTTATCTGGGTTATTGTCAATGTGCAAATGGAAATCTCTGATAATTAAATTGCGCGCCTTTTACTGTGCTTTTTATTCTTGCAGAATTTGAATTTCATAAGGTTTAAATCAATGTCTATTGGAAAGAGAACATATGTTGTTTAAATATCTGCATCTATTTTCTTTCAGTTGTGAAATTTGCCCTGAAAGTATTGTGATCTGCAAAATGATTAAAGACTCATTTGGAACATGCTTTCATTGAATGTTGCTGGACTGTAAAGCAGAAAATGGATCTCCCTACGCAGTCCCTTTGTATCTGCTGTGGACAATCTCACCTGCCTCAGGAAAACCATTCATATAATTATCAGGATGAAATAGACGATGATCTCATCTGTGACATCTGCCTGCAGCCCTTGGTGGAGCCTATGGATACGCCATGTGGACACACATTCTGCACTTTGTGCCTTACTAACTTCTTACTTACCCAAGATTTCTGTCCCATGGATCGTAAGCCCTTGTGTCTCATGGTGTGCAAGAAGTCAAGCCTGTTGGTCCATAAGTTGTTGGATAAAGTATTGGTCTTCTGCCCATTAAAGGAACATTGCACTGAAGTCTTGCAGCGCTGTGACCTCAAAATACATCTGCGTCGCAGGTAAGTCCACTTGGCTATGGAGAAGCATGTCACAATAAATTCACAATTAAATTATTTTATCGCTGGGTTTTAACTGAGCAATGTTTTTGGTTGGCTGAAGAAGTGATCACTTCCATTCACAGTATATTAAAACAAATTTAGAAAATTATGACATTAATAATGCTAATACCCCTCCCTCCGCTTTCTTCCTCCCCCTCCTACATTCTTTCCGCCAGCTTCACAATTCACAACTGTTCTATCCTCGAGCTTCTCATTTCTCAACTCTTTATCCTTTTGGCTCGCATCTTTTTTTCTCATCTGTCCATATCTGCTTATCCAAAACCCCCTCGCCTGTGTTCACCCATTACTGTCCATGCTTTGTCCTGATCCTCCCCTCTTCCAGCTTTCTTTCCCACTTCCCCCTGCAATCAGTCTGAAGGGTCCCGACCCGAAACATCACCTTTTCATGTTCTCCAGACATGTTACATGACCCACTGAGGTACTCCAGCATTTTGTCTTTCTTTGGTAAACCAACATCTGCCATTCCTTGAAATTACATTAATAATTTTCTCAGACTTCCAAAGGGTTTCTGTAATATTTAAATAAATATTAATCTCATTTATTACTTTGAACACTCCCACGACGCAGGTATTTAATGACTTCCATGAATTCCATGGCTTAGTTTACTCTTTAGGCTCGGGGAGAACAATTGCTCTAGAAAAAAGCAACATATTGTATTTTGAAGAATTTAACTTTCCTTAACTGATTATATATTGTGGCCAAACAAATCTGTTGCATCGTGGAAAGATAATTTTGTTTATGCCATTGAGGAAAAACTTTTTCACCCAGAGAGTTGTGGAATTCTCTGCAGAAGGAGGCAGTGAAGTCCAATTCACTGGATGTATTCAAGAGAGAGTTGGATGTGGCTCTTGGGGTTAATGCATTCAAGGGATATGGGGAGAAAGCAGGAACGGGGTACTGATTCTGGATGTTCAGCCATGATCATATTGAATGGCGCTGCTGGATTGATGGGCCGAATGGCCTACTCCTACACCTATTTTCTATGATGCAGCCAGCTTTTGAATTGCAAATGTTAATTCTTTTATTTTAAATACTCGGTCTTAATTTTATTAATGGCAGCTGTTCTTCCTCCTCAAATGTACACATTGAGATCACTTTCAGCTTCTCTTTTTTTGGAACAGGCTTGGAGGGAGGGGAGAGGCCTGTTCCTGCTTCGTTCCTTAACTTGAACATTGAAATTCTTTTATTACAAATTTATTTTGTATTTATGTGAAAAGTTTTCATATTCATTGGCCACCCTGAAGAAAAAAAATCTCATCAGCTTTCTCTGAATGTACCAAGTGGTGACCAAGATCATAGCCAAAAATTCTTAGGCTTTATTTCAATTTTGATGTGAAGGCAGACTTTATTTTGTAAACCAGCATTTGCTGGTTCCAAACAGTTCCTTGTTTCTACACTTCATAATTTTACAACGAGACATCAGAGAACATGCAGCAGACTTTGAATTGAAAAAAGAACAGTTTTTGATTATTGATTACCATCCAGGTTTAATTTACTTTTCACACAGCAATCGTTAACACATTGAACAATGTTCCTTCAAAGAACATTTTAAGGTCGTCATTAATCTTTGGATATAAGCAGCTTAACTGTGCAAAATACCACACAAAGGAATTTTACAAGTAGACTTTAATTAGAGCCCTATCTGGGAAAATGGAAATGTTTTTGTTTTTATTTTGAGAAAAAACAATTAGTACTGTTTGTTTTAATTTTAAAAAGTCCCAAGGCTTTCTTGTTATTTGAGCCATTCATATTAGTTGCTGGAATAGCTGCAGAGGTTGGGAAACAAGAGTTGCAGCAAATTCTTAATTAGCTTCCTTAAAATTAGTGTGGGTTTGGGATGGGGCTATGATCCTGATTGGTTAGGGTGTCTTCTAATTTAAAATAACCTGTTGACATTCAATAAATTGAAAGGTGGACAATAGTAAATGGAACAGAATACTGGAAAACAATTATTTGTACGCTTAGCACATTGAGGGGGCCAGATGAAAGATGATTATTTGGTTTTGTCAAGTTCCTTTCCCATTCAGATTACCCTAAAGTGGGTGGGTGGTATTGTAGACAGTGAAGATGGTTGTCAAATCTTTGGTCAAACCCACAGGTGGTGTTATAACAATGATCGGGTAATCTGCTTTTGAAATGTGGGAAAGGAATTGCTTGTAAGTATACCACGAAACTGCAGATGCTGGAATCTTAAGTACAAAACAAAATGCTGGAGGAACTCAGCATGTCAGGCAGCATCTGTGGAAGGGATGAAATGTGTAGGAAAGAACTGCAGATGCTGGTTTACACCAAAGATAGATACAAAATGCTGGTGTAACTCAGCGGGACGGCCAGTATATCTGGAGAGAAGGAATGGGAATGGACAACCGACCATTCAGGTCGGGACCAGATGAAGAGAAGTAGTAGGGGATAAAAGAGGAATATGGGACTGCGATGAGAGATGAGCATAAGGAGGTGAAAGGAACAGTTGACTGGGATGGTGGGGGGTTGGTTGGAGAAATGTGTATGTACGAGGGTGCCCTCATATCCCATATTTCCTTATTATCCCCCTGTTTCCTTATTTGGCACCCTTACGTCTTCTTTTTACCTCTAGCCTTAGCCACTTCACTCATCTTCCTTATCTCAGCCCAAATCTTCCAGATTTCTCCCCTTAATTCCATCAGTCTGAAGAAATGTCATCTGTCAATTCCCAACACAGATACTGCCTGATGCACAGAGTTCCTCCAGCAATCAGCACTTTGCTCAAGAATACTTATTTTTTCACTTGAAAGGCAGGTGGAAACATTGTTTAACAAATCAGTAATATTTAGTTCCTCTATCATTGCAGCAGTCTTTCCTTCCCTGGCATCTGTATAAATTTTGTACTGAATTATTTGGAGTAGAACTTAAGCATGCATCCTTTTCATTCAGTGGTAAGAATACCACCAACCGAATCAACGGATGATTTACGATGAAAGGCCATTGACAGAAATGTTCACTTAGTTTCTCTCTCCACAGATGCTGCTTGCACAGCATTTGCAGCTTTTGTTTCAGAATTCTGGTATCTGCAATATTTTGCTTTTGGTGACTTTTCATTACCTTTTTATTTTAAATTTTAACCTCCCATGACCCCCTCCCATCTGCTGTAGTTTCATTATCTTTGATGCCGCATACACGGTAAGAATCAATAGCAAAAATTTATGAAGTGTGGTAGCTGATTGCTTTCATGTTCAGGATTAGTTTTTAAACAAAAGTATAGGAACAGACCACGGTCGGTGCCTTCATTTATCTTGTTAGGTTCTCCCAAACTATGTTGGTACCTACTCAATTTTTCTGAAAGAACACTGCTTCCACTCAAACATCAGCTGATCAGAATCAGTAATCTTCTTATATTTCAATAATGTTCAGTACAGCTTGGTTTTAAGGGATTTAATTTAGAGTGCCAGTCTTTGGGCAGAAATCACAATTGGGCCATAAAGCAGGAAATGACCTGTGGCACAGATGAATTTTAATGTGTGTGTCCTCAACGGGAGGGTGAAAGAGAACTAACAGAGCAGCACTTCATCACTGATCCTGTGACAATGAAGGCTCTGTTGCTGATGGCGTTGCCCTGGCTAACGACAGTGCCCTCCATAATGTTCGGGACAAAGACCCATCATTTATTTATTTGCCTCTGTACTCCACAATTTGAGATTTGTAATAGAAAAAATCACATGTGGTTAAAGTGCACATTGTCAGATTTTAATAAAGGCCATTTTTATACATTTTGGTTTCACCATGTAGAAATTACAGCAGTGTTTATACATAGTCCCCCCATTTCAGGGCACCATAATGTTTGGGAAACAGAAATGTCATGTAAATGAAAGGTCATGTTTAGTATTTTGTTGCATAACCTTTGCATGCAATGACTGCTTGAAGTCTGCAATTCATGGACATCAGCAGTTGCTGGGTGTCTTCTCTGGTGATGCTCTGACAGGCCTGTATTGCAGCCATCTTTAGCTTATGCTTGTTTTGGGGGCTAGTCCCCTTCAGTTTTCTCTTCAGCATATAAAAGGCATGCTCAATTGGGTTCAGATCGGGTGATTGACTTGGCCACTCAGGAAATGACCATTTTTTAATCATTTGTAGCTTTAGCAGTATGTTTGAGATCATTGTCTTGCTGTAGAATGAACCGCCGGCCATTGAGTTTTGAGGCATTTGTTTAAACTTGAGCAGATAGGATGTGTCTATAAACTTCAGAATTCATTATGCTACTACCATCAGCATTATGCTACTACCATCAGCAATGACGATAAGCAAGCCAGTACCTTCAGCAGCCATACATGCCCAGGCCATAACAACCCCACCATCGTGTTTCACAGATGAGGTGGTATGTTTTGGATCTTGGGCAGTTCCTTCTCTCCTCCATACTTTCATCTTGCCATCACTGATAAAAGTTAATCTTCGTCTCATCTGTCCACAAGACCTTTTTCCAGAACCATGGTTGCTCTTTTAAATACTTCTTGGCAAACTGTAACCTGGCTATCCTATTTATGCAGCTAACCAGTGGTTTGCATCTTGCAGCGTAGCCTCTGTATTTTTGTTCATGAAGTCTTCTGCGGACAGTGATCATTGACAAATCCACACCTGACTCCTGAAGAGTGTTTCTGATTTGTCGGACAGGTGTTTGGGGATTTTTCTTTATAATAGAAAGAATTCTTCTGCCTCAGCTGTGGAGGTCTTCCTTGGCCTGCCAGTCCCTTTGCGATTAGTAAGCTCACCGGTGCCCTCATTCTTCTTAATGATGTTCCAAACAGTTGATTTTGGTAAGCCTAAAGTTTGGCTGATGTCTCTAACACTTTTATTCGTGTTTCACACTCATAATGACTTTGTTGACTTTCATTGGCACAACTTTGGTTGATAAACGGCAATGAAAGTTTCCAAAGACTGGAGGAAAGACTAGGTGCTGAGAGCTCTCTTATACCTGCATTAAGGAGGCAATTAAACACACCTGAGTCGAGCCAGGATGTTTAGGCACTAAAAACACTGAACTACGCAGGCAAAAAGGCATAATAAAATTACAAAAAAGGCACTCATTTCATTTATTGACAAAAAAAGGTGTAAAAAAGGCATTTATTTCCACCACCAAAATATTGTTTAAAATTATAATATAAAGGTATACTACATTAAATGACCAAAGTTGCCTGGTTGCACATAATTACTGGCATTTTTTTTCAAATTATCTGGTGTTAAACTGCCGTCTGGCAGACAGAATATGCTTCAGTTATGAAAAACTTCTGTCTACATCAGCTGAGGTCACTGGTGCATCCCCGAAACAAGCTACAGACTCTATATTCATGTTGATATCTTGTGCATAACAACTACCTTTGGGAACTTTAGCTATGTTTTGTATTTCTTCAAGATCTTTGTGAGCTAAAATCACTCTCTCACATTTTCCTTGTATGTCTTACCCTACAACTTTACGAATATCATCAGTTACTTTGTTGAAAACATGCAAGTTATTCACTAATGTTTTGCCACGTTCCTCAAGGGAAGTGATAGCTTGTGGGAAGTTTGCAAAATTGGAAGCAATAAACACAAGATCGCGGTGGAGGGACATTTTCTGCATGATTTCACTGACGATCCTGACTGCAGCAGATTCTCCTTCTTCAAAACAGTTGACAATTTTCAAAATTTGCAGCATAGTAGAGTACAGCAGAGATTCAAGAACCCCACCTAGTCAAAACGGGCTGAGGAGGTAGCGGAATCTCAGGTGCCATTTCCTTGAACAACTGCACAAGTGATGGTGCTTTGTGGAAGATTTTCTTGACATTGGAAACTAGGCGATCGACATTTGGAAACTAGCTACATATGTGCTTCGGAATTCTATGAAGTCCTTGAGCTAAGCATGTCAAATGCAATATTTTGGGGAATAAAACTTTAAGTCACAAACAGAAGAACATTCTGATGTTGAAGGCAAGATGGCGCCTGCCTGCGGCTACTTTTGCGGAGCACCAGAACATAAAAGGCTTAAATACAACTTCCATCAACTCACCTGGATCAGGAAAACGGCAGAAAACTGTGCCGTTTCGGACAAGCTGCTTGAGCACCTCAAGGCTCTCGCAATTTCGCGATCTCCCGCAGCTGCGGGAGCCCCGGACTTTAAATTATCCCACGCTGGCTGTAAAACTCCCGACCCGACTGAGGATCACAGGTACTGTACCTGGAAACCCCGGGATGACCTGCAGAGCCGACGAGCTGGATCCTCCAGGAACAACGGAGCTGGAGCTGCTGACTCTGAAGGAACCCCCGTTCGTTACGGAGCTGGAGCTGCCGTCTATGAAGTAATCCCTGTTCCAGCGCAGGTTCGCAGAAACAGCAGGTACAGTAAACACAGTACCTGGAAACAAAGGGGAAGCCTCCATTGTGTCCGGAAATGTGGCCGACGGGCAGGACTTCAGGTCAGACTGAAGCGCAGGGGACTTTGGCCCCCTCTCCCTACTATCCTACTGGCCAATGTACAGTCCCTTGAAAACAAAGTGGAGGACTTAAGGGCAAGGCTGCTCTATCAAAGGGAGCTGAGGGAATGCTCTGTGTTCTGTTTCACAGAGACATGGCTCACCCCCAGCTCCCCAGACTCAGCGGTCCAGCCTGAAGGTTTCTCCATCTACCGTATGGACCGTACACTGGTATCTGGGAAAGGGAGAGGAGGGGGCGTCAGCCTCATGGTCAACTCTGCGTGGTGCTCAGACGTGGCAGTCCTGTCCAACTCTTGCTCTCCACACCTCGAACATCTGGCGGTGAAGTGCCGCCCCTTCTACCTACCGAGGGAATTCACCTCCATCATCCTGACCACGGTCTACATCCCACCCCAGGCAGACGTCCGTCTGGCACTGGAGGAGCTGCACGCCATGATCAACAAACACCAGACGTCTTACCCCGAGGCATTTACCACCATTGCTGGGGACTTCAATAAGGCAAACCTAAAGAAATCACTCCCTAACTTCCACCAATATGTCTCCTGCTGCATCAGAGGACCAAACACCCTCGACCACTGCTACACCACCATCAAGAATGCCTATCGCTCTATCCCTCGCCCTCACTTCGGTAAATCCGACCATACCACGGTGCTGCTTCTTCCTGCCTACAGGCAGCAATTAAAGAGCGCACCCCCAGAGGTGAGGACAGTACAGAGCTGGTTGGTTGGGGGAGGGGGGAGGGGGGGGGGGCAGAAGAACACCTACAGGACTGTTTGGAGTTTGTAGACTTCATTAGGAAATGTGTGGAGGACTGCATCCCTACAAAAACCTTCCGAGTGTTTCCCAATCAGAAACCTTGGATGAACTTTGAGATCTGCACTCTTCTGAAGACCTAACACTGGGCATTCATGTCTGATGATACAGTGGTCTATAAGAAGTCCAGATACGAACTTGGTAAGGCCATCAAAAAGGCCAAAAGGGACTTCTGCTCCAAACTGGAGGATGAGACAGATGTTCGGCAGCTGTGGCGGGGCCTGAATGCAATCACCTCCTACAAGGCGAAATCAGGAGGCAGCTCGAATGTCGACGAAACATCACTCCCTAATGAGCTCAATGCGTTTTACGCACGCTTTGATAGGGAGAACACCGATGTACCTTCCCGAGCCCCCTTTCGCTGTGATGGTATTTCAGTCTCGGTCACAGAGGCCGACGTCAGGAAATCCTTCAGAGTGGTGAACCCTCAAAAAGCGCCTGGACCTGATGGTATACCCGATCGTGTTCTAAAAACCTGTGCGGACCAACTGGCTGGAGTTTTTACGATTTTCAACCTCTCACATCTGAGGTTCCCACCTGCTTCAAAAGGTCATCAATTATACCAGTGCCCAAGAAGAGTAAGGTGACGTGCCTCAATGACTATCAACCAATGACACTAACGCCTGTGGTGATGAAGTGCTTTGAGAGGTTGATCATGGAGCAAATCAACTCCTACCTCGACAAAAACCTGGACCCACTGCAGTTCGCATACCGCCACAACAGATCAACGGTGGATGCAATCTCGCTGGCCCTCCACTCTGCTCTGGACCACTTGGACAACAAAAACTCATATGTCAGGCTGTTATTCATTGATTACAGCTCGGCATTTAATTCAATCATCCCCTCCAAGCTGGTTACCAAACTCGCAGAACTGGGTCTCTGCGCATCCCTCTGCAATTGGATCCTCGACTTCCTATTCACAGACCACAGTCTGTTCGTATTGGTGGAAATGTGTCAGACTCGATAACAATCAGCATGGGAGCACCTCAAGGCTGCGTGCTCAGCCCCCTGCTGTACTCACTCTATACTCATGACTGCGTAGCCGGTCATAGTGCGAACTCCATCATCAAGTTCGCTGACGACGACACTGTTGTGGGACGTATCACTGATGGGGATGAGTCAGAGTATCGAAGAGAGATCAAGCAACTGTTCATATGGTGCCAGCACAATAACCTGGCCCTCAATACCAGCAAAACCAAGGAACTGATTGTGGACTTTGGAAGGAGTAGGTTGGGGACCCACAGTCCCGTTTATATCAACGGGTCGATGGTTGAAAGGGTCAAGGGCTTCAAATTCCTGGGCGTGCACATTTCTGAAGATCTTTCCTGGTCCGAGAACACTGATGCAATTATTAAGAAAGCACATCAGCGCCTCTACTTCCTGAGAAGACTACGGAGAGTCGGTTTGTCAAGGAGGACTCTAACTTCTACAGGTGCACAGTAGAGAGCATGCTGACCGGTTGCATCGTGGCTTGGTTCGGCAACTTGAGCGCCCTGGAGAGGAAAAGACTACAAAAAGTAGTAAACACTGTCCAGTCCATCGTCGGCTCTGACCTCCCTTCCATCGAGGGGATCTATCGCAGTCGCTGCCTCAAAAAGGCTGGCAATATCATCAAGGACCCACACCATCCTGGCCACACACTCATCTCCCTGCTACCTTCAGGTAGAAGGTACAGGAGCCTGAAGACTGCAACAACCAGGTTCAGGAATAGCTACTTCCCCACAGCCATCAGGCTATTAAACCTGGCTCAGACAAAACACTGAACTTTATTAGCCAATTAACTGTTATTTGCACTTGATCAGTATATTGATTCATGTGTGTATACATTTATAGAATGGTATATGGACACACTGATTTGTTTTATAGTCAATGCCTACTATGTTCTGTTGTGCTGAAGCAAAGCAAGAATTTCATTGTCCTATCAGGGACACATGACAATAAACTCTCTTGAATCTTGAACATTCTCGTGTTCTGACCTTCTGACCAAAGTACAGCAAGTGAAGATGTAAACAACTGAGCAATAGTTGAGCTGTTTGACTTCTCCAATACTTCCGGTCAACAAATACTCCTTCGATGGTTGACCTGGCTCCAGTGTACCGATGACCACATTGGCAACATATCTCCCCGCAGCATCGCTTGTCTCGTCTATTGAGATCCATATTTTGTTGCATGCAACTTAATTTCCAATTTTCTGCACAACAATGTTGAAGTTGCTGTCAACATAGATTTTCCGACATGATGACTCGCTTGGTATATGTTTCTCTGTGTATTTCTCTAAAAAACCTCTGAGAGATTTGTTTTACAATTTCCACAGTGGAACTCCATCATCAATGAATGCCTTGCACAGATCACTCAAACTCAGATTTGTGACTGGAGCCAGCAGTAAATGTAGTGAGGAGACAAGCTTGGGTATTTCGCTGGGATAGTCTACACCCCAGCGGTATCAACATTGACTTCTCTAATTTTAAATAGCCCTTGTCTTCTCCCTCTTCCCTCTCCCCCTTCCCAGATCTCCTTCTAGTACTAGTGTCTCCGCCTCTTCCTTTCTTTCCCCCCCCCCCCACATCAGTCTGAAGAAGGGTCTTGACTCGAAACGTCGCCTATTCCTTCTCCCCACATATGCTGCCTAACCTGCTGAGTTTCTCCAGCATTTTTTGTCTACCTTTGATTTTTCCAGCATCTGCAGTTCTTTCTTAAATAGATATTGGAGAAGACTGAACCAGCGGGCAGCGGCAACGAATGAATAAATGACTGACGGTGGCGCCCCCGGTTTCGCCCCGGTGGTGGAAGTTTTCTTGTAAATTATACTATGTAAACGTTAATAACATTAATATTAACGTGTTCACAGAAAATGTCATTGTAATCATGGTACAACTAGACAAAATAGCACGACCTTTTAGCAAAACGGCAAAAAAAAGGCTGATTTAGGCACTCGATTGTGAAAAAGGCATTATCCTGGTGAAATCAAAAAAGGCATGAAAAGGCATTTATGGCAAAATCCTGGCTCTACACCTGAGCAATACCTATGAAGCCATGTGTCCCAAACATTATGGTGACTTGAAATGGGGGGGCTATGTATAAACTGCTGTAATCTACATGGTGAAACCAAAATGTATTAAAATGGCCTTTATTAAAATCTGACAATGTGCACTTTAACCACATGTGATTTTTTTTTCTATTACAAATCTCAAATTGTGGAGTACAGAGGCAAATAAATAAATGATGGGTCTTTGTCCCAAACATTATGGAGGGCACTGTAAATTAACACTGTTGGCGGCCTGGACTTTCAGTATTTGGAGCTGTGAGTAGCCAAAAACAACTCCATATCTTGTTTGTGCTTAGATTTTTTTTTTACTGTATGCTTGGGAACAATGAAAACTGAGACTCAGCTGCTCAGTTCATGTTGCTATTGATGTACTTTTTGCCAATTAGTCTTGTTGTTTATTTTATGCTTAGATTATTGAATTGCAAACATACCTTAATTACATTACCTACTCTGCTTGATTTGTTTTGTCTTTTGATTAAAACAGTTGCATATGGATGTCATTATATGCAGCTTTGACCTAATGCAAAACAAAAACAAAAATTTAAAAAAAATCTTTATTTGTTCCAGGGTCTCTTTTTATACTAAAAAGAAAATGCAAATAATTGAAAGTATCTAACGGCAAAAATTGCAGGAAGGACACATCAACCTGATTGTGCCATCAGAGGCACAGCTGGAAAATACTAAAAAATAACCTTTTTACTGTGAATAATTGGAGATATTAGAAGATTACTTTAAAACATATTGCTAAAATTCAAAAATGAACTACTTGAATGTCTGTATCACTTGCATGCTGAAAGGGCTTATCGAGTGACTTGCATGTTGTAATGTGAAATAGGATTGGGATGATAAAAGGTGAGGGAACTGAGAGACTTCAGGATTTTGAAAGCATGAATGGAGACATCCAGGTAAAGAGAGGGCACTTAGTATAAAAGAGTAGCAGTAGAATAAACAAGTGTGACTGGAACAGGGATAGAGTAGAAGTTAAAAGTTGGTCAAGATGAAGAAGATTGCAGATAGGACAGGGCAAGAAGGAATGATGAATTTAGACTCGTACCTTGTATGCCTTTACATCCATAATCTACTCAATTCCATTTCCATGAAGGCTGGCTGGGGCAGCAGTGTCAGGTTCAATCCACCCTTCCTGAGGTGTACCCTCATGCCAGCTCTATCATTGGTCAAGGTCGCCTCCTCAATGCAGTATTCCCTAGCACACTTGTGAACATGTTCTTCAACATAAACATTAACTCTTGTTTCTTATTTTACCTGATCTGACCGTTTCATTGTCATAGAATTGTATTCCGACCAAGTTGCCTAACCAAGCTAGTTTCACTTGCCTACATCTGCCCTATATTCCTTGCCTACCCAGTGCCTGTATCTGTCCAAGTGCCTTTTTAAATGTCATAATTGTATCCATCTCTAACACCTCTGGCAGCTTGTTCCATATATGCACCACCCTCCATGTGGAAAAAGTTGCCTCTCGTGTCCTTTTAAAATCTCTCCCTCGAACCTTAAACTTATACCCCCCTAATTTTTGATTCCCCTACCCTGGGGGAACGACTGTGAATGTTCACAGTCATGATGCCCCTCATGAATTTATAAACCTCTAAGGTCCCCTTTCAGTGTCCTACACGCCAGAAAAATATTACCCAGACTATTCAGACTCTCCTTTATAACTCAATCACTCCAGACCCAGTAACATTCATGGAAATCTTTTTATCACCCTTTCCAGTTTAATAGCTTCGTACCTATAGTAGGATTGTACAATGTCCTCTAAATATGGCCTCAACGACAACTTGTGCAGATATAACATGACATCCCAACTCCTGTACTCTGACAATGAAGGCAAGAATGCTCTTCATGGTCTCTTTGTTCTGCAACACTCCCTGAACCCATTACCATTTACTGTGTAAGACTTGCCTTGATTTGTCTTACCAAAAAGCAACATCTGTTTGGTGAATTATCCTTCATTCCTCAGCCAGTTGGCCCATTTGATCCAAATCACATTGTAATTTTGAATAACTTTCTTTGCTGTCCACTATACCACAAATATTATTGTAATCTATAAATTTAATAACCGTGCCACCTACAATCATATCCAAATTGTTAATATAAATAACGAGCAACAGTAATCGCCCTCTCATCCTTGTTACATCATTTGTTACAAGCCTCCAGTCTGAAAAACAACCCTCAACCACCACTCCTCCCTTCAAGCCATTTTTACATCCAATTAGCCTGCTCACCCTGGGTGTCATGCGATCTGACTGTCCCTTGATTTATATTTGCTGGGATGCCATCAGGGGTTTGTGGGATGTGGTGGCATCTTTGCAGTATTTATCTTCACTTTGAGGATTTGCTATGCTATTGTACGGTGCTTTTATACTAGTGGGAATATTTTGTAAATATTTTGGTTTTCGCCTGTTCCGCTGAACTTGTCTACTCTGTCAACACAATATCCTAGCTTTAAAAGGAGATAAACTACATTTTGTTTCACTAATATTTGCAGTTGTAGAATACTGCTTAACACAGTAAAATAAATCAGCGCTTCAAGGGAACAGTTCTACAAAATTTTATATCATACTGCAAAAGATATTTGGGGAGAGGCTAAGTGTAGTCAAATAGGTAAACTTTAAGGAGTGTCTCCAAGTAAGAAAGAGGCTTAAAGAGTTAATTCCAGAACTTAGCATCTTGTTATCTCAAAGCTAAGCCACCAATGATGGAATGGTTAAAATCAGCTGTGTAGGATTTAAGATATCTAGGATCAGATGAGAAAAACAGTTTGTTGTGTGGACCCATCATGTTGTGTTGATCTTTGCATGAGCTACATTTTCCCTTGCATTTTTTTGTGGAGTCGTACAGCATAAGAACAAGCCCTTCAGCCCAATGCATCATGCCAGCCAAGATGCCCACTAAGATAGACCCGGTTGTCCAAGTTTTCCAATAGTCATAATCATCAGATAAAGTTAGCGAGGACAACAGCTCCCTGCAGGTTATAGTATTTTCCTGAGAATTCTTGGGTAGATTTATGTAAAGCTGGAGAAACAGGTTGGTGGCTGCATTTGGCTTTACACAAATTGGATCGAAAAGTGGTTCAGTAGCAGGAAGCACATGTGAACGACAGGTACAAAAGGTTTGACTTCAGGAAGATATAGATTGTGCGATCAATTTGACAGGAATTGGCAAAAAGGATTTATCCAGAGCAGTGTGAGGTGATGAATTTGCAGAGGTGCAATGATGCAAAGGAACATTCATGAAGAGGGAGAATTTTGAAAGATCTGGAGGTTCAAAATAATTTGGGAATAAATGTCCTCAGATGCTTAAGAAAGCTGGACAGACGGATCTGATCATTAAAAAGACACTGCATCATTTAAACAAGGGCCAGACAGTTCCACAATTCCTGCCACTTTGCTATCAGCATCTGATCTCGGCTTAGGAATATCATTTTTACTCTTAAGCGAAGCTCCGCAGTTCTGATATTGTGCTACCTTACTTTGTTGAAGTAAATTCCTTCTCTAAGGCATCCAAATAAAACCAGAACTTGTGACGAACATCTCCACAATCTGCATGCTATTTTAAAATCTTTCTGCAAAACTTGCATCATTCATAAAATGCAATCAATAACAAAACACATAATGTTTTGTCGCCTTCATGTGGGAACTTGTACGGCATTCCATTAATCTGACAGTTGTTTGGTGATTCAGCATTAATTTTTTGAAGCTCATTTGTTTGCCATGAATGCCATGTTAATGAAAAATGCCATGTTAGTGAAAAATAAGCTGTAGTGAGGAACTGATGAAGTGACCGCCTCCAACATGAGCACTGGATTGTTATGACAAGAACTAAACAAGGTGGGGAAAAGAATGGTGTAATCTCAATCCTTTATTGAACTCTAGGACCAAGAATGAATTTTCTGATGCTACAGACCCATTAGCTTTCCTAATAAAAATATAATTTGTAGAATAAGTTGTTTCATAATTGAGTTTCTGGCATTTTAGAAGTTGAATTTGCCAACAAAGTTACAATTCAGGTCAAAATCTAATGCAAAATCTAATGGGGCCCTGACAGACAGATTTGTGTTTATTTGCTGAAACTTTCCAGTACCTTTAAATTCTGCTGACACTTCCTTCTGCCTCCTTTGTTTGTTTCAATATATGCAAAAGATAACTTCATTAGTCTGTGATCCAATGTCAAACTCGTGCCTATAATTTCCAAATCATAACCATCTGAAAACAAAATGAGTCCGTCATGCATGGCTCAAATTCCTGAGATTACTCTTCCAGCAGAATTTGGAAGATAATTCTGATAATAGGAAGAGACTCTTATTTCAGCATTATCTTTTATTAAATTGTGGCCAAAGATTCAATTTGTGCTCCTATAAAAGAACGATAAATGTCTCTGACTGTAGCTGAGTAATGATTGTGAATTTGAATGTTTGTCCTTTTCTTTATTGAAAGAATATGTCTATGCTACTTGATATGAAAGATTAGCCTTCCCATTGATTTGCAATTACTTATTAAACTGTCTAAAGGATTTCAAACCAGACCAGATGTGCATGAAAGCTTTATCATAGCTGTATTTGAGGCATTACTGCTTGGGATATCCTTTGATTGCAATATCACGGGGACAAATGCATAACACAATATAGAAAACAGAGGTGGTCGAGATACTGAATTTTAATTAACCATTTTATTTTACTTATTGTAAGTTCTGATTCAAATATAACAAGTTATTCACAATTTCTCACATTATAAATATAGTAAATGGGGATGATTTCACAATATAAGTATTTGATGTCATGGCTCTAAAAACAAAGGTTCAGGAAATAATTAAATATTTAAATCCAGATATAAAGTAAAGTAAAGTAAAGTAAGTTTATTTATATAGCACTTTTCAATCAAATCACTGAAGCCAAAGTGCTTTACAGAGAGAATTATCCATATAAATGAAAAATAAAAAAGGTAGAATAAAAAATAAAAAAATAAAAAAATAAAAAAGACAATGAAGCATCTCAAAATTAACTATAATTCAGCCAATTCACTTTGAAGACTGCTGAACAATGTTGCACCTTATCTAACCTATAGCCACTTCAGAGGTTAGAACGGAGGCATACATTGAGAAAATAAGTTGCCTTACCCTGTACCTATATGAAACATTTGTGATGTGGCTTAATGCTGGCACTAAATGCTTGAAATTAAAAGTTATTCCCTTCACCATAGCTAGTCCTCACCTCAAATTCCATAACCTCCAAAATTACATTAAAATCATCTGGAAATTGCTCCAATGTTCTCTGTGTACTGAGCTGTTGAGTTATCTTTATTCAGTATCGGATTGCTGGTTTTGTCAGCAACACTCTCATATTGAAACCAATGGCTAAGAGCATCATGCATTGCTCAATCAATCCATGATTAATAATTGAGATAAAATTAGTTGATAGCTATCTAGAAATAATTGGCAAAAGCAGAGTCAGTTGTAAAGTAGAAATTGCACAAATCTAGTACAGAGAAATATGATGTTGGTCTTCATAACAAGAAACTTTGAGTACAAGAGCAAGGATGTCTTGCTGTAACTGTAAAGGACCTTGATGTGATCATAGTGTAGCTAGATTATAGTGTACAGTTTTGGTCTCCTGATCAGAGCAAAGACATACTTGCAGCAAAAGGAGTGCAGCCCAGATTCACCAGGCTGATCCAAGGATGGTGGGACTGTCCTATGAAGAGAGACTGTGCACTAGGTTTGTGTTCACTAGACTGTGGAAAGATGAGGATCTAATTGAGAGTTGTACAATTCTGATCGGACAAGATCGGACAGGATTGGGTGTGCGGAGGATGTTTCTCATGGCTGAAGTGTAAAAAACAGGAAGTCATGTTTACAAATCAAGAGATTTCAGACAGATGAAGAGAGTTTTTGCATTCGGAGGGTGGTGAACTTAAAATTCACAACCGCAGAGAATTCAAGGCTGTTAATGAATATTTTTAGAGGTAACTAATTTCAAAATGTAAAAGACAAAGAGATATGAGAGAGAGTGGGAATAAGATGTAGATGGGATAGATGATTATCCATGATTGTAATGAAAGATAGAACAGATTTGACGGCTTGAATGTCCTGTTTTGCTGTGTTTTGATATTAATTACCATAAATATTCTCAAACAATTTTGAAAATCATCCCCGATAAAGGTAATTTCTTCATTTGATTATTCTCCTAACGTTCATATGTGATCAAAGCCAACACCAAATACAGTTGTGGGAAGGAGTTTCATAGAATTATGTACACTGGATCCCAAAAGATTTTATGAATACATAAGGGGGAAAAAGGTAACTAGAGAGTCGAGTCAAGTCAAGTCACATTTATTTATATAGCACATTTAAAAAACAACTCTCGTTGGCCAAAGTGCTTTACATTTGTTATAAGAATAGCACAACAAAACAAACTACATACATATATACATGTAGCCCTCACTCAGAGGACGTCAGGAAAGGCTTGGGAGTATAGTGGGACCTCTTAGGAATCAAAGTGGTCACCTCTGTGTGGAGCCACAGGAGATGGGCAAGGTCCTCAATGAGTATTTCTCCTCTGTATTTACTGAGGAGAAAGACGGTAGGATGGAGGAAGTGTCTTGAGAGGTGTCAGTGTTATCGTCAAAGAAGTACTGAAGATACTATTGTGTATGAAGGTAGACAAATCTCCAGGGCCTGATCAGATATATCTGAGGACATTGTGGGCAACTAGAGAGGAAAGTGCGGGAGTACTGGTTGAAATTTACGAGTTGTCCTTAAATACAAGAGAGGTGACGGAAGACTGGAGGGTGGCAAATGTTGTGCCTCTTTTCAAGAAGGGCAGCAGGGAAAATGCTGGGAACGATAGGCTGGTGAGTTTAACATCTGTAGTTGGAAAGTTACTAGAGAGAATTCTGAGGGATAGGTTATACACGCATTTGGATGGGCAAGGGCTGATTAGGGATAGTCAGCATGGTTTTGTACGTGGGAGGTCATGTCTCACAAATCTGATTTTTTTTAAAAGATGTGACCAAAAAGGTCGATGAGAGCAGAGCTGTAGATGTTGTGTACATGGATTTCAGTAAGGCATTCAACAAGGTTCCCCATGGTAGGCTGCTCTGGAAGGTTAGATCGCATGGGATTCAAGGAGAGGTAGCTTAATGGATCGCAAATTGGCTCCATGGAAGGAAGCAGAGGGTGATGGTGGAAGGTTGCTTCTCGGACTGGAGGCCTGTGAATAATGGTGTGGTTCGGTGTTGGGCCTGTTACTGTTTGTCATCTACATCAATGATTTGGATGAGAACATACAGGGCAAGAGTAGCAAGTTTGCTGATGATACAAAAGTGAGTGATTTTGCAGATAGTGAAGATAGTTGTGAAAGATTGCAGCAGGATCTGGATCAATTAGCCCGATGGGCTGAGGAATAGTTGATGGAATTTATTACAGAGAATTTGGACACGCTAGAGGCAGGAAACATGTTCCCGATGTTGGGGGAGTCCAGAAACAGGAGCCACAGTTTAAAAATAAGGGGTAAGCCATTTAGAACGGAGATGAGGAAAAACTTTTTCACACAGAGTTGTGAATCTGTGGAATTCCCTGCCTCAGAGAGCGGTGTAGGCTGGTTCTCTGGATGCTTTCAAGAGAGCTCAAAAAGACTTTTGGCACATTGGCCTTCATCAGTCAGATTATTGAGTATGTTGGGAGGTCACGTTGGGAGATCATGTTGCAGTTGTACAAGACATTGGTGAGACCGCATTTAGAATATTATATTCCGTTCTGGGCACCATGTTATAGGAAAGATATTGTCAGGCTTGAAAGGGTTCAGAAAAGATTTACGAGGATGTTGCCAGGACTAGAGGGTGTGAGCTTTTGGGGAGAGGTTGAGTAGGCTGGGTCTCTATTCCTTGGAGCGCAGGAAGATGAGGGAGATCTCATTGAGGTGTACAAAATCACGAGAGGAATAGATCGGGCAGATGCACAGAGTCTCTTGCCCAGAGTAGGGAAATCGAGGACCAGAGGACATGGGCTCATGGTGAAGGGGAAAAGATTTAATAGGAATCTGAGGGGTACCTTTTTCACACAAATGATGGTGGGAGTTTGGGACAAGCTGCCAGAGGAGGTAGTTGAGGCTGGGACTATCCCATCGTTTAAGAAACAGTTAGACTGGGGGCCACAGCGAGCAACACCGTAAATTGGAGGAAATGCACCTCATATTCCGCTTGGGCAGTCTACATCCTGGGGGCTTGAACATTGAATTCTCCCAATTCTGCTAGCCCTTGCTGTCCCCTCCCCTTCATCAGCCATCTGGTTGTCTCCTCCCCTCCCCCAGCCCTCGGGCTTCTCCTCCGCCTTTTTCCTTTTTTCCTTTCTTCTCCCCACCCCCTATCAGTCTGAAGAAGGGTTTCGGCCCGAAACGTTACCTATTTCCTTCGCTCCATAGATGCTGCTGCACCTGCTGAGTTTCTCCAGCATTTTTGTGTACCTGGTACATGGATAGGACAGGTTTAGAGGGATATGGACCAAGCGAAGGCAGGTGGAACTAGTATAGCTGGGACATGTTGGCTGGTGTGGGCAAGTTGGACCGAAGGGCCTGTTTCCACACTGTATCACTCTATGACTATGGATGGTTGGCAGACCCCTATATTTATTGCAAAATGCTTGTCTTCTGGGTTTTTCATGCTCAGTCAATGTTCCCCATTTTGTATCCTATTCCCAGGCAAGTTTGCAAAGGTAATTCATTTGTTGGAAGCACAGTGATCTTCCAGAGAGAACTCTTGATACTTCCCACTACAGTTTATGACACCAGGAGGTAGACCACCATTTAATCTTTTTGTT
Source organism: Malacoraja senta (assembly GCA_038087875.1). Classification (NCBI taxonomy): domain Eukaryota; kingdom Metazoa; phylum Chordata; class Chondrichthyes; order Rajiformes; family Rajidae; genus Malacoraja; species Malacoraja senta. The sequence continues at coordinate 313,044,163 of CM075977.1, forward strand.
AAATGTTTATGAAGAAGACATGAACAAAAAACACAATGGAAAATCTTAAAGACAGATCTACTTGGAGTGCATAGTAGTGGTTGAGTTTCTCCATTTCTGTAACCCAGTCTTGGATTGACAATACAAGGATGTGTTCACATTCCATTTTGGCAGTTGTGAAATTGAATTTTGAGTAAAAAAAAAAAAAAGATTCAAAAACCCACATTAAGAAAGAAAAGTGACCTCAAAACTGCTGGACTGTTTTTAACAATAAAAACAATCCCACTTGGTTCACTAATTACCGTCATGAGAAGAAATCTGCTGTCTGACCTGACTGATGGCAATATACTGTAGTTGCAACTAGTATTTTGCTTACAAATTGTCCAATTTAATCAGATAATACTATACATGAATACATTCAAGCTATACACAAGCATAACAGTGCAAAGAAAAGATTATCAGTGCAGAATATAGTTTTGCAGCATTGTAGCAGAACAGTTCTAGAGGAAAAGTCCAATGTCTGCAATGAGGTCGTGTGCTTTCAAGTTTTATTATCTTCTGCCTGATGAGAGAGGCGATGAGCAGGGTGTAAATGTTCATTGATTTTGTTGGCTGCTTTCCCATGGTAGCGTGCTGTAGATGCTTGATGGTGGAGGGTCTGGTCTGTGTGATGGACGGAGCTGCATTCGCAACTCTCTGAAATGTCTTGCAGCCCTGAGCAGAGTCGTTGCCAAAGCAAGCTGTGAAGCAACCCGATAGCATGCTTTCTATGTCGAAGTTGATAAAAGTTGTTGGAGATGTGCTGAACTTCCATAGTCCCCTGAGGAAGTAGAGGCAATGGTGTGCTTTTCTGGTCATGGCTTCAATGTGGTTGGCCGAGAACAAATTGTTGGTGATATATAACTTGAAGCTCTCGACATTTTGCTGATTGAGGCATGTACTCTACTTTCTGAAGCCAATAAGTAGCTCCTTGTCTTGCTGACATTGAGGAAGAAGTTGTTAGTTTAATGCCATGTTGCTAAGCTCTCTGTCTCCTTCTCTACTCTGTCTTAGCATTTGTTTGAGATTCGGTTTATTATCTGCAAGCGTGTAGACGGAGAGCAGAATTTGGCTTCACAATCGTGAGTGTGTAGGAAATATAGCAAGAGGCTAATTGTGGATTCTGAGTCAGAAACCCAAGGATTCACTGAGTGCTGATTCTTGGGTCCAGGGGTTAATTTGGATGGGATTATGATATTGAGGGAGAGCTACAGCCAATAGAAGTCTGACATGGGAGGATGCAAACCATGACCTGGTTCAGGAAAAGCTGCTTCCCAACAACCATTAGGCTCTTGAACACTACAAAACACGAACTGATCTATGAGCCATCTTGGTTGCACTTTGGGATTTTTACACTAATATTAGGATTTTTTATTGATTAATTTTTTTTTTAATTTAATGGTAATGTGTTTACAGACCTGTTATGCTGTTAAAAACATTACCCTCAAATTGAACTACTTTAATTTTGAACTTAATGGACATTTCTATTATGGCCCCTCTTTTCTGGGAGCCTATTTGCAATAAGATTATTAGTTAATCCCTTCTCTGTAACAGCATCTGATCAAAATAGCCTGATCAAAATTAGCCGATTCCTCAAAATACCAATTCGGAAATTCAACATAATATATTTTGTAAATTAATTTCCACATTGTTATTATTTTGATTTTCCCAGTTTATATATAGATTTAATTTCCCATGATAATGGTATAAATAAAATTATTGACAAATAACCAAACTATGGTGATCCCTTAACGTACATGGAGATGTTTTGATATTAGAAAAAAAAATCTTTATTTTAAGAAACAATTATAATTTAAACATGATTTTGTAGTGGTAGCATTGCTTCTGAGATTATATCCTGGAAGAGATTTTTGTAAAGGTTAAGTATCTGAGTTTGACATTGAAATGCAGAAGGTGCTTGGTCAATCTTTTATTTGGGTTTTTTATCTATCTATAAGCAGTTCCTTGCCAAGTCCAGATCAGTTGTGTGTTAGTATGAGGTTGCCACATCTTTCGTGGTTAACACAGATGGAATATTGCTTATCAATATTGCACATCCATTTACTTTAGCTGCTCATTTCTCATTTGAATTAGCAATATAGAATGTTACCTAAATCTGGGAATATTTTTTGTGTCCATACTTTTTGTTTTGAAAGCAGTATTCCATTTAAGGCACGGCATATGCCTCAGGAGTGCTATAGAAGATTCTAAAACGTTTGGAGACACAAGGACTGTAGATGTTTGATTACAAAAATAAAACAGTGCTGGAGTAACTCTGGTTCAGGCAGCATATCTGGAGGATACAGATAGGTGATCTGATTGGGACCCTTCTTCAGAAGACGAGTCTGAAGAAGGGCCACAAACCAAATTGTCACCTATCCATGTCCTCCAGCGATGCTCCAGCACTTTTCGAGTTACTCCAGCACTTAACTGAGTTACTCCAGCACTTTTTTTTTATCATGAAAGGTTTATTATGTTAATGAAACGTATAAAATAATTGAAACTTTATTAAAGCTAGTTGATGGGCCGTGTTTTATTCTGTGGTCTCATCATTAAGAATGCAATTAATTTATAATGCAGTTGTCAATAACATGGGCTTATTGTCTTGTTTGGCCTTAATGTTTGTCTTGATATTTCATAATGAGGTTACAGACATTTTGGTTGCAGAGAAAAGTAAAGTAGGTTTGGAAAGTAGTTTGATTTGTAATAGCAACACTTCTGAGGTTTATAATTTTAAGTGTACAAATATCAGTGCACATACCTCCCACTCTCACTTTCTACTGGATTCTATGTTATTAATATTTTTGTATTCATCTCTCCTGAATGAGTTCAGATTGTTTCTCTCAGTTGGACATATTCTGATCAAAGGTCTGTGGATGTTTTGAAACAAAACAAACTCCCAGATTACGGAGGGACATCTAAAGCCATAAAATTATCATGCTGTGAGCCTGCAGTGCTTTAATGGAGAAACTAAAACAATGGTAAACTTTGCCACTAAAAGATACTCAAGTCATGCTATATTTGCAGATGTATTTCATTTTCCCTGTTTTGGTGTAATTTTCTGTAATCCATTATTTTAGCACTGAGTTAGTTTGTAGCTTCCCAGTATTTTACTTACAGCAAAGAAACATATTTTAAGTTTTTTAATCAACATTTTGATGCAATAATATTTCCTTGGTGATATAGAGGACTATGAAGTAAGCCAATTGCATCTGATGTAAACAAATTACTCTTTTGTTGGAATTCACAAGGTCACCTAGGAACAATGAATTAAAAGACACTCTTGTCCATCTTAGTTCATCCACCTAGAAAGATCAAAAGTGTGTCTCATCGTGGCATTCTAGTATGCAACGGTAAAATAATTTTGATATTTTTTGTTTCCACTACCTAAGAGTGTTAGTACTTTATGGAATAAAATGACTGCTAAATATATTTCATGATTGTTGTTGAAGTGGATAAAGATAAAGCTGGTAGAAATATGGTAGTGGTCTCAAAACTCAACATGTTCAGTCACTAGAAGCAGCAATCAACTAAACTATGAGCCAAAGCATCTGCAGTTCTATGTTTGCATCTTCACTTGTTTAAATGCATGTTCTTCAGTTGCAAAGACTCAATATGAGAGAGCTTTCAAACCTTTTTTGTGTTATGTAATTTATCTCCTTTAGTTTCTCACTCTCTTGCTCTCCTTTGTACATGTATAGTTTTGCATTTATCATGATAAGGCTTCAAACATCTCAGATGACTTGATTTGCTGTAAGAAAGTTTATGTTTTGATGGTGTAAAGTACTAATTGAAAATTGCATGTGAAAGGCATTCCTTGTTATTTGGTCTATGATTTAAATTAAAGACAGAGCTACTGTAAAGTATCCCGTATTCTCTACCGCATCAAGATATTCATGTTCAAAGAGTCTTTTTAGTTTAGGAATCTGATAGCAGTAAATTATGCAAATGCAGCCTGGATTGTCATGTTCGATCCAAACACTGCCTCCCTTATTGTGATGAGTAGTTTGAACACAGTTTTAGTATTTTAATGCCTTGATTATGATTTGCTCTGTGTGGGGTGTAGGGACAGAGAATATTTGCTTTCTAGTTTATCGTGGTACACAAATATAACTGTCCTCTGCTGCAGTCTTGCCTTTTAAAGTCTTTTCAGTCTTTGCCAATTTTAATCACATAATTTTTCTTTGATGTCAAATTGGATAAAGCAATATAGCATTATGGTTAAAATGTGAAGTTTTTGTTGGGTGTATGTGCCTACATGTGGGCAGTTGTTATTTTCAAAACGAGGGGAATAAATGGAGCAAAGGGAATATAGTTACTTAAATGTGTGTAAAAGACACATTGTTCAAATCGCATGTAACAGGCCTACAGGACCAGATGTGCTTGGCTAAATCTGTGTCTGATTAATAAAGTAAATCAGTTAAATGAGTTCGGGCACCTTGAAGTAGAAACCACAATATGGTCAATTTTACGATCGGGATAAGAGTGATATAAAACCTGGAACACTAAGTAGGGGAGGTTTAGGAAAAGTGAGCAAGCCAGTTAAGTTGAAGTACCTGTTGAAATTGGCATAGGTATAAGAATTGTTTTAACACTGAGGTTTGTAACCAGCTTAAATTAAAAAGGTCTTCCAAACGTTAAGTAGAATGAGAAATTAACTAAAGTAAAGTTAAAAAAAAAAATAAGTAAAGCAGTCTGAAGGTGTGTCCTGACCCAAAATGCCACCTATCCAGTCTGAAGAAGGGTCTCGACCTGAAACGTAAGTCTGAAGAAGGGTCTCAATCCGAAACGTCACCCTTCTCTCCAGAGATGCTCTCTGTCCCGCTGAGTTACTCCAGCATTTTGTGTCTACCTTCTCTAGGGATGCTACCTGACTCAGAGTTAATCCAGCATTTTGTGTCTTTTTTTTTTTTTAAAGCAGGGAAAAAAAGGATTATCAAGAAAAAAATACTGAAAAAATACTGAAAAAAAAGATTTTGGAAGAAATACTGAAATATTAAATGCACAAAGGTGCTCCCCCATTATGTAACATTTGACGAGCAAATTCAATGTTTAAAAGAAATCCTATTTGAGTAAACCTATACAGCCCCATGTAATCTGCATGTTGCTTGGTATAATGATACCCTAGAACGCTGAAAGTCTTTACAAGAAGGGTAAAAATGGAAGGATTTTTTGTGGAAAGTCGTGTCTGAATATTCACAAGGTGAAAGTGAAAATGGTGCAGATGGAGAGGCAGACAGCCAATGATTTTACTGAAGTGCCATCTGAAATTAATTGTGATGAGACTGGTTTATTTCAGAGAAAATGCCACCTATACAAATGCATTGTGAAGGAGGAGGTAATGGTGCCTGGATTTAAAATGGATAAGGATAAACTAAACACGCTGGGCCTTTATACAGCCAGGGACTGCAAGCTGAGATCGCATATGGTCTACAGTGCTGAATACCTTGGAGATTGAAAAGAATTAGTAAATTCTCGCTCCCCAATTGTGGATGTCCAACCAGCCTGGTTACTATATTAATTATCAAGACCTGATTTTGGCATCTCCCAATCCTTCAATTGACAGTCAAAGGGTTACCCCTCAAAATCATGCTGATTCTCGACAAGGTACGTGGACATCCTGCATATGTATATTATTATCTCCCGAGCATTATGCTCGTAAACAGAACTTTAACCACAACCTCACCATTGCAACCGATGGATCCATTTTCAAGGTAGCATATTGTTTATGCAGGTGTGTACATGGTATCCAGGCTATAGAACGTAAGATCAGGAAGACCAAGGGCATTTTGAAAGACAATAACATCTGAGGCGCTCAAAAATATCACATAAACTTGCAGGCAGGCACAGTAAGTGATTAAGAGGTCAACTGGAATGCTGTTTTGTTTTGTTTTTGCAGGAAAGATGGATTCGGAAAGAGGGAAAAGTTACTATTGAATTTTTTAGTACTAAAGAACCTAGAGTACTGTGTGTAGTGTGGTCCCCTTGCTTAAGAAAGGATATTCTGCCATTGGAGGCAATCCAAAAAGAGATTCACTAATTCAGCATAGAATTAAGGTTGATCTATTGAAACATATAAGATCCCGAAGGGATGTTTCCACAAGTGGGAGAATCTTGAACAAGCCTTTATAATTTCTCATAACGGAAGCACTTAATCTCGGGTAACATCCTGATGAATCACCTCTGCACTCTCTTCAGTACAATTTATGTTTGTCCTACAGTGCATAAAATAGCATATTACCCAACTATATTAAAGTTAAAACATAACTTCCCAGCTCATATATTGCATCTCCTAGCTAATGACAGAAAATATCCCTTATGCCTCTTCAACATCCATTATCTTTTCTGCCACCTTAGATTTAGAGTTAGATTTAGCTCTGAGGGCTAACAGAATCAAGGGATATGGGGGGAAAAAAAGCAGGAATGGGGTACTGATTGTGGATGATCAGTCATGATCATATTGAATGGCAGTGCCGGCCTGAAGGGCCGAAGGCCTATTCCTGCACCTATTTTCTATGTTTCTACCTTCAGGGAACCTTGGGTAAACAAAGTCCCTCTGTTCCTGAATCCTCGATAGGGCACTATCATTCAGCATGCATTTCCGACCCTTATTAGACTTTCAAAGTGCATCACCCTCACATTTATCTGGATTAAATTCCATCTACCCTTGCACTGACCGTCTTGCCAAATAATCAATATTATCCCGTAGCCGATGACTCTTCTTCTTGCGATGAGCAACACCACTGATTTTTGTGTTATCTGCAAATTTTCTAAACATACCTCTTGCATTCATATCTAAATTGTTAATGAATTTAATGAACAGTAACAGTTGGAGGACCAACATCCTCTGCCTCCAATTATCAAGATAATTTTAGATCTGATTTGCCCTAGATCCTGCCGGCTCCAACCCTTTGGACTAGTCTCCCAAGTGGGATCATGTCAAAGACCGTACTGTTTGACTAGACTTCATCAACTGTACTGCCCTCGTCAGTATATATTTGTTACCTCTTTTAAAAAATAAAAAAATAAAAAATTTGTCAGGCATGAACTCCCCTAACAATATGGTGCTTTGTTCAATCATGTCTTTCCAAGTGTAGAAAGGAACTGCAGAAGCTGGTTTACACCAAAGATAGGCACACAGTTTTGGGTTGCCCTGAGATGTCACCTATTCCTTTTCTCCAGAGATGCTGCCTGACCCGTTGAGTTGCTCCAGCATTTTGTGTCTATCTGTCTTTGCCTTTCCAATTGTAGATTAATCCTCCTTCAGATTTTTTTCCCCAATAGCTTCCATGCCACTGATGTTAGTCACATAAGGCTGTGGTTACCTGTCTTATCCTTGCAACCCTTCATGTATGAAGGAACTACGTGCTATCCAGCAATCATCTGGTAACTTGCCTGTAACCAAGAAAGATTTAAAGATCTCTGTCAAAGTCTTCCTTGCTTCCCATAGCAACCTGGTAAACATCACATCAGGCCCTGGAGATTAATGTTGCTAAGCTCTTCTAAACAACATATAATACCCCTTGCTTTTCAATAATAATGTGTTCTTGAATTTCACCACACTTGATTCTAGAATTCTCCAGCTACAGCATCCTTCTCTCATTGAATACACATGAAGTATCTACTCGGCTCGTCATATGCATCATCTGGCACCACACATGGTTTTCCATTTTCATCCCTAATGGACCCTGTACTTTCATGGTTAGCCTAAAGCATTTAAAATAATTATAAAATGTTTTGAGATTTTCTTTAATATCACCAGTGATGATTGTGTCCACTCTTTGGCCTCCTAATTTATTTACCTTCACCAGTCTTTATACTGTTGGGCTTTCCTTGTTTTTATTTCTCTCAATATTATTGTATTGTTCTTTTTCTTTCCCCATTCCCCCCACTGTCACACTGCTGATTTCCCCTCCCATTCTCCCATTTCCCTTTTATCCTCACTTCTTTCCAATCCCCCATCGCCTTGCACCCACGCCCTCCCTCGGGCTCTGTATTTCACTCCCCCTCTCTGTATCTGACACGGTTTTGTCTCCTTTTAAAAAAAATATTATAATATTTAATTATAATATGACAGTTCAATATTATTTTATTTAATTATGTAATATAAAATTACAATTATATTTAATATTAATAAACTAATTATATACTGGTCTATATACACTAATAAACTATTAGTTTATATAGTTTATACTATATAAGCTAAACGTATAGAGTTTACTAAATACCTCTCTATAGTAAACACACATGGCTCCAGCTTTGTGTAAATTCACCTTATGCCAAAGAGATTTTCCAAAATTAATCAGGGACTTTCTGCATTGGCATAAAGAGAATTCTTAATATTTTGGAAGGAAACCTGTGAGGAAAGTATTATTAATCTAAAGATGCTTAAAACAGAAAATATTTTAATGAATACATTACAGCAGACATAAGAAAGAAGGTCAACCCCAAAATATGTGTTAATAAATTTGATGGGATGCGTTGGAGGATCCCTGGAAAATGAAAGAAATTCCCAAGGCCCCATAAATTATATTAAAGTGAATGCCGGAAGACAGGAGTATTGTAAGTTCGACCAATTTAAAATGGGGGTTGACAGGCTTGTTGACAATGCCTTGGGTTGGGAAACTTTGTTTTTAAACATAACATTCTCATATTTGCAGATGGAAGCAGTTCGGAATAGCTATTTTAAAAACACCATTGAGTTTGACAAATCTCTCGATATTCTTTCTTTAATTCACTGCATGTTTAGCAAACAACCATTATTGGCAGGGGCGGCACAGTGGTGCAGCGATGGAGTTGCTGCCTTACAGCGAATGCAGCGCTAGAGACCCGGGTTCGATCCCGACTACAGGTGTTGTCTGTACGGTGTTTGTACGTTCTCCCTGTGACCTGTCAAGTCAAGTTTATTTGTCACATACACATACAAGATGTGCAGTGAAATGAAAGTGGCAATGCCTGCGGATTGTGCAAAAACAACAAAACAATAGAACAGAATAGAACACAATCAGTATTTACATTTTAGGATTTTGTTTTTTTATTAAGACACAACACAACAGTAAATTATTAAATTAGTAAAGGCCAAACGCACTACTCTCTGCAGAGCCTTCCTGTCCTGGGCAGAGCTGTTCCCAAACCAGTTTGTGATGTTGCCAGACAAGATGCTTTCTCCAACCCCAGAGTAGAAGCACTGAAGAATCCTCAGAGAGACTCTGAATTTCCTCAGCTGCCTGAGGCGGTAAAGGCGCTGCCTTGCGTTACTCACCAGTGTAGCAGTGTGTGTTGTCCATGTCAGATCCTCTGTGATGTCGACTCCCAGGTATTTAGCATGGGTTTTCTCAGAGATCTTCGGTTTCCTCCCACGCTCCAAAGACGTACAGGTATGTAGGTAAATTGGCTTGGTAAATGTAACAATTGTCCCTAGTGTCTAAAGGATAATGTTAATATGCGGGGATCGCTGGTCGGCACAGACCCAGTGGGCCAAAGGACCTGTTTCCACACTATCTCTAAACTAGACAGTTGAAATGCAGCAGATGAAGGATGCAGGGTCTTTAGAACAGATCGAGTAAACTAGCAGATAGGCACCAAATGCTGGAGTAACTCAGCGGGACAGGCAGCATGTCTGGATAAAAGGATTGGGTGACATATCGGGTTGAGACCCTTCAGACTGAGACTGAGAGGGAGATACAGAGATATGCAATGGTAAGGTGTGATAATGAGATATCAAAAGAGATGGGGTTTTAGGACAATGTAGAATAGAACTTTGTTAGCTCGGAGAAGGTGACAACGAAGCATACAGATAAAATTTAATCATGGGGACAGTCAGACTGGTCAGAGACTAGGAAGGGGGAGGGATGGAGGGAAAGGGAAAGCAAGGATTACTTGAAGTTAGAGAAGTCAATATTCATACCGCTGGGGTGTAAGCTGCCCAAGCAAAACAGGAGCTATTCCTCCAATCCCAAAGGACAGAAAGGTAATTGTGGGAATTGGAGGGTGAGCTAAAATGTTTAGCAGCCGGGCGAACAGATCGGTTTAGGCGAACTGAAAGGATGCATTCCGCAAGACGATATCCGAGACTGTGTTTGGTCTCATCGGTATATAGGAGTCCACACCTGGAACAGCAGATACAGTAGATGAAGTTAGAGGAGGTGCAAGTGAACCTCTGCCTCACCTGAAAAGACAGTCGGGGTCCTTGGATGTAGTCGAGGGGGAGGTATCGGGACAGGTGTTGCATCTCCTGCGGTTTCAGGAGGCAGTACCTGGGGAAGGGACTAGTTTGGGTGGGAAGGGACTAGTTAACCAGGAAGTTCCGGAGGGAACGTTCTCCGTGGAAAGGGGTGGAGATGGGAAGATGTGGCTAGTGGTGGGATCCCGTTGGAGGTGGCAAAAATGTTGGAGTATTATGTGCTCATAAGATCATAAGTGATAGGAGCAGAATTAGGCCATTCAGCCCATCAAGGCTATTCTGCCATTCAATCATGATTGATCTATCTATCCCTCCTAACCCCATTCTCCTGCCTTCTCCCCATAACCTCTGACACCTGTACAAGAATCTGCCTATCTCTGCCTCAAATATATCCATTGACTTGGCCTCCACAGTCTTCTGTGGAATAGAATTCCACAGATTCACTATCCTCTGACTAAATAAATTCCTCCTCATCTCCTTACTTAATGAAAGTCCTTTAATTCTGAGTCTATGCCGTAGAGTCCAAGATTCTCCCACTAGTGGAAATCTCCTCTCCACATCCACTCTATCCAAGCCTTTCACTATTCTATATGTTTCAATGAGGTCCCCCCTCATTCTTCTAAACTACAACGAGTACAGGCCCAGTGCCGACAAACGCTCATCATATGTTAACCTACTCATTCCTGGGATCATTCTTGTAAACCACCTCTGGGCCCTCTCCAGAGCCAGCACACCCTTCCTCAGATATGATGTCCAAAATGCCTCACAATATTCCTAATGCGGCCTGATCAGCACCTTATAGAGCCTCTGTATTACGTCCCTGTTTTTGTATACAAGCCCTCTTGAAATAAATGCTAGCTTTGCATTTGCTTTCTTTTCTGTCGATTCAACCTACAGATTAACTTTTTAGGAATCCTGCACCAGCACTCCCAAGTCCATTTGCACTTCCAATTTCTGGATTCTCTCCCCATTTAGAAATTAACTATGCCTTTTTCCTACTCCCAAGATGCATACCTCCACATGTTGCTACACTATATTCCACCTGCCACTTCTCTGCCCACTCTCCCAACCTATCAAAATCCTCCTGCTGAGTTCCTGCTTTCTCTACACCACCTGCCACTCCACCTATTTTCGTATCATCTGCAAACTTGGCCACAAAGCCTTCAAACCCCTCATCCAAATTATTAATATACAACGTGAAGAGCAATGGCCCCAGCACCGAGCCCTGCGCAACTCTGCTAGTCACTGGCAGCCAACCAATAAACACCCTCTTTATTGCCACTCTTTGCCTTCTACCGTCCAGCCAACCTGATGTCCATGCTAATATCTGCCCTTTGATACCACGGGCTCTCATCTTCCTTCGCAGCCTCCCATGTGGCATCTTATCAAAGGCGTTCTGAAAATCTCGGGAAAAAAAATCTACTGACTCTCATATTTACTTCTTCAAAGAATTCCAGCAAATTTGTCAGGCAAGACCTCCCCTTCACAAAGACATGCTGACTTCAGCCTATTTTATCATGAACTTCTAAGTGCTCCGTATCCTCATCCTTTATAATGGACTCTCAAATCTTACCAACCACCGAAGTCAGACTAACCGGCCTATAGTTCCCACTAGGTAGACACAAACTGCTGGAGTAACTCAGCGAGAGAGGCAGCATCTCTGGAGAGGAATGGGTGACGTTTCAGGTCGAGACCCTTCTTCAGACTATATTTCCCGCTATTCTGCTTTGCTCCCTTCTTGTGTGCTGTAGGCGATGGCTGATGGGGTGCAAGGTGACGACTAGGGGGACTCAGCCCCTGTTGCGATTGGGGGGAGGGGAGCAAGAGAGGAGCTGCGGGGCACCAAGGAGACCCATGTAAGGGCCTCGTCTATGATGGAAGAGGGGAACCCCCGTTCCCTAAAGAATGAGGACATCTCAGATGTCCTGGTTTGGAACACCTCATATGGGCGCAATGCAACGTAGAATTGGGAGTACGGGGTAGAGTCTTTGCAGGAGGCAGCATGGGAAGAAGTCTAGATAGCTGTGGGAGTTGGTAGGTTTATAATAGATGTCAGTTGATAGTCTATCTCCTGTGATGGAGACGGTGAGATCAAGAAATGGTAGGGAGATGTCGGAGATGGTCCAAGTGAATAAGAGTGCAGGATGAAAATTAGTAGTGACGTTAATGAAGCCTGTGATTTATCTTGGAATTCTGGAATGTGAAACATTCTGTCTTCCAAGTCCAGGAGTTGTGATTATCAGCTTATCCTTCCAATTATTGAAGATTTCTGTATCTAATATCAGTGTTTAGTTGTTCCTCATTTCCTTTCAGTGTTAGCAAATATATTTTCCTTATCCCCCTCTGGGAGAGAAACTGATCAGCCACAGGTTTCTATCCCATATGAGTGATTTTAAATAGAACAACACAAATATGATGTCAGTAGACAACATATCGAGACTTGGCTGTGATCTCCCATGGCAAATAACGGCAAATTACAAATAAAAAAAACAAATAACTGACTGTCTGGAAACAAATAATTTTCTCCTTGCGTTGTGCCTGATTTTTGACAGGCAGGAGGTGAAGATTGGAGAAGGGCCTGTTCCACATGATCCTCTGTCTGATGACATGTCTACAGTTCTCTGCCTGAAGTGATATTAAGCACACATTATATCTGGTAACTTTGGCAGAAGAATTGTAATGTGAAACAGATGAGAGAAATATATCACGGATAGCTTTGCTTATCATTTATGTACAGACGTACTGGTTGGTGGCCATTTTGAAAGATTGTGGCGTTTAAGGAAAATTAAAAATCATAATGTTGCCACACAATTAGTGATATCAGACCAGTAGTTTTAAAGCAAAAAACTGACAAATAAATTGATCAATAATTTTACATCACTTTACCAGTTATCAGGCCCACTTCACTCTGCTAAATGTATCCATTTCACTCCCTTTTCCATCCCACAAGACCTATCGCCTGAGCAAGACAATTGGTGCTGCCACGATTAATCACGTCGCCCTGATCCCAGCAGGATTATGGAGCAGAGGTCATGCCATTTAGAGCTTCTTTGCCTTAAATAATTCCTAAATGTTTGGCTTATTGATCATTTGATATATGTTATGATGAGGATTTGAGTAACTAATCTGTCGTCCGCTTGGATAGCATACAACGCAATGCCCTGAATATTGATTTCTCCAATTTTAGGTAACTACCAACAAATGCTTCCCTTCCCCCTTTTATTCTTCCCTCTCTTTGCTGTGCTCCACATGGATGTGCACCTATTTCTACCACTTTCATGCCTACACCTTGTCTCTTTTCCCATACCCATCCCCTTCTATCTGCATCCTTTCTCTGGCCTCATAATTCACATGGCTCTGTTTGTCTCGCAGCCTTTTGTCTCCTTTTCATCTCTAGCCTTGTCAACCCTCTTGCCAAACAATCCCCTTCACCGATGTAGGCACCTAACACTTGCCTGGCTTTGTCCTCTCCCCCCCCCCCCCCCCAATCTCTCTTCTAGCTTCTCTCCCCTACTACAATCGGTCTGAACAGGGGGCTGGACCTGAAATATTGCCTGTCCATGCTCTCCAGTGATGCTGTCTGACCCACTGAGTTACTCCAACACTTTGTGTTTTTTGCTCAAGATTCCAGCATCTGTATTTCCTTGTGTCTAGACGTTTAAATATCACTTCAGTAGCGCAACGTGTGTTAAGATGAGCTTTGTCCAGTTTGACGCTCAAAAACTTGTGCTGCCAATTTTCATTTTGATAGGAAGCCACAACATTAAAGACCAATTTTCTGTAATAAATTGTGCAGTGCACCATATTTCAGAGTTTCAAGAATTAATTAACGTAATAATTTTGCATTCAGCAAGGGAACATCGCTCCTGCTTCCAATTGTTTAATTAAAACTTGGTGACATTCGAATATGTTTTTTTTAATATGGCTTATGGACATATGCAGCCAAATTTGATTGATTAATAATTACTGTTCTTCTGTGACAAAAAATCCAAGTAACTAGATCTGTAGAAATCAGGCTGACTTATAACATTGCTTGCCATTCATTTATTTAGCTGACATGAGCAGATGTGAAAATTACTGCACATGTTGAACATATAAGCTTCATTAATTACACCAGCCTTAAAAACAAAAAGAAAATCTGGGTTGTGTCGAACCTGGGTAATGAATGAGATTTTTTTGTATTTATAGTATTAATGATGAGTTGCAAAATTGAACATTATGCGTTTTCTACATTCAAATGAGTGTCTCTGTCAAACAGTTTTTCATTAGTCATTGCTAAAATTGGATAAGGTAGACTTTTATTTGCGGCTAATGTTGCGTCATAGCCACGTTCACAGAAAAGCACCCTCAGCTACACGTTGCACCAAGCCTATTTTCTAAGTTATCATACATGTGGCCTTTCTGAACGTACTGCTCAATAATAGTTGCAGCTGAACGCAACTGCTAGATTATAAATAGTTATCTTTACAAATACATTGTGTCTGACTTGGCCAAAGAAACTTGGAAACCTGTCAACATCATGGGGGTTGGCCACATGATTAATGGTTAACAAAAAAGGAAACAGCTCACATCAAATGAGTTACAGTTTTAAACCATTCCAAATGAATGTGAAAGACTGCATTGTTCCTTTGAAGGAAAAATTGGGAACAGATTTTAGAAGATTAGAAAATGATGTTTGTTTGGTCCTTCTTTCAATCACTTATCTTGTCCTTTCTCAGTGATTCTTAGCTGGAGTGTGGTTTTATGGACTCCTGGGCTCACTTGCCCAAGTGACAACTTTGTAAGTTTAAATCATAGAAGGTAAAATTTCACTGAGCCATTCCTATCCGACTATTATAACTTTGATAGCTCACCAACCATCTGGTAGAAGTGCCAAGAGATGGGAAGGATCCCATTTAATTTTCTGTCTAGTGGATTTGAGGCTGCAGATGCCAGAACTGCTTTGCCAACTAAAGCCAACAGACTAACAACTGAATGTGGTAATTCCCCAGGTTTGTGGCTCTAAAGGTAAAATATTTAGTTAACTGCTGGAAGACATGGTTGTAAATATCACTTACAATTGTGTGGTGAGTTTGAAGTAATGTCCCAAGACGCATTAAAACAGTGAAATTAAATAAAAGTTGACAGTGCCGATGAAGCAAATGTTCAGAAAGTTGATCAGAATTATACAATTTAAAGAAAGGGAATGCGTTTGAGGTTAGACACAAAGTGCTGGAGCAACTCTACGGGTCAGGCTGCATCTTTGGAGAAAAGGAATACAGGTGACCTTTTGTGTCAGAACCCTTCTTCATACTGGACACTTTGTGTCTATCTTCGGTATAAACCAGCAAATGCAGTTCCTTCCCACACAATGTGCTTGAGGTGATGAGGGTTAGGAAGAGAATTCCAAAGAGGGTTACACAAGGACCGGCAAGATGTTGGAATCTTGAGCTACACTCAAAGTGCTGGAAGAGGGTCAGGACTCTTCAGACTCGAGCACCTCCATTGCTGCTATGTTTGTTTTCATCTCAGTGGAGAAATTGGCTAGTGACCCAAAACATCATCTGTCCATTTCTCCACAGATGTTGCCTGACTTCCTGAGCTCCTCTAGCATTTTGACTTTTTTTCCAAAGAGGTTTAGATGGCTGAAGAGGCAGTAGTAGAAAGAAGAGCATGCAGGATTCAGGAGAATCTATAACTGAAGAAACATTGTATCTCAGAGGGTTAAAGAAGGAACTGCAGATGCTGCAAAATCGAAGGTACACAAAAATGCTGGAGAAACTCAGCGGGTGCAGCAGCATCTATGGAGCGAAGGAAATAGGTAACGTTTCGGGCCGAAACCCTTCTTCAGACCCATCTGAAGAAGGGTTTTGGCCCGAAACGTTACCTATTTCCTTCGCTCCATAGATGCTGCTGCACCCGCTGAGTTTCTCCAGCATTTTTGTGCACCTTGTATCTCAGAGGGTTGGTGTACTGGAGTAGTTTACCGATCCGGAAACCAAGGCTCCAAGGGAATTAAACAGTAGAACAGTTTTCTGCAGCAGATGAATGGAGGTGGGTGGAGATACTCGATGGTGTGGAGGTAGTTAGATATGGGAACAGATAAAATGTAGAGCAGGTCAAAACCATTTCGTTGGTGTATAGAATAAGCAATATCAAAGTGAAAAGGAGCAGTGGGGCTTATATGAGTGCAATGAAGACAATGACTGATTTTTGTAAAATTGTGATTTAAAAATTGTGGGTTTGGACCAAGATAAGGAAAGTGAATGATATGATAATGAGAAATCTGTCCCAAGGCTACTGGCTTTATAATTTAACATGAATATATTACGCTGCTTGTGGGAAATGATGTGCTAATTTCTCAATTAGAAGCACATTAATATGGACCTAGCACATAGATTAGTATAGCACAAGAAGAGGCCGGTCAGCGGGCCAGTTCTGAATCCATACAATCAAGTCACTGTCAATATCGTGCATCTCAATGTTCTGGATCAGCCTACCATGGTGGATTTGATCAAATTCCTTGCTAAAATCCACTACTCCCATCAATTACCTTCTTTAAAAAAAAATTGTTAGTAAGATACAATCTGTCATGTATAGAGCATACTATTATCCCAACATTCCCATTAACTCTCCCTATGTTGTACCATTCCTCTACACTTTAGTGACAATTTACAGGCCAATTAATGTTCCAACCAGCATATTTTGGGATATGGGAGGAAACCAGATCACCCATGTTCTCCCATGTGGCAACAGGGAAAACATGTGAACTCCACGCAGAGCACCAGAGGTCAGAATTGAAGCCAAGGCACTTACACTGTGATCTAGCAGCTCTACCAGCTACATCACTGTGAAGCTCCATTCCTCTTTGTACCCCTATCCTCTCCTTCCACTGCTACCCATACTACTCAACACCAGACTTGACCTGGACCCTTCACCCCACCCAATCTGACTCTGTCTTCTCTAACTGCTGTCTCAACCTTCTCCCACATCATGACCACTCCACTATAACCCTCCCATCATCAACCCAGGCCCACAGTCTACTTATTTCTTCCCCTTACTGCACAATAGAGAGTTGTGTAGCCTGCAAGACATATTCATATCAGCATAATACCCTGGACCTCATGAAGAATAACATTTTGATGCTATGGGTCCCTACTCACTTTGCAACCATCCTCTGTACCTAAATCCTTTGGAAAACATTCCAGAGGTAATTGTTTGTATTGATAATTGTATAGGGTGAAAACATACTATGGTTGAATTTAAAAGAGAAATCCAAAATTATTTCCCCATCTACTCTTATTTGCAATAAATTGAATTGTATTAGGAAATAAGAAAAATCCAAATTTTATCTATGCTTTTTTAAGTTCTTAACTTTTATTTTGTTTGTGACACTAGTCATTAAAACACAACCAGTCAGTATGTACACATTCTGTAAAACTCCATATTTCTCAGTTTTATTTCATTTTATATGTATATATGTATAAAACATGGAGGTTGTTGGTCATTGCTCCAGATTTGCCTTTACATCTTCTGAAGATACTAAATTTAGGAAGTTGGTGCCATAAATTGTGGCTCTTCTTTTCAAATTTTTCTAAATAAATAGAAATGGTTCAAGTCATGAAGAATTTTGCTTTAGTAAGCAGTATCTATTTTAAATCTTGTCCACACTTCATCTGTTTCTGACATCTTCTCCCAACTATTTTAATGCCTCACTAATTTTATTGACTGCCCTCCCCATTTTTTTGGCCCTTTCGTCAAAACATTTCATTTACATATTTTCCATACAATTATCCATTCACCAGTGGAATTTGCACTTAACAAATGCAAATAATGAATTCTCAAATATAATGTAGAACACCAAGTCGATGTTTGGCTCATGAGTCTCAGCTTCTTTTGAGCAATGTGCATACCCAAAGGATATTGTTAAAAAATACCAGTTAAATGTATGACTGAAGTGTGATTTTAATGATGTGTGATTAATATCAAACATTGCAGGAAAGTTTCCTCTATGCCCAGATATGATGTAATGGCCGTAAACACATTTATTGCAAGTGCATATAGAGAAAAAATTGCCTCATGATTAGGCATTGGTTTCAAGAGGTTGGGTAAAAAAAACCTTCCAGGAATGGGAAAAGACGGTCAGATTTCATTCTTTATTATCCAATATCACCGCTGATTTCACTATATGTTTGGGGACAAAAGATGTAAATAAAATTGAAAATATTCATAATTCCCAAATGACCAAAGCAGTGTACTGCTGTAAAAATAGATGGCAGCTGAAAAATAGTGATTAGTACCTAAGTGATTGTATATGAAGTAAACTGTTACTTTATTGGTGGGTTGTTCGTGATCTTGCAGGTTCATTAGTATGACAAATCCATTTAGCTTGAAACAATTAATGCAAGGAAATGTGTACATTTTTACTATCCCAGAGAACTTGGATTCTTGTGTAAGTTATTTTAATCGAAAAAATCAGTTTCTGGTTCCCATGTAATTTATCATTACCTCATTGAATGGCACCGTTTCCTTGTCTCAATTTGTTCCTCTCCAAAGAGATTGATGCCCTTATTGCAGTGCAGATTCGTGCATCCTAGTTCCTGTCATTCAGTCAGCATTTTCCACATGTGACCTTCAATTAAAGTGTTAGCTCACTTAACATGGTGAACATCACAGCCTACACCTACCTTTCCCAACAACAGCACAGCACATATATGTGACCTCCTTTCCAAAAGAGTTAATAAATAAGTGTTATCTGCAAAGAGCGCAATGACTGATTTTATTTGTCCTTAATCCATATGCAGAGTGGTGATCAGTTCCAGGTTAATAGCACCTCTTATTTCAGATGAAGCAGTTTGGATGTTCCTCCTTCTTGGAATAGTTTGATCTTAAACTTCATGTGGGATAGAAACATACTTACTTCAAAGCATTAATTTGCATACAATACTGCAAGCTGCTCTCCAAAGGCATGGTTTTGAATAATTTGATTTGTTTTCATTTGACTGCCTTTAATCAAAATGGTAATGCTTGACAAAACACTCTTAATGAAATGCAATTGATCTGGCCTGTTCTATTCAGTTTTATGCAGTTGCGATCGAAGGGGAATGTGTAGGATGTCTGTGAAACTGGGAATCTGAAACCATTTTAAGAACTGCACCAGTTGTCTGAGGTTACAGGAAACAACTAGTCATGAGAAGCTTATTATTTTGATTGTTAATTGATTGTCACCTGTCTGACCCCAGGGCTGATGAAACTGATTATCCCTCTGTTTGCAGTCACTATTGCAAGTGGAAAACAGCCTGATGATCTAGCTGACCTTATGGACACCAAGGACTCTCTATTCAGAAAAGCCAAAGGGCAGTGTCAATTAATCCAGCCCTGTCAAAAATGTCCAAAATGTAAAATCTAAACTGCTTAATGTGGCAGTTTCTAAGTAGTTGATTAATTTGGTTGCTTGAACTAGATGCAGTATTGCATTTTAAATATCACTTATTATTATGTAAACCATGTGGTGTTGCTTTATAATGTGCTATGTGGCACTTGACATCTGCGTACAAGCAGATTCCTTTGGAAAATTGGCACAGTTCTAGTTAGAAAGATCTAATAGCAATTCAAAACTGCTCCACCCTCAAATAATTCTATTTCAAAGGTTGTACTGGCCTATAATAATAAACAATTGCCCCATCCTACTTGTTCTGAATCTTGTTTTCTCACAGCCAGGAAAATAATCTCCCAGTTAAATACGTGGCTGATTATTTAATTTTATTTGTTGATGGCAAATTAGCAATGTAAATGCTATATCACACTAATGAAGCTAAAAATAAGATTAATTAATGCTCGAACAGTTATTCTTCCTTAACACCTTGGAATGAACAATTGCATTACTAAAGCAGGGTCACTATACAAGTATCTGCTGACTGTATTTGCTGCCAAAGTATTTTCTACTTTCTATTGTTGTTGGCAGCGTTAGCCCAAATCCTAATGATTCAAGTTGCATTCACTTTAAAATCATAAGAGTAGAGATCTCATTTTGACCTCTCTCTCACTCTGTCACACCTTCCTACCGCATCCCTTGGGATCATGTTAAGGATGCTGCTGTTAAACAGAACTGACGGTCTTTAAATTTACACTAAACTTAAATATCAGTGGACCTGGTGTCCTTACCAATTAAATTAATTGTCATTTTTGAAGATTGTTGGGTGATTCCGAAAATGTAGTCATCCTTGAAGGCTGTGACATACTGGACCATCATTTCAGCTTGATTAATGCATGAGTATTAATGTTTTAACATTCTGATGTTTTTAAATCTATTGTAAAGAATGTATGACTGTCTAAGAACGATTGTTGGTTATTGCATTACTGTTTCTGAATCCCCGGTGGAATTTTCAACTTTCGCAACACACTCTGACTTGAAGTTTTAGTGAAAACAAACAATACTTGTCTCAATTTTATTTGATAAAATTAAGAACCGTACGAAACATAAAGTGATTTCAGTCTTGCATTTGCATAATGATCCAAGTTAGAATAACATTTTCTGATTTTTGTATACATCGAAGCAAATCTGGTTCTGGGTCGGGAGAAACTGATTGGATTGAAAAATAATCTGTTCTGTGTTTGCATTGAAATAAAATTGAACTATCGGTCATTTGTGTAATTGCCCAATAAAACATTTATTTGTTCATGTATTACTTTTTGTGGACCCTGAAGAGTTAAGTCCATAATGTTTTTCTTCTCTCCCACCAAGTTAGTGTGGTTCACAATGAGCAGACATGGGAACTTGAGAAGGTGCAGATCCTATAATATGACCCAACAAAAGCTTCAACCATTCTAATTAGATTAAATGTGCACTAAAAATTAGTTACCATTGATATTCAGTGACCAGATGCTAAGTTTTTCTCAGGAAAATAAAAGGCAAATTCATGAAAATGAAGTTCAAAATGTGAATAAGGCCAGTTAACATCAGGTTTAAAAAATAACAGGCATGCAGCCTTCAATTCTGGCTGCTTGAAGAATAGTTTCTAAGCTTTTTATGAAGGCCCAGAGATTCATTCCTGCATTCTATTGTTGATTGTGGAACCAAAAGCCTGGTAGTCTTACACAAATCAATGCCAGCAACTGCAGATGTTGCACTATAAATGGCTGCCTTACGCCTTTTTACTGAATGCAGTTCAGACACCACTTTTCCCCCCTCTGGTGAGACTGCCATATTTTTCTCTAACCTCATCAAGATTCTAGATCAGTTTAAAGACCTCGTGCATTACAATAGTTGTTCAGTTTTAGAAGCGTCAGTGAAATAATCTGTCCAAGGAAACATCTTTCATAAAAGAAAAAAAATTAAATTGAATATATAATAAAATTGGATCAGAAAATCTATTTCAGAACTTTTGCAAAAGAATCCTATCCCTGATTTGAGGCTCTCATTGTGAGAATGTGTGTTTTAGTTAAGTTCAAATGGAGCCATAGTATCATAAGGTTATGTAGGTGTTCCATGTCCGATATTTTAAATATCAGAATAAATATTGGTCTATTAGATGAGTTATAATTCTAAAAAGCATTGTGTCTACAAATAACATTTGGCATACCACCAGCAACCAAAACACCCAGAGGGCCAAAAACAACTCCAATAAAAATTTCTGCCACTTCAATAAAACAAAATCTCAAAAATTCTTCAAACATGTCAATTGTTAGTCATGATTTGTAGAATACCAGGAGCTTGTCCAGATCTTATTTGTATTTTCTGCAAACAATATCTATTCACTATATGAACGGAAATGAGTTCCATTATTCTGAAGTAGACAAAAAATGCTGGAGAAACTCAGCGGGTGAGTCAGCACCTATGGAGAAAAGGATTAGGCTACGTTTCGGGTCGAGATGCTTCTTAAAAATGCATCAAAATCAAAAAAGTCGCTGAGCAAATCTATAATCTTTTCCATTTACAATTCTCCAGGAAATAGTGTGGGCGGCAGGAGAGGTGGTGGTTTGCGGAGGGAATGTAGGGAGGGACTGTGGAGGTGTGAGTATGCACTACTATGAACATTCAATACTAAACAAAACACAACACCATTTCATTTTCTGGACAAGGATTTGGCTTGGTTCTAGCCTAATCATTTAGAATTCAATAAAAGAGACTTTGGAAAGAATTAGAGTGATCGGAATAAATAGAAACATAGGAAAAAATGTGTATTTGTTTTAAAACTGCAAGCATTGCAGGCATCTGAGGTGTTTGAAAATAACAAAATAAACATTGGTAATTTCTGCAGAATTTTATTTCAGGTACATTAGATGGGATCATGCATTATTCTAATCAAGAGCAGAACCCGGTTGGATGTCAAATCATCGGTCTTTTCCGAAAAGATCCGAAAAAATGGGAAAGATTATAGATTTGCTCAGCGACTTTTTTGATTTTGATGCATTTTTAAATACTAACAGTTGGTATAAAGAATAGCTGTTCAACCACCAATTAAGTTAAATGGTGAGGATGGGAGGGTTTGCATTAAAGATAGGCACAAAATGCTGTGGTAACTCAGCAGGTCAAGCAGCATCTCTCGAGAAAAGGAATAAGTGACGTTTCGGGTCGAGATCCATCTTCAGTTTGCATTCATTGTTCCTGGTGACAAAGTGTGGAGAATGCCTTACGCAGAATCTTTCACCAGCCATCTAATAGCAGCCAACTCTCTTGCGCAGTGACAGACCACTGAGATTCTGTGCTGAATAACTCATTCACTATTCATAATAGCAGTCGAACAGAGACTGGGAGCCTACCTAAAATATGGGAATGATCGTGAGGTCAGAAGATCAGCTGGGCTGAGAGGATCAGTGAAAATGAGACACCTTTAACATTATTTTAAGCTGGAGAAATAGATCAGGTGCTTAGAATACAGAAAAACAACAAGTCGCTTGCTAGAAGATTCATTAAGGAGATTGAGTGGTATAACACTGTACTTTAGATTGTTTTTGAAGTTGGTAAAGACAAATTTTACTTGGCCTGTGGGGGTGGGGAAGCAGAGATTGGAAGCTTGAATGTTTTGCCTTCATTGATGAGATCCCCTCTGCTTTTAATAAAGCTACTGCACCAAGGAGCAGGACCTTTAACATGTGTGACAACCAAATTTAAGGCCTCTGTGCATTTTGGCACTAAGGGAAAATACTGCAGTAGATCCACATTGAAGTTTTATCTGGCCTCCCAATCCACTTTTCTGGAATTGAATAATAGCCATTGACGATTACTGAACCACATTTTGTTCAGCAGCATAATTACTTTTATAACTAATTTTGTGAGATATAAAGAACGCAAGATAAAGCCTCTTGTAACATTAAATTGCATCTTGTATTATTTAAGCATACGCAGCTGCATTTCAAGGCCAAAGAAAGCACTACATCAGCAATGGAATTAGGCAAACACTGACCAGTTTATTCAGGTGCAGTCCTATAAATAATTTCTGGGCACTGATGTTGAAGTTAACAAGAACTGTGATAGCAACCATTTTAGATTGGATATTTGCAAACGTTTTAATAACTGGAATAACAGAAATTAATATAGAACATTGTTTGGGTGGAGGATAATAAGGCTTGTAAACAGCTAGAAAACTGGATTATAGCCAGGCCACACTGAGGACATTGGGAACTCACTCTACATCATCTGCGAATGCCTGTGCTTTTTCTTTCCCTATTCTCGTCATGCCTTTTATTCCTTTCTCTTTTTATAAGCAGACTAATTCTACCATTCATTCACGCTACATAATGTGTACATGTCTGTGCTGAATCTTTTTTTTCAATTCCTCTTCCAGTTCCTTTTGTTTCTGTTACTTCCATTTTCTTGACCGTTCATTATTTTTGGAATATTCAGTTAATGCTGTGTTTTTACATGCTTCTATAATGCAATTTAGCTATTTGAACTGGACAAGGAATGGGTTAGTACTGTGAAAATAGTCTGTTTTAGAACTTTTATTTGAATTGTTATCTACTGATTCTAATGGCCCTACCTCACGGCGCGAGTCCATCCACGAGTGATCCCGAGTTTAAAACAAATCAAACTCGTGGTAATCACGCAGAATTAATGTAGCAGGAACGTCGGAACTCGTAACGCTAACGGCAGGTACGCGGGAAACTTGTTAACTCGTGAAAATCTTTTAACATGATGAAAGATTTCCACGAGTTAAATTTACTCTTGAAGTGAAAATTTTTAACTTTTAAACTCATTGTAAGAACGCAGTAGCCCGTGAGTTTACCGTACTGACTCGTGAGTCTACCGTGGGCACTCTTTAACTCAGCGGGACAGGCAGCATCTCTGGAGAGAAGGAATGGGTGATGGGATGACGTTTCCAAAATTCTGCTGCGTCTTTGTGTTACTCCAGCTGTGCGTTCACTTTTTGTCAACCAGCATCTGCCCTTTCTTGTGTATAACATTATTTGTATCCGTGGCAGTTGATTGTCGCTCCCTTCAGTTTCCCAGGGGGTCAGGACGGGACTGGAGTTGGGAGGGAAAGGTGGGGGGGGGGGGGGGAAGAACAAATATATGAAACACCAAAAACGGACAGCAGAGATGTCTTTGCTATACCGCTACAATAATCGGACTATTGGTACGCTGCTGTTTCCTTGACTATGGTCATGTGAAACGACTCTTGTACATTTAATATACCGACGATGTCTGGCAGTGAATCTCACTCTCTCAAATCCGTAGAGGGACACGAAAAGCTGGAGTAACTCAGCGGGTCAGACAGCATCTCTGGAGAAATGGACTAGGCGATTGCAGACTGCAGTCTGAAGAAGGGTCTCGACCCGAAATCTCGCCCATTCCTTTTCTCCAGAGATGCTGCCTGTCCCGCTGAGTTACCCCAGCTTTTTGAGCCTACCTTTGGTTTAAACCAGCATATGCAGTTCCTTCCTGCAACTCTCAAATCTGTGCCATTATTAAATAATTTTTGTTTTATTTTACTAATTCTGGATAATAACGCCCCGTTCGTTGGTCGTACGCCTCTACCCCACCCCTGGTGCTTTAAGTGCATTTGTTTTTTCTTTTACCCCCGGGAGAAAAAAAATCTAATCCAGTAGTTCATCTGGAGCAGTTTTCAGATATAACAGCGAATGAAGAGAAATTGGCGGGTTATTTAGAAATTAATCCTTAAAGAGAGCGTAACTCGTTGGATAAATGAGATTGTCACTAGGCAGCATCTCCCCCCCCCCCCCCCCCCCTGTCCCGACCCCCTGGGAAACTGAAGGGAGCGACAATCAACTGCCACGGATACAAATAATGTCATACACAAGAAAGGGCAGATGCTGGTTGACAAAAAGTGAACACACAGTGCTGGAGTAACACAAAGACGCAGCAGAATTTTGGAAACGTCATCCTGTCACCCATTCCTTCTCTCCAGAGATACTGCCTGTCCTGCTGAGTTAAAGAGTGCCCACGGTAAACTCACGAGTCACTACGGTAAACTCACGGGCTACTACGTTCTTACAACGAGTTTAAAAGTTTAAAATTTATAATTCAAGAGTAAATTTGGCTCGTGGAAATCTTTCATCATGTTGAAATATTTTCACGAGTTAACAAGTTTCCCGAGTACCTGCCGTTAGCGTTACGAGTTCCGACGTTCCCGCTATGTTAATTCTATGTGATTACCATGAGTTTGATTTGTTTTAAACTCGGGATCACTCGTGGGTGGACTCGCACCCTGAGACAGGGCTTTAAGAGTCATAAAATCAATTGAGCAGTTTTGACCTCAAAATGGGCCTCTGTTCTATGATAATTTGAACTAATTGTTCATACCATCCCACACAAAGTCAGAGTTTCATGCTGACACCAAAACCACACTTGTGAGCCCGGCAACTGTGTTTTTTGCTGCACTCTTCCACCAATGTGACCATTAACAATAGTAGCATCTGCAGGTTCTTCTCTGGATTGCTGTTCAGAAGCTGTTCAGCTTGCTGTAAACAGGATGAGTTCTATCCAAACATCCTTTATTGATGACTAAGTACACGCAATGAGCAGTGGCTGAGACTAACAATCTATCAGTGTACGCGTATGTGTACACAGTTCTTGGAGTATAAACACACTCAACATTTTCCACCAAAAACGAACCTACTTCAACAATAACTATTTATATATATAATTATTTTATCAATTAACTATTTACATATAATATAAAACAAATAACTATTTACAGCGCACAATCCACACCACTGGATTCTAAGATGTTCCACAAATGTACCCCTGAAACTGATAAACCCAATGAATGTTCATTAATCAGATTTATATTTGGAAATTTTCACATCTTCTACTAAAGATTTATTTTAAACTCTGCAGAAATGAGAATAAGGTATATTTAATGTAGCATCATTTGTTTAAAATGGATCAATAGCCTGTCAACTAACAATACTTACAAAATATTTTGATTTTGTTTTAAAATGCTACCTTCATGCTCAGTCTGCTTCACATCACAGCTTTCCCCGTGGATACTGGATCTCTTCACTGCTTGGCCTTTCACATCATGGGAACTAATGTCCCCACCCTCCTTCTCTTGATGGTTTCCAGTGCACAGTACCCAACCATCATAGCTCACAGTCCTTCCGGCTACTCATGCGCCAGTGAATTGAGCATCCATCATTGCATCCAGGCAGTCATGGCCCAGAGCTCCCCTGGAATCAGTGGTGATGTTGCATTTCTTAAGGGAAGCTTTCAGCACACCCTTAAATCTTTTCCTCTGTCCACATGGGAGATGAGAGAGTTTATAATGGAATCATTGTTTCACGACTACAGTGTTGGGTATGCTGATGATGTGCCTGGTTACGTAGCCAATAGAGAGTGATTAGGCCATAATACTGAGGATATTGGACTGGGAAAGAATGTTGATGGCCCATTCTTTGGAAAGTGAACAAAATGTCGCACACGTGACCAGTAAATATTTGACCTCTTACCCTAAACAAACATTGTCAGCATAACATATAAAGATTTGACTTGATAAACCGAAAAAATATGGATCATATATGCAGTACAAAACAATATACCTGTAATGCTTTCAGAATTAGAAGAGATGTATTCCACAATTTGTCCTCTTTTTGGTCACACTCGTATCTAAGAATGGGCCTGATGTTGATTTGCTTGTCCTTCCAGAGAATTTGGAGGATTGTACAACAATAGAGTTGGTGGTGCTTTTCCATTGCCTTGAGATATCTGCTGTCCAGGTCTCAGAAGAATATAAGAATGCAGGGCTCATTGCCACCCTGTAGACCTTGAGTTTTGTACCATGTCTGAAGTTGTGATATTCATCATCCTTTTCTTCAATCAACCAAATGTTGTGCAGCTACCGTGAAATCAATGATGAATTTCGTCATCTCCTCTCCACAGCAGAACCGTACAAAACATGATTGAAATGGTCTTGCTACAGTACCCTATATTAAACTGCTTCTCTTCCATCATCCCAAATTCATAAACTCCCTGAAAGTGACAGCATAAGTTGATAGATTGATAAAGAAGCATATGTTATGTTTGTCTTCAAGGTCGGTGTTTAGAGTATAAGAGTCGGGAATCTATGAAGCAGCTTTATACGACTTTGGTTCTACTGCATTTGGAGTATTATATGCAGTTCTGGTCGCCCCCTTACAGGCAGAATGTGGATGTAGAGCAGGTTTACGAGAGTTATGCCTGGATTTGGGGGTATTAGCTACAGGGGCAGTTTAGACAGTCTTGGATTGTTTTCTCTGGAATCCAGAGGATGTGGCGAGACGTGATTGAAGTGTATAAAATTATGAGAGGGATACATAGGGTGGACAGTCAGAACCTCCTTCTCAGGATGGAAATATTATATACTAGAGAGCATAGCTTTAAGGTGAGAGATGCAAAATTTAAAAGAGATGTGCGGGGCAAGTAATTTGCACACTGGATGGTGCGTCAGTGACTGAAGTCTGAAGAGGGGTACTGATGCAAAACAACACCTATCCATGTTCTCCAGCGATGCTGCCTGACCTGCTGAGTTACTCCAGCACTTTGTATCTTTTTTAGCAAACCAGCATCAGCTGTTCCTTGTTTCCACAGATAAAAGTTGGTCGGGCATCATGTTGAGCACAGACATTGTGGGCGGAACGATCTGTTCCTGTGATGTTCTCTTCTATGTTCTATCTCCTTTGTAAGATGGCCTCTCTGGGTTTTTGCATTGTCAGCATTTTCCGCCCAAGTCTCTGTAGATTAGTGTCACTCATACTGTGGCTCCGCCCACAAGCTTATTAGAGCGCTCTCTCTCTCTCTCTCTCTCTGGTAGACTTGTAGTAAGCATGCTTATAAGAAAGCACCATTGTGTTTCCTCTGCAGAGTTGCTAATAAAAGACTATGGATTCTAATCACTATGTGTGAGTTTGATCATTCTTCCAACATGGTGTCAGAAGTGGGATACGAACCCACGCCTCCAATTGGAGGGCAACTGACATATTTGAGTGGCATAGCAAGCAGTACCTAGTTCTTGTCGACTCGTATTCTGATTGGTTTGACATCGATCTTCTTAGTAGCCCCACTTCTCATGGGGTAGATCAAAAGCTGCCTCGCCATTTCTCAGACCACGGAGCTCCATGTCAACTACTATCTGATAATGGCAGTCAATTTACCAGCCAGTACTTCAAAGACTTTGCTGCACACTGGGGTTTTCGTTACATCACCAGCAACCCTGAGTACCCTCAGTCGAATGGGCTGGCTGAACGTGCCGTCAGGAGTGCCAAACAGTTAATGGAACGATCCCACAGATCAAAATCTTATATGCACCTGGACCTGCTTAACCTGAGCAACATCTCCCACGACCCTATCTTGGGTTCACCCACTCAGCGTCTGATGTTAAGGCAGACCTGAGCCACATTGCCTGTGGCGAATCAGGCACTAGTTCCGCAAGCGCTCCCACTATCAGAAGTCCAGTCCAGACTACAGCAAAAGCGCGACATTCAGAAAGGGTGGTATGACAAAACGAGCAGACCACTTACTTCCACCGCTAGCCGAGGGGCAAGTGGTGCGTCTGCAAACCGACAAATGTCACAACCGCTTCGGCATAATTTCTGGAACTGCCTCCGAGCCACGTTCATACTTGGTCAATGCCAATGTAATAGGCAACATATCCTGCCTGTGAATGAGCCAGCACCACCTCCGTACTATCCTGACCGCACAAGTGTACTTCCATCCACATCCAGCGGCATCGGCCCGACTGCACCAGCACGACAATCTGTTTCTGATACGGTTACTTTGCCGGTGGCTACACCACCTCCACATGTGCCAAAGTCTCCTGTTTTGTCCCCGGGAATGCCGTTTCAATCTCCAACACCTCTTTCACCACCGATTGTGTCCCCGGTGAAGGATGGACTATATCATACACGTGCTGGTCGTGTTTGTAAGCCCACCGTAAAGTACCCGGGCTATGTTTGAACTTCCTCCAGTTTATTGCCATATACTACGTGTGATTTATATAATCAGTAGTATACGTTGTATTTAATTCATAGTAGTACTCAGTAGTTTTGCATTTGCTTTTAATTCTTTAAGAGGGAGGATGTAGATTAGTGTTCTCTTCTATGTTCTATCTCCTTTGTCAGATGGCCTCTCTGGGTTTTTGCATTGTCAGCATTTTCTGCCCAAGTCTCTGTAGATTAGTGTCACGTATATTGTGGCTCCGCCCACAGGCTTATTAGAGCTCTCTCTCTTTCTCACTGGTAGACTCGTAGTAAGCATGCTTATAAGAAAGCACCGTTGTCTCCTCTGCACAGTTGCTAATAAAAGACTATGGATTCTAATCACTAAGAGTGAGTTTGATCATCCTTTCAACAGTCTCTCTTCCGTTATGGTGCAGTGTTGCTTTACCTACTGCCCTACAGTCAACGTGCATGCAACTCCCACTGCTGTACCCTCAGTCAATGCTGCAATCCTTAGGTTTCATAAAATGCTCTTACCATAAGCAACATTATAAAGCACATTCTTCATTGATGCGCCCAACTCTCACCAAAGTTCCACATCTGGGAGCATCACCTTTCGATGCATTACCACATGATTCTGCCAAACTATTGGATTGTCTAACAATCGCCATTCAAAGATAATGCCCCATGCCATAAGATATTGCAGCACCCAAACTAAAGAGGTTTCACAGTTGCACCTTTTAGACACGGCCTTAAAACAGACAAGATCTTTGCCCACCATTTCTTCGGCTCTCCAATTGCGCATTCTAAAAGTATATATCTCGAAATCCCAAAGACATGTGGGTTTGTAGGTTAATTGGCCTCTGAAAATTGCCTTTGTTGTGAAAGGAGTGAGCAAGAAAGTTGGATAACATAGAACTAGCATGAACAGGTGATCAAGGTCAGTGTGCACTCGGGTTGCTGAAGGACCTGTTTCCATATGTTTTCTATAATCTCCTCGCTATTTGACAATAGACAATAGGTGCAGTAGTAGGCCATTCGGCCCTTCGAGCCAGCACCGCCATTCACTATGATCATGGCTGATCATCCACGATCAGTACCGCGTTCCTGCCTTCTCCCCATATCCCCTGACTCCGCTATCTTTAAGAGCTCTAACTAACTCTCTCTTAAAAGCATCCAGAGAACTGGCCTCTGCTGCCTTCTGAGGCAGAGAATTCCACAGATTCACAACCGTCTGTGTGAAAAAGTTTTTCCTCATCTCCGTTCTAAATGGAAAATCTACGTAGGTTTTGTGCCAGCTGGGAAGGAGTTGTACTAATAGTCTTTATGACCTTCAATGGCCTCTGGACGCTTTCCCAGTTTACAGTCTAAGATGTGGAATTAGCAATATGCTGTACTGTTATCAGATGATCATTGTGTGCAGGTGTTGATCCTGTTAGCAATGATAGCAAGCAGTCAGAGTTTGGATACTTTTGTATTTAGAGTCTCTAGGTGCCTCTAAAATTCAAATATGATGATTAGGGTGGTTATTACTAACCACCCTAATGGCAGTCAGGACTTTCATATGAAGAAAGACTGGATAGACTTGGCTTATACTCGCTAGAATTTAGAAGATTGAGAGGGGATCTTATAGAAACGTACAAAATTCTTATGGGGTTGGACAGGCTAGATGCAGGAAGATTGTTCCCGATGTTGGGGAAGTCCAGGACAAGGGGTCACAGCTTAAGGATAAGGGGGAAATCCTTTAAGACCGAGATGAGGAAAAACTTTTTCACACAGAGAGTGGTGAATCTCTGGAACTCTCTGCCACAGAGTAGTTGAGGCCAGTTCATTGGCTATATTTAAGAGGGAGTTAGATGTGGCCCTTGTGGCTAAAGAGATCAGGGGGTATGGAGAGAAGGCAGGTACGGGATACTGAGTTGGATGATCAGCCATGATCATATTGAATGGCGGTGCAGGCTCGAAGGGCCGAATGGCCTACTCCTGCACCTATTTTCTATGTATGTATCTATTACAGTGTTTGTTATAATAGAATCACAGAATGATCCAATTACTACCACACTGCTGATCTTGCATATTACCCCTGTGGAGTTTTAGCTTTCCCGCTTTCAAGCATTTATACCATTTCCTTATGAAAATTATTATTGAATCTGATTGATTGGAAAATATATTTTGTTGACCTCAGTTGAAGCCCTTTGCAAAGTTTAAAGACCTGCACATGTAAGGCAGAAGGAGCAATCCAGAAAAGCAGTTTATCATGTCTGTAGAGGGTCTCGACCCGAAACGTCGCCTATTTCCTTCGCTCCATAGATGCTGCCTCACCCGCTGAGTTTCTCCAGCATTGATGTCTACTATCAAATGACACAATGATTACATTTAAGGCAGCCTTAATGTAGCAATTCTTTGCAGCCAATATAACACCTACCACCAGTTTCCTTGTAGGCAATATATTCCAGATTGCATCTTGCTGTACATTTTTTGATCCCCTCGTGTTGTCTCAGAGTTTTCACTATACCTGTGTCTTCTAACCTTTCTGGCTCTGAATACTGCCTGGCCTAATTCTTTCAAAACGGTTTGTGATTAATCAAATCTCCTCAAAATCCTTTGTTTTAAGCAGAACTTTCCTGACTTCAGTCTCTCCTGATGATCTGCATCCCTTGGATCATTGCTTTGCACTGGCTTCAAAACGGTGGTGCACTTTCAAAATCGTGATACCCAGATTGGCTAATAATTTTCTAGCTGGAATCTGACCAGTGGTTGTGAAAACTTAGTATTTCTTCTCACTTTTACTCTTTGCCTCTGTTTGTACAAAGTTCAACAACTTTCTTAGAATACACAACAGTACAGGACAAGAGCAGGCCCATCGGACCACAATATTTGCCAAGACCATCACTTATCTAACTGCACATAACCCATATCTCTCCATTCCCTGCTTATCCATGTTTTTTAAAATGTCACTAATGTAACTACTTCAACCACCACCCCCCGCAGTACCTTTCAGGCACTCACCATCTTGTGTAAAATATAACTTGCCCCGCTACTTCTCAACTTGCTCTGCTGCTTTCCAATATTTGTATATGTCTTCCCTAGCCCTCCCTTTTAAACTGATCTTTTATACTGCATGTAATATCATTTAATTTATAATGTCTATCTTCAATAATACCAAAATATACCATTTAAGATTTCAATGGTATCATTGACCATTCATTCCAAGATCCTTATCGTTGACACTTGTCTAAAAGAATAGAAAACAACAGTGTCCAAGGCAAGTTATACAAAAGCTGCATTTTGAATACTTGAGTTTGCCCTAAGGTTAAAGTTCTGATGTGAACTCTGCAAAATAACAAGAAAGGAAATGTACTTGAAGAAAAAGGCCATGAACTTGAAACACAGTAACCGTTCATTGTGCCATTCTCATTTTCTTTCCTGCTGGGATCCTAATTCTATAAAGAAGCAACTAAAAGTTTTCCATAAGCTTATTAACCAGTGTTACACACAGCTGTGCTTCGAGTTATAGGCGTAGAAATAGAGCACGAGAATGTTCAAACTTTGTTCCACAATTGAAGGTGAGTCAGAGAAAATGGGAAGAACAAGCAGTTATTGCCTTATCATGTATCTGAACACTGTGAATGGCTCGATTGTGATCATGTATTGTCTTTCCGCTGGCTGTTTGGCATGCAACAAAAGCTCTTCTCTGAACACATGACAATAAACTAAGGCCAGGATAGAGTGGATTTGGAGAAGATATTTCCACATGAGACTGCTTTTCACTGTGCCTCGGTACAGGTGACAATAAACTAAACTAAACTAAAGTAAACTAAGAACCAAAATAAAAACCTTTATAAGCACAGGATCCAATCATGAGAGTTTATTTGCAGGAGAAGAAAATGAAATAATATTAGTCATTTTACAGTGATTTAATGTAAATCTTTCTTAGAGTTATGTCACATTATATATGATTGTCTTTATATCCTCAGGTTACCAAGAAGTATACCTGACACTGGAAATGTGTAAAAGTCACATTAGTTTATAACCATTTATATTTAAGTATTTTAATTAAAAAAGACAAAGATGGAGCTGGTGTGTTGGAATAAAGCAGGTTATTTATAGAAACACAAAATACTGCAGATGTTAGAAAGCTGAAATGAAAACAGAAAATGTTGGAAATACTCAGCATCTTTGAAGAGACCAACAAAATTATATTTCATGTCATAAATGAAAATCCAAAGAACTGCAAATGCTGGAAACCTGAAATTCGTCAGATTTCTGACGAAGAATTACAAACCTGAAATGTTGACTGTCTCTCTCTCTTCTCACAGTTGCAGCCTGACCTGTTAAATATTTCCAGCATTTTCTGGTTTTCATATTGAGGATAGTTGATAATATTGATATGAATTGACAGATCATATTGACTATTTATTACTCTGGAGAAATTGATTAGGTTTTTACTTCTAGCTACATTGACATAGAAATACATAGGGTTTGACTAATCTGTTCTTGCTTCCAAGATGGCACCCAATCCAGTGACTATATGCGTGCTAGCCACAGAAGCAGATCTGCAATCAAATATTACAATCACTCCACACGCTCAAGTTTCTTTTCCTACAATAAAATTTCTTGCTTTAACTATGATTTTCTTAAACTTATCTCAGATCTATCCATACTTCGCTGGCTTTACTTTGCACTAAACGTTATTGCTTTGTCATGTATCTATACGTTGTAAATGGCTCAATTGTCATCATGTCTTTCCACTGACTGGGTAGCATGCAACAAAAGCTTGTCACTGGACCTCAGTACACGTGACAATAAACCAAACTAAACTAAACAAATTGAGATTAGGTAAGCATATATATCAAGTAGAATCGTATTCTATTATCTCATATTTCAAATTGTTACAGTCAAAGATACATATTAATTGATATTGAATTATACAACAAGATAATAGTTGATCTAAAGAACAGAGAGAGGTTTTAAGGAGCATCTTAAAGAGGAGAACAGGTAAAGGAGTTTGAGAAGACATGTCCAGAATGAGTTATGGCAGATAAGTGTGCAGTTGCTGATGATGAAGTGATTAAGTTTGGGAATTAATAAGAAGCCAGAGTTTTGTGTTGACATAATGGAGGATTACAAAATAAAAGCCGCAGAGATTAGTTCTTTGTCCTCAATTATTTGTTATTTGTATCATTGACCTAGATGAGGCGGCAGAATGCAAGGTATCCAAGTTTGCCGATGACCTAAAAAGGTGGAAGTGCATATAGTGTTGAAGACTTTGTGATTCTGCAGTGGGATATAGACAGACCAAGTAATTGGTTCAAAAACAACCACACCTGTTAAAGGTGGAACAGAGCGAGTCATGCACTTTGGTAGAGGAATCAAAAGGCAGATTATTATCTAAATGGAAAGAGACTACAAATGAGTGACGTACAGAAAGTTCTTGGTGTTCTTGTGCATGAATCACAAAAAAAGTTAATAGGCAGGTGTATCAAATAGTTAACAAAAAAAACGGCACATTGGCCTGTAATGCAAAGGTGTTTGGGTTTAAATATAAGGAACTTTTGTTACAATTGTACACAGAGTAGGCGAGGCCACTGGACACCTCTGCAGGTACACATAGCATGCACAAAGCTGTGGGTGAATGGGACAGTGCAAGGTTGGAATCAGTAAATCATATTTTTGTTTGTCTCACAAATACAGCAAATTATTTTTAATATTTAATGTTTATAAATCTATGTTTTAGGTGTAGTGGAGCGATCCAATGTGGACTCTGGAAAGAACGAGAGGAGCAGTCTCAGGAGCATTCCCCAACAGGTGGAGCAGATTTAGTTCCGGAGAAACCTGTGGAAAGCGGTGACGTGGCAGTGCCGGTGCTTTACCCACAACTGCCCGCACCATTGGCCTTGACAACTAATGACCCGGGGCTGATAAATCCCGCCTATGAAACGGGCTCAGACAGCAGCCATTCGGAGAGCAATTCCAGCACCCACAACAAAAATAATATAAAGAAAAGTAAGTCTCACTGTGGCACCTGTAACTTAAACATTGCACAAATTTGTAAGTGTACAGTAAGGAAATAGAAGTGATCAAATAGGTAGGAGGAATGGGGAGAAACTTTGGATTTCTTTATTCTAATAGTAAATGATTGGGAAGAGTTCTGGAGAAGCAATTCTCATCCTATTTCAAAACTACCTTGGTGGGAGCTTGAAATGCCGTAATCCATTGGGGCCATGAGCCAAAAGTTGAAAAATGGGGTTAACTAAGTAGCATTTTGGCAACTATGTAAACACTGGGCTGATAGGCAGCATCCCATGGCCAACACATAGTATGTGTACTCTTTAGAACTACAGGTGTGTACAGGACGAAGCACTGTGAACCACACAGTTAAGTATCATGCAGTATTTTAAAATACAACATACAATTGTGATTCCTGTTATGTTAACCTATTCCTCTTAAGTATATTATTGCATTCATCGCATACTTATTCTCTGGTCTTGCGAGTTAACTTCCCAATTTTTTTTAAAATCTGCTAATATCCATTGAGTTAACTGTATTGGTAGGGGCATAATAGTTATTCTCAGAAGATAGACACAAAAAGCTGGAGTAACTTAGCGGGAAAGACAGCATCTCTAGAAAGAAGGATCTCAGCAGCCATATCAAGAAGATCCATGACTGGGATGCCAACATGCCTTGTTCTGTTGAGAACCCACCATTCATGTAGTTTGCACACAAATAAAAGTCAATTGGACAAAATACCAGAATTGTAGGCACCTCTTGAACTCTGCTCATGCCAGGTAACCATGGTAGCAGCAGAGGAAAGCCTAAACGACAATATGTTATTTTCAATATCTTACACAGTCAGTATTTCAAAATGTACTTGTCAGTCGGTGGTTTATTAAAATACCAATGTCCACAGTGTAAGTAAACTGTATAAATTTGTGATTTACACAATAAGCACAGAGGCCAATTAAAAATGCTCTTTCAGAGTTCTAGACAGCATTGAGAAAACAACTCAGCGGGTCTAAAAGCATCTCTGGATGACATGGATAGGCAATTTCAGGTCAGGACTTGAAATATTGCCTATCCATGTTCTCTAGAGATGCTGCCTGACTCGCTGAGTTACTCCAGTATCTGCAGTTCCTTGTGTCTACTTCTAGACAGCATTTATCATTAAATTTATGTTCACTTGAAATACCTGATTGTGACTAAAACTTGTTTTCTTATAGACCGACATTTTGATCGTACTACAGTGAGAAGCAGATCCTTTAAAAAACTGCATCGTGCTTTCAGCTATCTCCGCAAGACAGGCAATGCGAATCTTGTTGACAGTGATCCTGGTGAAAGTGTGGAGACTGCTGCTCTTCCAGAAGAAGGTAACAGCAGCTTTTAACACTTTTTATTCAATACCTCCAGTGGAGACGTGTATAAATTGGTATAAAGGTATATAAAGGAATATAAATTGTCATGCAAACAGCTTAATAGTAGAGAACTCTAAGCCAGTTTTGCTAGCGTGGAAGCTAAAACAAATGCATGTTTTACAAAATATTCCAGCAGATGCTGGTTTATACTGAAGATAGACGCAAAATGCTGGAGTAACTCAGCGGGTCAGGCAGCATCTCTGGAGAAAAGGAATAGGTGATGTTTCGGGTCGGAACCCTTCTTCAGACTGAAAGATAGCTTTGCATTTCGGACAGGCCTGTGACTAGTGGTGTGCGCCAGGGATCGGTGAGCCCATTACTATTTGAGGTTTATATCATCAAATTGGACAAGAATGTACAGGGCATGATTAGTAAGTTTGCAGATGACACTACAGTGGGTGGTATCATAGATAACGAAGATGGTTATCAGAAATCACAGCAGGATCCTGATCAGCTGGTGTAAATGGGCTCAGGAATGGTTAATGGAGCTTAATGCAAATAAGTGCGAGGTGTTGAATTTTGGGAAGTCAAACTATGAATACCAGGGCCCTGGGAAATGCTGTAGGACAGAGGGATCTAGGAGGGCAGGTGCAAAGTTCCCTGAAAGTGATGTTACAGGTAGATAGTGTGTACAAGAAGGCTTTCGACACATTGGCCTTCATCAGACAGGGTACTGAGTATAGATGGTACACAAAAATGCTGGAGAAACTCAGCGGGTGCAGCAGCATCTATGGAGCGAAGGAAACAGGCAACGTTTCGGGCCGAAACCCTTCTTCAGACTGATAGGGGGTGGGGAGAAGAAAGGAAAAAAGGAAAAAGGCAGAGGAGGAGCCTGAGGGCTGGGGGAGGGGAGGAGACAACCAGAGGGCTGATGAAGGGGAGGGGACAGCAAGGGCTAGCAGAATTGGGAGAATTCAATGTTCAAGCCCCCAGGATGTAGACTGCCCAAGCGGAATATGAGGTGCATTTCCTCCAATTTACGGTGTTGCTCGCTGTGGCCATGGAGGAGACCCAGGACAGAGAGGTCAGATACGGAATGGGAGGGGGAGTTGAAGTGCTGAGCCACCGGGAGGTCAAGTTGGTTATTGCGGACCAACCGGAGGTGTTCGGCGAAACGATCGCCAAGCCTCCGCTTGGTCTCACCGATGTAGATCAGCTGGCATCTAGAGCAGCGGATGCAATAGATGAGGTTGGAGGAGATGCAGGTGAACCTCTGTCGCACCTGGAACGACTGCTTGGGTCCTTGAATGGAGTCGAGGGGGGAGGTGAAGGGACAAGTGTTGCATCTCTTGCGGTTGCAAGGGAAAGTACCAGGGGAGGGGGTGGTATGGGAGGGAAGGGAAGAATTGACAAGGGAGTTACGGAGGGAGCGGTCTTTGCGGAAGGCAGACATGGGGGGAGATGGGAAGATGTGGCGAGTGGTGGGGTCACGT
This sequence comes from Malacoraja senta, assembly GCA_038087875.1. Lineage (NCBI taxonomy): Eukaryota > Metazoa > Chordata > Chondrichthyes > Rajiformes > Rajidae > Malacoraja > Malacoraja senta. The sequence continues at coordinate 313,082,565 of CM075977.1, forward strand.
TGGAGGTGGCGAAACTGGTGGAGGATCACTTGTTGTATGTGACGACTGGTGGGGTGAAAGGTGAGGACTAGGGGGACTCTGCCCTTGTTGTGAGTGGGGGGATGGGGAGAGAGAGCAGTGTTGCGGGGTATGGCAGAGACCCTGGTGCGAGCCTCATCTATGGTGGAGGAGGGGAACCCCCGTTCCCTGAAGAATGAGGACATGAAGAACTGAGTATAGATGTTGGGATGTTATGTTACATTTGTACAAGACATTGGTGGAGCTGCATTTGGAGTAGTGTTGTAGGTCATACTGAGATAATAAACATGATAACACAAGGACGTATTCCAACATGTAATTATATTTGTTTTAAATTTCCAGTATCTCCGAGATTACATCACCTCATCCCCGATGGTGAAGTTACAACCATTAAGATTGATCGTTCTGATCCACACCTAAAGCTCGGCATCAGCATTGTGGGAGGTTGTGAAACTCCTGTGGAAAATATCGTTGTACAAGACATTTATCGAGATGGTGCCATCGATAAAGATGGCAGACTTTTACCCGGGGACATGATTCTAGAGGTAGTGCCCATTGTGGAATTATTTCAAAATGTAAATTGTACCCTCTGCTTTCAGGTTATTTGTAGCCTGTCTGTTGCACAGCTGAGAGAATTGTTAAACAATCAGTCTGTCCCTCCCCTGCTGCCCAGTGTGCACAATGACTGTACGTAGGAGTGAACAAAAGAAATGTATGAAGGACCAGTACTTTTTCATCGCTTCATGATTATCCAACTGACACAGGGCTAAAATTATATTATCTGCCTTGCTGCATAGTCTATTTTTTGTAAAATCTCCCATCTATCTGTTTCTGAAACATTCTACTTCTATGCAGATCCTAATTTTCCTCTTCCATCCCCATTAACTCCCTCCTCATGGACCAAGAGCGTGAAAAGTTCTAGAGCAGAATGGTCCTGTCAAAACCTATAACAGGTTTCAGTGAACAGATTATTGCTGTTTAGATGCAAGTTATTACACTTGTGGATGGCACCTTTCATCACTTTGCTGGTGATTAAGCATTTCTAAGCTTACCTCTTGTATATAAACTCTTGCAATAATTTTGTCCACTGTTTTACTCCCGCTTAGTGTGCAGTTGGAAATGACAAGTGAAGAGGATCCCGAGAACTACTTATTCTTATGATATAGCTGAGTTTCTATCTTAACATGTTGCTGACCCAGATAGTTCTGGGTCCCATCCTGTTTCGACCTGTGCAGGAGATAGGCAGCAGAAGCGACCCAATTGCTTTTGTTATTCTGCCGACATGACTCCAACGACGGCAAAATAAATTAATTAGTTTATCGTTCATCTCATTTGTTGTTATGAACCCTCGCTGTGTGCAAATCTGAAGCATTTACCCAAATGATATTATTTTGAAATGATGATAATTATACTTCAAAATAATGAATTTGGTGGTGAAGTGCTTTGGATGTCCTTGGAAAGTGAAAACACAAATATGTGAAATTTCTGTTGCACTGTTTAGCTGTTATGACTGTGATGCAAATCTACAGAAACTCCCAAAATGCTCTTTTTTATCCTCCATTTGTTAAATATTTAATATTGTTTTGGGTTTCATGGGATTAAAGCCAAATCATTGTATGTGTCACAGCTCTGCCAGTTGTATCCCAGAAATATCCTGAAATATCTCATAGCTAGTTCTCTGGAGTATTTTGTGTTGGGAGAAAGCAATGCAGAAACTTCCTTGCTACATTTTGGAACTTAGCAGTGGGGAATGCTGAAATAATTTAATGCCATATGTTCACAAAATATTTCTCCATCACCCTGCAGTCTACAAGTATTTCTTTGTGTGCTGCAAATCTAAAATATTGTTTATTATTTCTACTTTGAAAATGAAAACTAAGCAGGCTTTTCCTTAACAAGAATGTAAAACATTTCCACTGAATAAATAGTATTGAGGACCTATAAATATGCGGTTTCAGTTTAATATGCAATCAATTTACTGATCCAATCAAAAAGCAAGTTTAATTAAATAATAGTACTGTACTATCTAGTACTGTGATGCCCCATGTTTGGAATTTTTAGTTTAGAGATACAGCGGGGAAACAGGCCCTTCGGCTCTCCGGGTCCACGCCGACCAGCAATCCCCGCATTTTAACACTATCCTAACACTAGGGACAATTTTTACATTTACCAAGCTAATTTACCTACATACCTGTACGTCTTTGGGAATCTGCTATTTCACCTTCACTGTCATCTATTTTCAAGCAAATATATTATGGGCATACATTTACTAACTGATTGGATTGTAGCAAGTTTGTTGAAACAATATGTTAATGAAACCAAAGTGAGTTTAAAACTTAAAAATGTACCTTGTTTTGTTAAAGATCATCAGACTTTTAGTTTTTTTTAAACCCTTTGCAATCATACTTAAAAGGGTAGAGAAAAACAAAAAATTCAACCCAGATCCTGATGTGGACTGAAGAACAGACTATATTCCCTCAATAAACCATTAAGACGGTCTATTTTGTGCCTTTAAACAATTCCACCAGAGAAATAGGATAATGATTTGTATTCTTATAAAACGCGTCTAATATCAAGAGCTACCCATGAATGAACTTAAAGTCCATAATATAGTAAATATATTTTATGTGTGCATCGAATCTTGCTTAAAACACATATTTCCTGTAAATGTTTCACAGACTTCTTGAACAGTTACCTCATCACATTTTGTTATATGTGTGTGGCACAGCATGTGTGGCAGTTTACCGCAAATTTTGCTGTGGAAATTTTTTTTCCACACTATATTATTCTAACAGATTTTTATGGGACTAAATCTGTGGTTGGTGTTGAAGCATTGGCACTCTGTTGGCCTGGAAAAATGCTCCCTACATAGAACTGACAATCTCTGTGGCAATAACCTTGGCCAAACTTCTAATCATATTAAAGAATACTCATGATAATGTACAATTTTTAAACAACTGCTTAAATATTAGATTATGTGCTACATTAAAAAAAATAAAAAAATATATAGAATCAATATTTTTAATGCATTTGTATTTTAGACCTTCAAAAATATAAGTGAACTACAAATCATCGAACAATACAGGAGAGCAACACAATGATTATGCCGAATACAATGCCGCGATAAATGTATCTCCTCTGCCTGCACATGATCCATATCCCTATATTCCTTGCACATGGTTATGCATGATATTTAAACTTGTTTAGACCTGCTGCAACAGAGTGTACATTTTTCAGTTTATATTACAGCAGGGTAACTTGAATATTTGAAATCACAAAGTTCATTTTATGTTTCCATAGAAACTGTTGGAGATATACAGCATCACCTCAAGCAACTTCATTACTTTTGCTTTAAATGGCGCTTATCCATATTCTTCAGAGATCCAGCCTGACCCGCTGAGTTACTCTAGCACTTTGTATCTTTTTTTGTAAACCAGCACCTGCAGTTCCTTGTGTCTACATTTTAATCATTCACTTGGTGGAAATTGACAGTCGATACTGTTACTTCCATTTTTATTCCTACACAAAATATAGGTCAACTTCTAAATGATTTTTTTTCCTTGTCATTGTCCAGGTAAATGGTGCTGACCTAAGCAGTGTGCCCCATTACTATGCGCTGGCGGTACTGAAGCAGCCGTGTCAGATCCTGTTACTGAACGTGCTCCGAGAACAACTATATAAATGTAGAGGAAACGTTGAAAGTAACTGCTCCAGAGATGACAGCTTCCATGTTATTCTCCACAAGAGTGCTGATCAACCACTAGGAATAAAATTGGTCCACAGGTCTGATGAATCGGGGATTTTTATCATCAGTTTACTTGAAGGTGGTCTTGCAGCCCAAGATGACCAACTGCAAGTGCATGACAGAGTGCTCGCGATAAACGGACATGATCTCCGTCAGGGATCTCCAGAAATTGCAGCACACTTTATACAGGTTAGTCATTTCATTTGTCATTGATTGGGGCGGCACATTGGAGCAGTGATAGAGTTGCTGCCTTACAGTGCCAGAGATCCGGCTTCGATCCTGACTACGGGTGCTGTCTGTACAGATTTTGTACATTCTCCCTGCGTTCGGGTGCTCTGGTTTTCCCCCACACTCCATAGATGTGCAAGTTTGTAGATTGATTGGCTTTGGTAAAATTGTAAATTGTCTCTAGTGTGTAGTGTATGGCATGATCGCTGGTCAATGCAGATTTTGTGGACCAAAGGGCCTGTTTCCACGCTGTATCTCTATAATCTAAAGTAAAGTCTGTAGATTGGGTTGACAGCTATTACTGGAAAGCTATGGATATCATTCTGTCATTTCAATGCCAGGATGGATGAGACAAGTGATGGGTGGGTGTTGGTTTTCTTGGCAGAAGTTTGCTGTCATTTACTGCTCATTATACCTGGATTAAAACTAAATTCTATGGTGTATCCCAAAGGTTCTACATAAATGAAGATTCTCTTCTTCGCTCTGATTAGTGCATAGTTTATTAATTATGAAATTCAAAAATATGAATAGATAACAGAGAGGAAATTCTGCACAGTCATGAGATGCAGGAAATGCTTCAGGTGATCCCAGAGAAATGCATCAGTTTGCAGATCATGTATTGTCAGGTGCTTTCTGTTCCTGAGCAGAAAACTGAAACCTCCTCCATTCCTGAAAAGAGGTTTGGGTTCTTACGACACTGCCACCTGCAACTTCACCAACAAAGCACACATCATCCTATTGTAGAAATACATTGTTGTTCCTCCACCATCTCGGGGTCGCCCCACTATGAGTGCCATCATCAGAAGGATGAAGTGGTTCAAGAAGGTGGATCACCTGCTCGAGGGCAGTTAGGGATGGCCATTAAATGCTGGCCTTGCCATTGATGTGTTCACGTTGAAAAACAAAATGATAAATAGAACATCCATCAAGGCTACATGATTTAAAGGACCATTTGTACATGATCGTCACTTCTGCTGCAGCAGAGTCATGAGGGTGACTGATGACTAAAGAGGCTACTGCAATTCACCACTGAGATTTTAGATCAAATGCAAATGTTTTAAAAGTCAATTTTTATGTGCCATTCCAACACTTACAACCTCTTTGCCATTGCACATCTCCAATCTTACTTATTCTCCTGTTGTGATGCTGGTATTTCATCCTGTAAAGCACAATTAGTACGGGTGTCAGGGGTTACGGGGAGAAGGCAGGAGAATGGGGTTAAGAGGGAAAGATAGATCAGCCATGATTGAATGGCAGAGTAGACTTGATGGGCTGAATGACCTAATTCTGCTCCTATCACTTGTGAACTTATGAACAATGCTGTCTGTTTCATCTTCAATTTGGGGGTAGACTCCTTTGATAAAGTGGAGGAGCAATGGTCATGTGGCAGTGTTGGGTATATGGTATCTGCTCCACCGCCCTACCCTCATCGATCACCTTCGCCACCTCCTCAAAAATCTCAATCAAGTTAGTGACATTATCTTTCTGAGTTGCGCCAGCACTTTGTGTTTTGCTCAAGATTTCAACATCTAAGTTCCTTGTGTCTTTCTTAGATTAATTTAACATCCCTTCTTCCATTCAAGGTGTAAATCTTCTGGTACATTCATGTATTGTCTATTGTGAAGATGGATGCAAAGATTTTGTAACTGATCCTCATTTAAATGTTTTTGCTTTTTGCTTTAAGTGACTTCTTTAGTAGTTCTAAATAGCCAAGAATGCACTTGCCTTTTGCCTATGATTCAGTAAACAGAGTCAACTGGGTCTTGCAGCTTGAGAGTCAGGGAAATTTGGAAGTGTGATACACTGTATTCAGGATCGGAACGGAACTCAGTCATGTAAAAATGTGGGGCCAGATGAGCTCTGCGTTCAGTCCTTTTGGTTTGCATCGGATTGGGAATGGGCTCAACCTGGATTGAAAAGGTCGAGCAAGGAAATGGTTTATTTCACTATTTAGTCATAGTAACTTGCAACACCTTAATGCTTTTAGACAAACTTATTATTTTAAAATATTTTAGCAATTTTTTTTAAAATTAGATTATTAGGGGAAATTATTAAATGTTTCTGACCATGGACATTCCAGAGTAGTCCAATGGCATTTGAGAGATGCAAGCTGACAAATGGCCAACAAGGTGGTCGGGGAAAGAGCCTCATTATCTATAACTTGTGGGCCAAACATGGGACAGTTGCTTTAGCAAGGTCTGAGTCAATGCAAATAAGCATGCAGGTACAGCAGGCAGTGAAGAAAGCGAATGTCATGTTGGTCTTTATATCAAGAGGAGTTGAGTATAGGAGCAAAGAGGTCCTTCTGCAGTTTACAGGGCCCTAGTGAGACCACACCTGGATTATTGTATGCAGTTTTGGTCCCCTAATATGAGGAAGGACATTCTTGCCATTGAGGGAGTGCAGCATATGTGCACAAGGTTAATTCCCGGGATGGCTGGACTGTCATATGCTGAGAGAATGGAGTGGCTGAGCTTGTATACTCTTGAGTTTAGAAGGATGAGAGGAGATCTTGTTGAAACATTTAAGATTATTAAGGGTTTGGACACGCTAGAGGCAGGAAACATGTTCCTGATGTTGGGGGAGTCCAGAACCAGGGGCCACAGTTTAAGAATAAGGGGTAAGCCATTTAGAACGGAGACGAGGAAACATTTTTTCTCACAGAGAGTTGTGAGTCTGTGAAATTTTCTGCCTCAGAGGGTGGTGGAAGCCAGTTCACTGGATACTTTCAAGAGAGAGCTAGATAGGGCTCTTAAAGATAGCGGAGTCAGGGGATATGGGAAAAAGGCAGGAACGGGGTACTGATTGGGGATGATCAGCCATGATCACATTGAATGGCGGTGCTGGCTCGAAGGGCCAAATGGCCTACTCCTGCACCTATTGTCTATTGTCTATTGTCTATTGAGTGAGGCAGAAGGTAAGAGTAATTGCAGGAGCACAATGACTGGGCTGGATTCGTTCTTGTCTCTTTTATCACATTTTTTGGTCATCCTTCTGCTTCTAAAACTCTGCCAAACTTTTGGCAACATTAAGGCACTGCTTTTAATATACAGTCCCTTATAGTTTCACAGCAGCAGATGGGTTCAACTTCTCTTGGTGATTCAATAAAAAAATTATGAAACATCTTTGTCTGCTATTATGTATTGATAAACCTTTTGCCTAATGTTGAAATTGTTAATGAACGGTACAGAAGAAGGGTCTCAGCCCAAAACATTGACTGTCCATTTGCCTCCACAGATGCTGCCTGACCCGCTGAGATTTTTCCACACTTTGTTTTTGCTCTAGAATTCTATCTTGCCAATATTTTTCTTGTACTCATTAATAATCTCAGTGCACAAGAACAATTCCTGGCTGATTCTCAACATTTTTCCCTAAGAATTTTTTGAAATGTATCCCATAAAGTCATCCAGCAAACTGTCTTTATAAATTTGATTTATCCTGTTTATATTTAAAAGATATACAATACAGCTTTGTTTCAGCTCCATAAATTTCTTGATTGTTCCAAAATCTCTTGATTAATGCTCTCTTTAAAAGTGAGATTGTGTTTAAGACTCTATAACTCTCTGGAATTTTTATAGTCTTTCAGTTCCATTCACTCTATGTATTCTTCGTAGCCCTCTAGACGCACCTGAGAGGTGAGGGCTATTCGTCAGTGGATAGGGTGGAGATGGGATAAAAGAAGCAAATTAAAAAATTAAAATAATATCAAGGGGTGTGATGAGTGTGTGTGTTTGTGGGTGCCGGATTACGTGCTTTGGAGGAAAGGGGGTGGTTAGTGTGACGCCACAGCCCCCCCCCCTCCCGCAAATGCACGTTCGGTGTCCAGACCCAACGGGTCTGCACTTGGTCTAGCAATATATTAAAACTCTGTGGCTGCCATCCGGCCGGCCGGCCGACTGACTTGTGCCACCCAGCCCCTTTGATACAGCCCTACGCCCACACCGCACGCGGAAACGCCGATATTTGTTTCCATTTCTAAAGAGATTTCATTTATCTTTACGAATAGCCACTCCTGATTAAATTTCGTTGTGTTTATGTACACTTTTTAAAATAAAATACTTCTGCCCCCCCCCACCCCCAACATTACAAAATGTTTTAAAAAAACAGCTCTCAGCCATAGAATGTTAGTGAAGGTTCACTTGTGTGATGTCACAATGCCCAATGCTCACACATGTCCAATCGGAATGGATCCATTTACAAATGCCTTTGCAGCAGCCCCAGCCCCAGCCCCAGCCCCTCCCCCCCAACCTCACAGCCTGTGTCGAAGCACGTCATCATGTGTGTGGGAATAGAGAAAGAGGATTGCGGGTGATAGGGAATGGGGAACAGATGGACTGGCCCTACCCCTCCTACTTCCACTCTCCCTCCGCACTCTTCCCCCTCTCTCCTCTCCCCCTCCCTCCCCTCCCACCCCCTCCCACCCCCTCTCTTCCCCCTCCACCACCCCTCTTCACCCCCATCTCCCCCCCACCCCCTTCCGCTCTCTCTTGCACCACTTCCCGCTACCCCTCTGCCCCTCATTCCCCACTCTTCCCCTCTCCATCCCCCACCTCTCTCCCTACCCCCTCCCTCTCACCCTCTCTTCCCCCTACTCCTCTCCCCTTCCCCTCATCTCCTCTCTCAACCTCTAACATCCCCTCCCACCCTCTCCCCCCTTCCTGCCCTCCCCGCTCTCCTCCCACTCCCCACTCTCCTCCCCCTCCCTCTCCCCCACCCTGCTCTCTTCTCCCTCACCAATCTCTCCCCTTTCCTCCTCCACCTCTCCCCCTCTCCTCTTCTCTCCCCACCCCGTCTCCCTCTCCCCTCTTCTCTCCCCACCCCGTCTTCCTCTCCCCCCCTCCCACCGCCTGTGTTTGGGGGGTGGTTAGTGTGAGTGTGATGCCGCAAACCCCCCCCCTCGCAAACGCGCATTGGGAAAACAGCCCGCTAACAGTCTCTCTGTCTTTAAGACGGAACTGCAGATGCTGGAAAATAGAAGGTACACAAAAAAAAAATGTATAACCTCAGCAGGTGCAGCAGCATCTATGGATCGAAGGAAATAGGCAACGTTTCGGGAGAAAACCCTTCTGAGGATGGGCTTCGGCCCAAAGCGTTGCCTATTTCCTTCGCTCCATAGATGCTGCTGTGTTTCTCCAGCTTTTTTTTGTGTACCAGTCTCTCTGTCTCTCCCCTCTCTCTCTCTCTCTCTCTCTCTGCCCTTCTCTCTTCACAGCCCGCGGCTTGACTCATGCACGCCCGCTCCAAACCCCCCCCCTTCACCTCTCTCCCCATCCTCTCCTTCCTCTCTCCACCCCTCTCCTCTCTCCCCCTCCTCTCTCACCACCTTCATCTCCCCCCTTCCTCTCCACCCTCCTCCTCCCCCTCTTCAAATTTTTTTTCTAACATTAAATTTTCTCTCTCTGCCCCCCCCCTCTAGACGCACCTGAGAGGTGAGGGCTATTCGTCAGTGGATAGGGTGGAGATGGGATAAAAGAAGCAAATTAAAAAATTAAAATAATATCAAGGGGTGTGATGAGTGTGTGTGTTTGTGGGTGCCGGATTACGTGCTTTGGAGGAAAGGGGGTGGTTAGTGTGACGCCACAGCCCCCCCCCCCCCCCCCCCGCAAATGCACGTTTGGTGTCCAGACCCAACGGGTCTGCACTTGGTCTAGTTAACTCATGCGACAGCCAAGAAGGCGCACCAACACTTTTACTTCCATAGGAGACTGAGGTAATATGGCATGTCTCCAATGACTCTTACAAACTTCTACAGGTGCACCATAGAAACCATACCATTGGTTTGAAAAACAGTTTAGTTTATTATAATTGTCACGTCTACCGAGATACAGTAAAAAAGTTTTGTTTGTGTACTATCCAGTCGCAAGACTATACATGAATACAATCAAACCATCTGCAGTGCAAAGATAAATGATAAATGGTACAACATTTAGTGCAGAGAAGTCCGATCAAGTCTAATAAAGTTCAAAGATCTCCAATGAGACAGATGAATGGTCAGGACCACACTCGAGCTGATGAGAGGACCGTTCAGTTGAGAAAAACTGTTCCTGAAACTGAAGGTAAGTGTTTTCAAACTTCTGTATCTCCTGCCTAATCGAATAGGGAAAAGAGGGAGTGATGGGGGTGAGTGGTCCTTGATTATGCTGGCAGCCTTGCCAAAGCAGCGTAAAGTGTAGATGGAGGCAATGGAAAAGAGGCTGGTTCATGTGATGGTCTGGGCTATGTCCACAACTCTGCAATTTCTTGCACTTGGATGGAGCAGTTTCCAAACCAGGCTGTGACGCATCCTAATAAGATGCTTTTCTCAGTGCTTCTGTAGAAGTTGGCCAGGGTTGTTGGAAACATGCCAAACCTCCTAAGCCTTCTAAGGAAGTAGAGATGTTGGTGTGCTTTCTTGGCCATAGCTTTGTTGTGGTTGGTCCCAGACAAATTGCTGGTGGAACTTGAAGCTTTCGACCATCTCTACTTCGGCACCGTCAATGTATACTGGGGTGTGTACTGCTTCACTTCCAGAAGATAATCACTATCACCTTTGCTTTCTGACATTGAGGGAGAGGTTATTGTCTTGACACCGGGTTCACACTAGACACGAGGTTCTCAATCTCCTTTCTATACTCTGTCTCATCATGTTTCGATATCTGGCCCACTACAGTGATATCATTTGCAAACTTGTAGATTGAGTTGGATTGGTAGTTGGCTGAGTGTGTAAGGAGTATAGTTGGGAGCTGAGAAAACATCCTTGCGAGGCACCAGTGTTAAGAATTATTGTGGAGGATGATTTGTAACTTTCCTCACTGATTTTGGTCTGTGTGTCAGGAAGTCGAGGATCAAGTTGTAGACTCCAAGTTCCATGAGTTTGGAGATGAGCTTGTTTGGGATAATGCTACTGAAAGCAGAGCTGTAGTCCATGAATAAGAGTCTGATCCAGATATTCCAGGGATGAGTGTAGAACTAAGGAGATGGCATCAACCATGGACCTGTTGTGACAGTAGGCAAACTGCAGTGGATCAAGGCTGCTTGGTCAGCTGGAGTTTATGTGCCATAACCAGCCTCTCGAAGCACTTTGAGATAGTGGATGTCATGGTCAGTGGAAGGTAATCATTAAGGCATGAGATTTTGCAGCCATTAATGCAGCCAATATGAGATCTTCTTTGGCACTGCGATATCTTCCAGAAGCAGGTGGATACCTCAAAACAGTGTAGGGAGAGGCTAAAGATGTCCATGAATACTCCTGCTAGTTGGTTTGCGAAGGAAACTATCTTGCAGTCTTAGCCTTCAGCTGAGAATGGACCTCATGGTACATCCATGGTTTCCGATTGGGGAACACTCCATGACAGGCTTCATCAGTAAGTGCGTAGGAGAATGCATGCTGAAAAAGGATTGTCTTTATCGGCATGCATTTCCCTACGCACTTACTGATGAAGTCTGTCATGGCAGTGGTGTACTCATTCAGGTTGGCCACAGATTCCCTGAATATGAACCAGTCACGGACTCAAGGCAGTCGCGTAGGATGTCATCCGTTTCTGCATATCAGCACTGAACAACTTTCTGCACCTGACCTTCCCACTTCAGCTTCTATTTGTAGGCAGGGGAGAAGCACAGCTTGGTTTGACAACAGCTCTGCCCAAGACCTCAAGAAATTGCAGAGAGTAGTAGATGTTGCCCATTCCATCACACAGACCAGATTTCACACAATGGGCTTTGTCTACATTTCATGCTGCCTCAGAAACGCAGCCAATATGTTCAAAGACTTTTCCCACCCCTATCATTCCTCCTGCACCCATCTGGCCGAAGGTACAGAAGGTCGAAAGTGCACACCACCAGATTCAGAAACAGCTTCTTCTCCTCTTTTATCGTGCTTCTGAAGTTCTTCCATAAACTAGCGTACTGTCCGATTCATCTCCACCCCATGGTGGACATTGGACTTTGCCTATAAAACTGCTGCGCTATGATGCTGAGAACTATATACTGCACTCTGTATCATCCCCTTTGCTTTATCAATTCTGGTCAGTTTTTACTTAATTGTATTTATGTCTTGCATTATCTGATCTGATTAGATAGTCTGCAAAACAACGTTTTTCACTGTACCTCGGTACACATGACAATAATAAACCTTATCATTAAACTTAACTTGCCCAAATCCTGAATGTTAGTCTCCCGCATACTCTTGTATTTTCCTGGTGCATGGACTAATTTGCTTCCCTCCGACGTGCAGCAATTCTCCCCGATGTTGACAACATTATATAGAACCCAGAGGGAATAGAGGACAGAACAGTTGGAACCACATCTGTAATTCTACAAATTAGGCATTTTTTGAAGGCCACATGGTTATCATTATTTAACAGGAGCAAGTCTCTCACCTTCTCGGACCCCTTGAAATCAGACGTGAACTTTTCGTGCTGCAATTAATTACAAGCCTATGGTACTTGATACAACAGTAACACTGAAAAACAGCCGGCAAGATCACACATAAAAACAGTGGTCTACTAGAATGATGCCCTTTATTGGTGATTAATAATGTTGAAATTATTTACTTATCATCAGTGGGATAAGTATTTGTGGACGTTTGCACTTCAAATTTGGATTTAGTTTGAGACCGTGAATGATCTTAGTCAGTGTAGTAACAAGACTCTAAATCGCTGTAGCAAATCTTCAGGACTGTTGCTTTTGGCTATTAACTGTTTGGAATTGTTTAATATAAACTAATGGTCCATCATTGTGTAAATTGGATATCCCTGAAAAGATTTGATACTGAACAGATTCAAAGGAGGTACCCATTTTTAAAATGAATTTACAAGAATGGACAGCTTCCAACTCAGTCTTCCAAAGTCTTCTGTTGTTTCAGATTTGGTTACCCCACAAATTAAATTATGTTGCACTCTTCAAGCTGCATATATTTTAAAGCTGTAAAATTCACAGTAAGCTTTTACCTACTTCTCTTTAAGTAAATTGAGAACATAGCAACTGACAGATATGACATTTATACTTGTGAAGAATCTTAGACCCAACCATGAAGTGTATAAAATTCAGCAGTAAGTCATTTATCTGAACTATCAGGATCAATCGTACAGGTTTGAATGGATCAATAACTGCTTCAACAACTTAACAATTTGAATTTTTCATCCATTCATAGAAGCGTACAAAACAGAAATTAGCCCTTTCAGCACAAATGGCCCAAGCTGAGTACGATGCCTATTTATGCTAATATATGTCTGCATTAAACCCGTATCCTTCTACACCTGTCGTAACCAAGTACCCGTTCAAATGCCTTTTCAATGTTGTAATAGTATCTGCTTATACTATCTCCTCTGGCAGCTTGTTCCAAATATTCACCAACCTTTGTTTGTAAAATCTTACCCCTCAGATCTCCTTTAAATTTCTCTCCTCTCGTCTTAAACTTGTGCCTTCCACTTCTAGACTTGCCTGCTCTGGGAAAAACATTCAGATTATCTTTCCTACCTATGTGTCGCAATAATTTTGTAAATATCTGGAAGTTTCTCCCCAGCCTTTATTTACAGTGAGATTAACACCATCCAATCCAATCTCTCCTACCTACAGCCCACCATTCACTGGCTACGTCGATGACTGCATTGGGGTTGCCTCATAGACTTCACCACTAACTTCCACTCTACCTTCAAATTCACCCAATTACCTCTTACACCTCGCTCCCCTTTCTTGATCTGTCTTCATCACAGAGGACAAACTATTGACGACATCTATTATAAACCTACTATTATATTACCATTATAATACCATCTATTATAAACCAGTGAACTGGACTACACTTCCTCCCTCCCTACCTCTTGCAAAGATACTACTTGCAACTCTTAATTCCTCCGTCTCTGCAGCAACTGCTCCGAAGATGAGACTTTCCATTCTAGGACATTCGGAATGTCCTCTTTCTTTACTAAACCTGGGTTTAGTCAATCTGGGTCCTGCACATGTGTTTCCTCTGTGTCCCATAGTTCTGCTTTTGCTCCCTCTCCCCCAGATGGAACAAGGACAGAGTTCCCCTGGTCCACACCTTTCACCCCACCAGCTTCCGCATCCAACACATCATACTCCAACATTTCCTTCAACTCCAACATGATCCCACCACATCTTCCCATCTCCACCCCTTTCCACCCACAGAGACCATTTCCTCTGCAACTCCTTGATTCACTCATCCCTTCTCACCTAAACCACCCCCTCCCCGGGTACCTTCCCCTACAACTGCAGGAGATGTAACATCTGTCCCTTTACCTCCTCTCTCGCCTCTATCCAGGGACTCCAGCAGTCCTTCCAGGTGAGTTTCATGTGCACCTCCTCTAATTTCATCTACTGCATCTGATATTCCCGATACGGCCTTCTCTACATCAGCGAGACCAAACATAGACTTGGTGACCGTTTTTCTGAACACTTGCGCTCGGTCCACCAAGGCCTACTGGATCTCCTGGTTGCTAACCATATCAACTCCCATTACCATACTGACCTTTTGTCCAGGGCCACACGCAAACTGAGGAACAGTACCTCCACTCTTTGGCTTGGTAGTCAACAACCCAACGGTATGAACAATGAATTCTCCAATTTTAGGTATCTCTCAGAACACCCCACCCCTCCCACAACCCCCCCTCCTTTTACCTCCCCTGTGCACCACCTGGACTCCCACCTATGTCTCCCCTCCACTCATTCCCCATTGCCCCACCACTGCCAATTTCCTCCCTCTGCCGTTACAATCCATATCTTCAAACCCGTATCACACATACCTTATCTATGTCCTTTGTTCCAACCAGCTGCCTATCAAAACCTCCCTCCCTCGCCTGTGTTTACCTATTACCTGCCTCTCCCCTTTTCCAGCTTCCCCCCCCTCCCCCCCACGATCAGACTGAAGAAGGGTCTCGGCCCAAAATATCACTTACCCATGGTCTACAGGGATGCTGCTTGCCCTGCCCTGCCCTGCCCTGCTGAGTTACTCCAGTACAATGTGTCCTTTTTATATTCACAGGCCATATCCTGGTGAATCTCTTCTGCACCCTCTCTGCTGCAATCATATCCTTCCTGTTACTGTGATGACAAGAACTGTACTCAGTACTCTAGTGTGATCTAACCAATCTTTGTACAGCTGCTTCATGATATCCCATGGACCTTGGCCTTTGAAGGCAACCATGCCAAATGTCTTTTTCACTACCTCATCCACCGGTCTTGCCACTTTTAAGGAGCAATAGATGTGCACCATAAGATGTCTCTGCAGGTCCATATCATTACTCGATGTGCCACAAAGCATAATTTATGCTGATGGACAATGTTTTTATTTAAACTTCAGAAATTATTTATCCAGATGAATTCTACAAAAGGTAGTTTATAAAGTTGCAGAGTAACATGTCATAGAAACAGTCCATTCTGCCGAAGTCTGTTTACTCTTGGCCTTTCCAATCGATCATTCATTCTGTCCATCTGAATATTTTCCAATAACCTCGCTGCTATTGATGTTGGGCTCACAGGTTTATAATTGCACAGCTTTTCCCCTGCTGCTCTTGCTGAGTATTATAACAAACATATCCTCCTCCAGTCATCTGGCTCCTCACCTGTGGCCTCTAAGCATTTAGAAAATCTCAGCCAGAGCATCTGCAGCATCTTCCATGGCCACCTGTGGTAGATCTCATCCAGCATTGGGAATACAACTCACCTTCAAGCACAGTAAGGCATTAAGTTTATCTTCATTATTAAGGGAGTCCTGCACTAGAATAGACTAGAATACAAAATCCATTTCATTTGTGAATGCTAATGAAATATATTCAATTAGGATCTCACCTATACTTTCTAGTTCCATGTACAGATTGACTGCATTGTTCTGCATGGGTCCTACTCATTCCCTGATTATTCTCTCGTCCATAATATACTCCTTAAAAAGTCTTTGGATTTACCTCAATGCAGTCTGCTGTGATATTTCATGACTCCTCTTTGCTTTCCTAATTTCCTTTTTAGTTCCAGGTGTTGTACTGTTGGTTGTTTCTGTGCATATATATTGTAGTTATTCCACTGCCGCTAATTTATTGCCGTTCATGGTCATAATTTTCTCATTCTTATTTTGAAATTAACATATCAATTTTGGCTCTGCTAAATGATTTCGGATTTTCAGATTTTGCCATAGCGATTCTAGTATTAGGGCAGACTTCAAAATGTGTGATGACAGTGCCAAATGAACCTAAATATATATATAAATAATAAAATCATTCTAAACAATGTGGAACTGATATGTTTTTATTTTCATATAAATCTGCAAATCTCATGTTGGAATAGTCCTGGCTGTTTCTTTACAGAATTCTGGTGTGCAATGTGTGTGTTTTAAATACAAATGTTTCCCTGATTGTTTGACTTGTGTTGTCTATCGTTAGATAAGTGATGATCGAGTGCATTTTATTGTATCAAGAAAGACAAGGACACGAACCCCTGATATTTTGCAAGAGGGCAGGTGGAACAACAACAATCCAGCTAGTCCTGCTGAAAGAAATCTGCACAACAAGGTATGGATAGGAATGGATTAATAATAAGTGCATTGGATGTATTAAATTGACATGTTTTTGCAAAGTTAAATGCCCCCTTTAAATTTATTTGTGGTTAGTTAGAAAAAAATATTAGTAATGTTTTTTATTCTCATAAAGATGGAGACATAGCGTTTGTTAAAAGATTACAGTTTCTTGTTTAATTGAGATACCAAGCATTATTTGTCTGAGTGCAGAGAGACATTTCCATATTTCCATGCGACATGGGATGAGACAAGTTGCACATAGCAGGGCTCGAAATTAGCGGTTGCCCGGGTGCCACTGACCACTCAAAGCGCCGCCGGGCAACCTAAACACCGAGTCATTTTGCCCGGCTTGGCAACCAGATACTGGTTTGTACCGAAGATAGACACAAAAAACTGGAGTAACTCCACGGGTCAGGCAGCATCTCTGGAGAAAAGGAACGTGACATTTTGTGTCGGCGGTGACAGCTGTGCGGGGCAATGATACTAGGTGCGGGGTGAGGAAGGGTCGGAGCGAATGACGGGCCCCGAACAGCAGCAGCAGCGGCCCTGAACAGCGGCTCCATCTCCTCCTCCTCCCCGCCCCCCGCCCGCCCTGATAAGGGCCTCTGCTTGCAAACCCGCTAACGGCGATAACCGCTTTCGAAACAAACCCTCCCTCTCGCACGCTGAGGCCGGGAGGAGGAAGGGAGGGAGGGGGAGGCCGGGAGGAGGAAGGGAGGGAGGGGGTGGCCTCGGCGTGTGAGAGGGAAGGTTTGTTTCGAAAGCGGTTATCGCCGTTAGCGGGTTTGCAAGCAGAGGCCCTTATCAGGGCGGGCGGGAGGAGGAGGAGGAGATGGAGCTGCTGTCGTAGCCACTGCTGCCGCTGTGCGAAGCCCGTCATTCGCTCCTACCCTTCTGAAGCAGCTGCACCAAAGATCTTATAGCTATAGGATCTCTGAGCTGCACCGCTCGGCCCCGCACCTTGCTGTTGGCTGGCGGAGGAGGGAGGCGGTGGCGAGGAGTTCCCAACGGCCAAGGCAGCGGGAACGCTGACCTTCCTTCCTCCCCACCTCGCCCCCCCACCCCCCCCCTCTCTCTCTCTTGTATGGGTCCCAGGATAAGGGACCCCTCCACTCCATTCGGTACTGATCCCCATTCCCGCGTCTATTCAGTCCTCACTGACATCCCCTGTGCTCCCCTCCCCATCTACCCCCCCCCATCTATTCATCCTGCGCTGATCACCCTATCCACCTTGCATTGATTCTCCTGCCACCTTCCCCCCCCCCCATCCATTCTACACTGGTTCCCCAATTCACCCTGTACTTACCCCTTTCCCATCCATCCTGCACTTCTTCTCCATCCATCCTGTACTGATCCACGCATTCATCCCGTACTGACCCACCCTCCATTTACCCTGCACCTTCCCCCCTTCCCCTCATTCATCCTGTAGTGATCCCCTATTCATCCTGCACAGACCCTCCGATCCACACTGTACTGCCCCCCCCAATCATCCTGCGCTGATCTCCCCCCCCATCCATCCTGCACTGATCCTCCCATTCAAGAAGAATGGGGGGAACAGTCTGAAGAAGGGTCTCGACCCGAAACGTTGCCTATTTCCTTCGTTCCATAGATGCTGCCTCGCCCGCTGAGTTTCTCCAGCACTTTTGTCTACCCCCATCCATCCCGTACTGAACCCCCCCATTCAACACCACTGACATCCCCCGTGCTCTCCCCTCACAATTTTACCTACTCCAACCAACACGTACTAATTCACCTTCCTCAATCCATCCATTCTGCACCGACTGCCTTCTAATCCCCCCCCCTCCCCCACCCCACCCCCGTCATCTATCCACCCCGCACTGATTCACACACACACCCCTCCCTGACCCTATTGTGTAGCAATGTTACAAAATTTTGAGATTTAAAAAATAAAGTCTGCAATTTATCCCATCAGATAAAGCATAAAAAGAAGTTTAATTTGACACTTAATTCACTTTCATATCTTCAGTATTAAAAAAGTTATGGCCATTATCATACTCAGAAATTAGCATCTAGTTCCCTATTGCTTTTCCATTGACTTAACACAAAAGCTGTGATCGAGGACAGTTAAAAGCCCATAACTTTCTTAAAAATTATGGTAACTGAAAGAAATTTTCAGGTATTATAGATTGAAGCATTCTGAAACAAATATGAAACAATCTTACTTCGAAGACATGAAAGTAAAGCATATAATTAGTTAGTTACCTAATTGTAGCTAATTACAAAATTCAATTACTAGATCTAAACATCTATCAATTTCTTAAGAATAGATTAACATTTTTAAATAGCCTAAGTGTCCAAATAACATTCACACAATAATTCACAATATAACATAATTTTTAAATCTAATTTTCATGAATTTACAGGCCAAATGGAAGGAATTGAATGTTTAATACCTGTAAATTAATGGGGATTTAATTCATCTTGCGAGTGAGAATTTCTGGAACGCGATCTTTTGGAACGTTGATTTGCGGTGAATTTAACCCCGTATTGGCATGAAAAATACTGCCGTTAATTCGGGGAATAAAATCACCGTGTCGCATGACAAAATGTGAATTAAAGGCTTCTTAAGAAGCACTTTTATACATTTAAAGAAAGCACTTTCGTTTACCTGTCCATTGTGTGAAATCCGTCCCCGTTATTGGCGTTGACGCTTCAGGAGCTACTTTTAAAATGACTGTAGCGCTGACATTGACGATTTAATTTAAAAAAAAAAATCACAAAACGGCGGTAGGAACGATTTTGTCAGCGAAGTTTTGTACTCCAACAAAATATTTCCAGGACAAGCGAGGAGAAACCGCGTTTTAACCCCGCCCCCCCCTTAAAGGCGCCAAAATCGCGCACACGGCCAGTGGCAGAATTACAGCGCGACTGAAGGTAAGTTTTGTAACATACCTATATTGTGCTGGAAATGTCTTCAGAGCGAACATTGACTATGTTTGATAACGGAATGCAATCAAATGTGTTTTAATTCCCAATGTTATTATTTGTTTTAATCCATAAAGATGGATTAATTAAATTGTGAACACGTGAAACATTAAAACCGCAGTGTTCGATTGTCACTGCTGCCGTTGACACATTATTACAGAATTCATTTTAACGACAAATCAATGCTCTTAATATGGAGCATCAGTACTGTAGTTATTTAATGAGCAACATTCACAACTATACGTACGCATATATGTTACCATGGTCCAGGATTTATTGACACAGGTTGATCATACGCTGAATAATCCAACCACATTTTTGTTTGGAAGTGGAAAGAACTAATAGAAATTGCATTCATTGCAATGTGTAAAAAGAGTTGAGATACTGTCATATAATTTTGCTGCATGTCATTGTGGGATATATCATGTCTTGATTGGTGAATATGTTTAGTTTGTGACTTTATTTAAAGCAGAAATAATATGTGAATGCTTCATTGAGTATAATTTCAACTGGTAACTACGCACTTCGTCCGAGCACATTATCGCACGCGTCATGCAAGCCATCTTAAATGACCACCTAAACTGTCATTTGGCAACCTAAAAAGCTGCCAAGGTTGCCCGGCTGGCAACAGAGAAAAAAAGTTAAGCGAGAGCCCTGCATAGAGTCAATAAGCGAGTTCGGTATTCCGACTGCTTCCGACTGCGCATGCCCAGGTCAAAGGTCACTATGCTATACAGCCCTGGAAAGCAGTGGAGCAATGAAGCAGTGGACCTTCATTTCATCTGTTTTTTCCAGCTTTGATTCTTCTTGGTAAGAAAATATTGTTTTCAAACTATGAAATAGTTGTATTTATTGTTCCTTTGTTAAAAGCTAAGATTATTTTGTTGTTTTTATTGCTTTATTATGCTTTGGTGAATGAACGAGATCGTGCTCGTCCATGGTCAGTGTTGGGCCCGGGTCTGTTGTGTTGCTGCTGGACGTCCCCGTCCCCTCCCAGGTGTCTCGTCCCTGGCCAGGGGCGGCCAGAGATGTTGGGCCGGGCTTGCAGCTGGCGCGGGGAGGAGGCTTTCGTCGGTCACAGCCAGCGTGGAGAAGAAGCGCCAACCCCAGCTCAACTCCCGCCGGGCCAATTGACAGCCCCGGACCGACGACACCAGCGGCCCCAGGCCCACAGCCAGCATGGAGAAGAAGCGCCAACTCCGCTCTCCAACGGGCCGGGGACCGCCGGCGGCCAACCCCCCTGGCGCCGGCGAAAGCCAAGCACCAGCCATACACACAAAGCGTTGCAGCAACTCAGCCCCCTCCCCGCGCCAGCTGCAAGCCCGGCCCGACACCTCTGGCCGCCCTCGGACAGGGACAAGACACCCGGAGAGGACGGGGACGCCCAGCAGCAACACAACCGACCCGGGCCCGACACTGACCATGGACGAGCACGATCTCGCTCACTCACCAAAGCATAATAAAGCAATAAAGATGACAAAATAATCTTAGCTTTTAACAAAGGAACAATAAATACAACTATTTCATAGTTTGAAACCAGTATTTTCTTTCCTAGAAGAATCAAAGCTGGAAAAGAGACAATGAAGAGACAACAAAATTATTTTTCCCTTACAGACATACAAAAAAATAAAATTAAAAACCCACAAAACACAGAACACAGTAGTCCACAACACAAACATCCCCACAGCGGCACCAAAGTTCCCCACTGTGAGGGAAGGAACCAAAGTCCAGTCAACCTCCTCGCCGATGTTCCCCAATGTTCACCCGTGGTCGGGGCCTCCCGAGCACCCCGTAGTCACCGCTATGGGCAGCCCGATGTTCAGGCCTTCTCGCCGGGAACCTCTTGTCTGCCACATTCCACCGGAGTCCGCGGCTCCCGATGTCCACAGGCCGTGCTGGGCGGAGATTCACGCTGGCGACCCCCGGCAAGGGTCCCTGGACTCCGCGATGTTAAAGTCAGCGCCGCCCGCGTTGGGAGTTCCGCACCCACAGCTTCGCGATGTTGGAGCAGCGGCCCAGCACTCCGGAGCTCCAAGCGGCGATCCCAGGAAGGCCTCGCCCGCTCCGCGATGTTTCCAGCGCCTCACTGCCACTGCTGAAGCTCTGGTCCGGTCCGTCAGGAAAGGCCGCGCCAATCGAGCTGGTAGGCCGCGAGGGGGGGGGGGCGAGGACGCGACTCAGATAATAACCGCATCCTCGCCAGGAAGTGACTGAAGGACAGTTTCCCCCTTACCCTACCCGCTTTCCCCCACGTAAAATACCGAAAAAAACTTTTAAAACACACTCTACACATAACAAAATAAAAAAAGACAGCCAGACCGTGGGCGGAGGCAGCTAGCAACAGCACCACCGGATGTCCAACACTATTCCCCTGACATTTCCATCAACTTTTCCCAAATTCTACTACTTACAACACGCTAAGGACAATTCATGGTGGCCAATTAATCCACCAATTCACACATCTTTGGAATACAGGCAGAACCTTGAGCACCCGGAGGAAATCTATGCGGTCACAGGGAGAACATGCAAACTCCATACTGAAGGCATTGAAGGTTAGGATCGAACCCAAGTTGATGGAGTTGTTTGGCAACAGCTTTGTCAACTCTACCAGCGCTGGAGAGGTACACACTCCTGTAAAAGAGACATTCTTCCATTTACATTAATGGCTAGAAAAACATGGCACAGATAAATAATCTTTGCTTTACAGCTTGTGGGGGGGACTCCATGCAAAAAAAGAGTTGAATCTTGCAAAGCATATATGGAAGAACATTTAATTTTAGTTGGAAAAAAGGTCTACGAATAATGCTTTTTCTTTAACTGATGTCCCACAGTGTACAGTACATATTTTGTAAACAGAATTTTAGGACTGGGACACCAAAATGATGGCTATGTGCAACTTTTCTGTAATGAAGTAGTTGTTAGACTAAATATTTCCAAATATTTATCTCATTGTGAACAAGAAGGTCAGTTAAAGCTGATGTCTATCATAGTAAATTACTTGGAGGTTAGAGTTGCCGGAAGAATGGCTTAGCGAGTGATGTAAAAATGTCAATGGAGAGTCACTCAGTGTACTCAGATGTATCTGAAGATAAACAATGTCTGCTTTGCGCCTGGATTTTATCAGCACTTATTCAGCTTTCAATTACTTGTTTATAAAATTTCCACTCATTTAGATTCTTGAGATTTAAAAGTTTCTGCTTCGTCATATCTCTATTGCAGTGGTAGATCTTGGAAAGGTTTTCTGAAATACTGACTCGGTCTTTGTGAAACATTTTCAGTGTGAATTTTGTCGGTCTTATGGAGATTCGTTTAATTGAGCATCAGATGTTAGGTCAGGAACTTGCAGATCAGTATAATCGTCCTACTATCTCCGTGGCTGAATCGGAAGGTGGCTTCATGGCCTTAAACACGTTATCTCAGCAGCCATTTCAGTGCCGGGGAAGTGCTAGACTTCTGGCAATCGACCAATCTTGTGATGTTTCCAGTGTTCCCTAACTCCCAAGATTAAAAGATAAGTTGTTAAGGAATTAAGATGGTAGTTTCTGCATCTGCCAGTCCTGTGATCTTGCTGATATAACTTGATCCAGAGTTCTCGATAATTTGATGTGACCACCAAGAAATTTGGTCGAGTCTGTTCCACCTTATTTTGCTGAACAATTGAATGCAATAGGATTCCCACTCAAATCCTAGTGTTACTTGGGCCCTTTTGTTTATTCTTTGAGCAGGTCACAATTTTAACTATCAGAAAATATTTAAATTCAGAGATATATAATCAATAGACAGCCTCTTAAGTGTTTGTATATTATTTGCAGGGACTGTTATTTCATTTCTGAAATAACTGTATTTTCCTGTGGGATATAATGAACTTAAAACAAATTGTTACCCAATTTTTAATGTGAAGGGGTTCATCGAACATAGTATACTACAACACAGGAACAGGCCCTTCGGCCCAAAATGTGCATGCAAAAGATAACGCCAAGTTTTCCCCTCAGCCTCATGTCACTAAACTGTCTTGCCACATTCAAACACAAATGCATCGGTCTAATTGTAAAATGAACAAATAATTTAGTTATAGCAATACTTGAAAAAGTTATTTTGGTTTGTCTAATGAAATTATTAGTTCGTCATTCAGTAACCTTTGTTTCTGTGGAGAGGGCTGATGTTTGCTCATGATAATGATGTCATACCCAGCAAATATCAAAATTATGTTTGTGCCCTGGAGTGTGTTATACAATGGAGTCCATGCGTACGAGTACATACATTAGTTGTCCAAATGTGATGACACAGATAGACAAAGTGGTGAAGGAATGCTGACGACGCCAGGTTCGGCAGTGACCACAGCGACACTTGCAGTAGAGTGAACTCGTGTGATATATTTTATTTACAGTGGTAAGAAAGTCCAGGACTGCAGGAGAGCGCTGTCCTTCGCCATCAGAACGCATGTGCTATGATGCTGGTGATCGCGGGCCTTCCCAGCAGCTTAGTCCTGGTCTTCGAAGGAAGAGTTGTAGCAATCTCAGACTTTTCCCTGCAGTTCAGCCTTGCCTTGAGAGAAGGTGCTGGCGTTCTCGGGTTTCTTCCTAATGGTTCAGCTTTGGCCGTGAAGAAGCAACTCTGGCGGTGTCTGGATTATCCTGATGACCAGTCTTTGTGCCTGTATGTGCAGGAAGAGGTTCTGGCATTTCAGGCTTGACCTGGCCTCTTAGTTGCAGCCCGAGTGGAGATGTTGGGTGTCTAGGGTTTCTTCCCAGCAACCCAGTCTTGACCACACAGTGGCACTGGTCATCTTGGATTTGTCCCTGTGGCTCAGTCTTCCCCTTCATCTCTCTGGCTAGAATGCCTGGGTTTCAAAGAGAGTAGGCTGACAAGGCTCCAGTAGCTAACCAGTATAAACTGATTGAACCAGTATCAGCTAATCAGCTGTTATCAGTAATGTAGGGAATTGGCCTTTCCTGGTCAGTCAGCCAGTGATAGGGATCAGAGTGACATCCGAGGGAGAGGGTACTGTCACAACGGAAACAAAATAATATGGGTTATCCAGACCACTAATTACATCACCAATGGAACCAGAGCAGAAGAACATGGGCCTGCACAGTAGCGCAACAGTAGAGTTGCTGCCTTACCGCACTAGAGACCCGGGTTTTCTCTGCGTGCGGCGGATTCCACCCACATTCCAAAGATGTGCAAGTTTGTAGGTTAATAGGTTCTGTAAATTGTCCCTAGTGTGTAGGATAGAACTTGTGGTTGGCACAGACTCAGTGGGCCGAAGGGCCTATTTTCACACTGTATCTATATATTTTTTATTAAACACCGTTTATTTTTTAACTCTAATTTCTTGATGAAGACACAGATAATGTGGCTTCCTCATTGTGGAAAATCGCAATACAAACTATTTTCTGGGAATACAAGCACCCCCTCCACCTGGCGTAACGCACTGCTGTCGATGTCTTAGATTGTCTGAAGGTTGTAAAATTAAGAGCTTAATGTAGGAAACCTCCAAAATTATCTATATCAATCGACAATAGGTGCAGTAGGCCATTCGGCCCTTCGAGCCAGCACCGCCATTCACTGTGATCATGGCTGATCATCCACAATTCTCAAATGCGCACAATGGCAATTGCTGGAGATTATGAGAAATTATTATGATAAATATTCTAACATAAGTCAGCCTAAGATATAAGAAATAATAGCAATCTCTCAAGGCCATCTGTGCATATCTTTGTATAATGGATATATAAAACAAGTTGAACATTGATGCAGTAAATCTATAACACATTATCATGTTTCTACATGTAAGTGTACTTTTATTTACAGTTCTGCTCTGGTTCCATTTGTGATGTAATTGGCTGTCTGGATAATCCGTATTATTTTCAGTGATAGATTTTCTGTTGCTTGTTGAGACCATTTTTAAGGAGAATATGCAGTTGAGTTTATATCCTCCTAGTTTTCTATCCTCTGCCTCCTTCCCATTTAATAAGTTCCAAGATCTTCTTTACATTCTTAAAGTACTGAAAAACTCCACCAAGTTGATGATTTTCCCAAAGATCTCCAGACCAAAAGATAGATATTTAAAATTCATCATCCTTACATGTTTGACCTTAATATAAGCTAATTTCCTATTGTGATGACTAGACAGTAACCAGTAGTGAGTGGTGGAATATTTTTGTTCATACTAATCCAAAACTGTCAAATCTAATTGAAGCATGTGCTGCTTCCAGCGCAGACCACTGTCTAAATGTGAGGAATCCTGACTTCAGTATCTTGGTGCTGAACATAACTGAGTCTTCACTCATTAGCCATCAAATACTGAAGATAGACACAAAAAGCTGGAGTAACTCAGCAGGACAGGCAGCATCTTTGGAGAGAAGGAATGGTTGACATTTCGGGTCGAGACCCTTCTTCATACTGGTTAGGGATAAGGAAAACGAGAGATTATAGATGGTGATGTGGAGAGATAAAGAATAATGAACGAAAGATATGTAAAAAAGTAACGATGATAAAGGAAACAGCTGTTTGTAGGGTGAAAATGAGAAGCTAGTGCGACTTGGGTGGGGGAGTGATAGAGAGAGAGGGAATGCCGGAGCTACCTGGTGAGAGAAATCAATGTTCATACCACTGGGCTGTAAGCTGCCCAAGCGAAATATGAGATGTTGTTCCTCCAATTTGCATTTACCCTCACTCTGACAATGGAGGAGACCTAGGACAGAAAGGTCTGTGTAGGAATGGGAAGGAGAATTAAAGTGTCCAGCAACCGGGAGATCAGGTTGGTTCAGGCGGGCTGAGCGAAGGTGTTATAGTTATGGAGTGATACAGTGTGGAAACTGGGCCCAACTCACCCACACCGCCTACAATGTCCCAGCTACACTAGTCCCGCTTGCCTGCGCTTGGCCCATATCCCTCCAAATGTGCCCTATCCATGTACCTGTCTAACTGTTTCTTAAAATAGCTCAACTACCAGCCTCAACTACCTCCTCTGGCAGCTTGTTCCATACACCCACCACCTTTTGTGTGAAAAAGTGACCCCTCGGATTCCTCGAAAAACGATCACCCAATCTGTGTTTGGTCTCGCCGATGTATCAGAGTCCACATCTTGAACAACGGATACAGTAGATGAGGTTCAAGGTTTCAAGGTCAGTTTATTGTCACATATACCAATTAAGGTACAGTGAAATTCGAATTACCAAAAAAAAGCAACAAGAAACACAACTACATAAAAATTAACATAAACATCCACCACAGCTGATTCCCCACGTTCCTCACTGTGATGGAAGGTGATGGAGGGAAAACATTTTGCTATTGTACCTAACAAATTATTTGTGTCTTCTCTAGAGTTTCCTTCATGCCTTCACGTGCCACGAAAAGATCATCAATGTTAACAAAGAAGTGCATGAGTCTTTGGGAATGACAATATCAGGTGGCCTACAAAGCAAAAGCTGGGATCTCCCAATCTACGTTACAAACGTTCTTCCCAATGGATGCTTGGGGAATGATGGAAGAATAAAAAATGGTAACAGAATTTTTTGCAAATTGCACATGCAATAATATTTTTAATACCATTTAGATTCATTCAATTGTGTGTTCCTTTAGCATCTGTTGTACATGTCTCTTGTCTTCTTGATATCCCGCAACTCCGTTCTTGCTCCCCCGCCCCCCATTCATAACAAGGACAGAGTCCCCCTTGTCCTCACCTTCCACCCCATCAGCCGTCGCATACAGCATAAATCCTCCCACATTTTCTTCACCTCCAACGGGATCCCACTACTGTCCACATCTTCCCATTTCCACCTCTTTCTGCTTTCTGCAGAGACCGTTCCCTCTGCAACTCACTGGTCAACTCGTCCCTTCCCACCCGAACCATCCCCCTCCCCAGGTACTTTCCCTGCTACCACAGGAGATGCAACATCTGTCCCTATACCTCCCCCCTCAACTCCATCCAAGGACACCAACAGTCTTTCCAGGTGAGGCATTGGTTCACTTGCACCACCTCCAACCTCATCCACTGTATCCGCTGTTCCAGGTGTCAATGTTTGTACATCGGCAAGACCAAGCGCAGGCTCGGTGATTGTTTTGCTGAACACCTCCACTCATTCCACCTAAACCTACCTGATCTCCCGATTGCTCAGCACTTTAACTCCCCCTCCCATTCCCAATCTGACCTTTCTGTCCTAGGTGTCCTCCATTGTCAGAGTGAGGCCCAGCGCAAATTGGAGGAACAGCACCTCATATTTCGCTTGGGTAGCTTACACCCCAGCGGTATGAACATTGACTTCTCTAACTTCAAGTAGCCCTTGCTTTCCCTCTCTCTCCATCCCCTCTCCATTCCCAGTTCTCCAACCAGTCTTACTGTTTCCGACTACATTTTATCTCTGTACCACTCACTCCCCTGACATCAGTCTGAAGAAGGGTCTCGACCCGAAACATCACCCTTTCCTTCTCTCCAGAGATGCTGCCTGTCCCGCTGAGTTACTCCAGCATTTTGTGCCTACATGTCTCTAGATAATGGTTAAACAAAATATTGTTTTCCCTTAAATGCATAACCATGTTCATCTCTTTTCAACACAGTGTATAAAAATTAGCATATTTTGGAGACCATATCATAAAAAATCTGCAAATATTTGCGTCAGTGGAAGTGACTCTGCTCACTCACATACACCACTTTCACTTTAACACTACCTAGTCCTAAACAGTGCTCAAACTCTGCCTGGGGAAAGGGAGATTGAGACTCTGATTAACCAAGCTCACTAAGATTCTAATATATCCCCAAAGGAAACTTCCAGCACAATATCAAAAAGATTCAAGAAAGGCAGGTTCCGCCCTAATTCCAATTCCTCTGTCTTTGGTCTTAGCTTTTGAGTCATATTGGATTTGTCAAACTGCCCTGAAAATTGATATAATTCCAAGTATCAGTCTATGGATTGGCTGAAGTTATCCTTTTCTGTTTTGGGATTAACACCCAACAATATTACACCTCAAACTCTGTCCACTTATTTGATCTTTTCTGATGCTTGCAAATGAATTACGGATGTTTCATTCATTATGGAATGTATCTGCATAATATTTATTATTGTCTAAAGAAAGCAATATTAGATGCAGACAGTGAGTCAACCCAGACAGCTGGTAACCACTTTTTTAATCACAAGTTCAGGAGCAAATGAACAGCTTGTTCCTTTACTGACATCCCATAAATCGAGAAAATGGAAAAAAAAAAGTGCATGAATAAAACTGTTCATTCATATTGAGGTCATATTCAAGTATAATTTCCAGTTGTACTGTGTAAATGTATAATTCTTAAACATATGTCATTAAGCAGATATACTTTGAATGAAAATAGTTTTAGATTAATATGTATAATTAAACTGGGTCATATGCTTGTCTCCATCAAATTATGATCTGCATTTTGAACTGTCTTTGCCCTTAGGTGACATTCTATTGAATGTAAATGGCATTGAACTTACCAGTATAACACAAAGTGAAGCAGTGTCCATTATAAAGCAGAGTGCTGCCTCCTCTTCTGTTATTTTCAAAGCTTTGGAGCTAAGGGTAGCAGAAAAAGACAATGCTGATGGCCTTGCATCACCCAACTATAATGAAAACAACTTACCTGAAGAGGACTGGTCACCATCATGGAATATGTGGCTAGTATTACCCCGGTGAGTAGATATTCACACTGTCTTGTTCAATTAATCTCCGTTAGTTACAATCTTGCATTACCAGGCCAAATCTAAAGACCTTGATTTGCATGTGAATAGGACTTGCTTTTTGTAGTATTTTATATTTTATCCCTAATATAGTAATAGTAGCAATCTGTGCTTAGTACAGATTGAGTTCCTTTATACAATGAAAATAGGAATTGTTGAGGGTGCATTATTACTGCATACATAAACACAGTTTAAGAATAAGGGGTAAGCCATTTAGAACAGAGATGAGGAAACACTTTTTCACACAGAGAGTTGTGAGTCTGTGGAATTCTCTGCCTCAGAGGGCGGTGGAGGCCGTTTCTCTGGATACTTTCAAGAGAGAGCTAGATAGGGCTCTTAAGGATAGCGGAGTCAGGGGATATGGGGAGAAGGCAGGAACGGGGTACTGATTGGGGATGATCACCCATGATCACATTGAATGGTGGTGCTGGCTCGAAGGGCTGAATGGCCTACTCCTGCACCTATTGTCTATTGTCTACTCTGATTCCAAAGTATATTAGGACTGCAGGAATGGAAGAATATGAATCCATATTATGCAGCGTGTACAATTCTCACCCAATTAAAAATAACTTTTCTTTCATAGGCCTATTGTTAATTTAATGGAGATATGCACCTTAATTATCCAGGCAAAAGGATATAATACCAAATTTGGTATATATCAATGGCCTGTTCCAAGGTTAATGCTTAAGAAGAGGTGACCATAGTAGAATCTGGTTCATATTGAAAAAGCCAAAAGTAACTATCATAGGCCAGATGTTTAAGAAGGAACTGCAGATGCTGGAAAATCGAAGTAGACAAAAGTGCTGGAGAAACTCAGCGGGTGCGGCAGAAGTCTGAAGAAGGGTTTTGGGCCGAAACGTTGCCTATTTCCTTCGCTCCATAGATGCTGCCGCACCCGCTGAGTTTCTCCAGCACTTTTGTCTACCTATCACAGGCCAGAATTTGTTTGATTTTTGGTTAGAAAATTATACATTGTAAAATATGTAGCAACTACTCAATTGACCCCTGTCTTGATGGAGAGCCCATGAAGAAAATGGCTTTTGCCTCCCCTCCGCAGAGCCCTTTTAATGCCATCTGCTACATTAAACTTCCAAGGTCTCTGCACTTTATTTTTGTGTAGCATTTATGGAATTCTTCTTTATTTTTTAGATATAGCATTAGTTGTTTGTAGTGTTTAATGACTTTCAAATTCTTATTTTATGCATACCAAGCAGTTCCTTCCACCTGATCGGGAATACATGCTGCTGTTAGGTTTCCTCATGTAAAATCAAATAAAATGCTGGAAATAATCAGCATGTCAGGCAGCACCTATGAAGAGGAAACTGTCCAGATCAATGACGTCTTACTGGTAATTGGTCTGAAATGTTAAATTCTTTGTCCACAAATACTCCCGAACTAGTTGTGTATTTCCAGACTGACTATTTTCCCTCCGATTTCCAGAACCTGCTGTTTGTTTTTCCCACAGTCTGTGTTCTATGGAAGGTATATTTTCATTTGCACACTAATATTAAACATGGAAATTGAGGCATGGAAATTGAAAAGTGTTAGAAAACAAATTTGAGGATATTAAAGTCAATCCAGGAATTATTTTTGAATTTTACTGTGGGTTCAAATTGCATTTGTGGTAAATGTTTCAGAATAAATCTTATGTCTGTTGGAATGATTAGCATTTACTGGCTTTATAACCTATTTTGCAAAGTCCATATTTAATTATTGTGGCACAGAAGGATGTCATTCAGTACCTCTTGTACATGCTGGCTCTCAGTCACCATCATGGACTGAAGATAGCCAATCAGTCCTATTTCCCTCTCCTCCGTCTGGGCCGCTGCAATACATTCTTTCTGACATCCCAATCAACTCCCCTTTGATTCTTATGCTATTTACCTACAATATGAATAATTCATAGTAGCCACTCAATCTACCAGCACATTGTCAACATGTTAGAAGAACCAGAGGACCAGGGTCACAGAGATTATGCAAAGTACTCAGAGACATCATCTGAGGTCAGGATTGAAGCCAGGTAATTGGACTGAGGCAGCAGAACTGACTGCTGCTTCACTGCGTCACCCCTCGCAATAAAATAAATATTGCTAACTGTAATGCAACTGTAATGGGTGCTGTGGACACTTTGTTAGCAGCACTAAATTGCAGTTTTATGTCATTTAAAAGGAATGAGAACCTAGGGAAAAACCAGCGACCTTTTCATCAAAGGAATTAGTCCTTTGTGTAATCATCCTGCGCAGTATGTATTCAGGAGACAAAAGTGTAGATTCCCAGTATTCATGTAGTCCTCAGGCCACATAAAACAAAGTTGGCATTGCTGAATCCCAGCCAACTGTAGACAATCTGTCTTTAAAGGAATAAGTGCCCTATTTTAATATGAAAAACATTACTTTAAAGACGTTGGATAAATGAATACTCTGCTTTTATTGTGATAGTCTACACATTACACAACTCATTCTGGCAGTGAACAATGCGGACACTGCCATTGTTGGAGCCAAACAACAGGAGTAGGTTACTTAACCCTCGAGGCCATGTAAATGAGATCATGACTGATCTGCATCCTATCTCCCCATATCCGCCTCTCTCCCATATCCTTTATACATTAGGTTAACAACAATCTCTATCAGTTTCAGGTTTCAAATCAACAGTTGACCCAACATCAATCGCCTTTATGGAAGGGAGTTCAAAATTTCTCTTGCTCTCTTGTGTACAAGAGTGTTTCCTTACACCATTGCTGAATAACATGGCCCCAGTCCAAGGGGGAGGAAGTCACATTTTTACACACTGAAAATGTATTTGTTTTCTCAATCTACTAATATCACAATATAACCATTTTCTCAGGATGCTACCTACCATTATGCAGTTAGCAAAATAGAATACGTGATGTTTTACCCTATTATTTAAGACATCTAGAAATACATTGATATTTTGAGGCTTCAATACACATTAATTCCAGTTTATCATTATATACACAAACATGGTGAGGTACAGGTTCAATTAAAATCTTGCTTTCAGCAGCATCACAGGCACATAGACTAAGACATGTGCAGAAAAACAAGTTATAATAAATCACACACAACATTTCTAAGAAAGACTGCAAAAAAGACATGACATCAGTGCAAAAACAAAATTAGAAAATAAAACAAATGCATAATAGTGCAAGAGGTGGACTACAGTACTCTGTTAACAAGGTTGTTTGTGCAGGTTGGTTCAAGAACTTAATAATCGTAAGAAAGCAAATGTTCCTGAACCTGGTGGTGTGCGACCTCAGGCTTCAGTAACTCCTGCACTATGGTAGCAGTGAGTAAAGAGCATAGACGGTGGGATCCGTATTGATAGATGCCGCCTTTGTGAGACTGCGATGGAGGGGAGGACTGTGTTGGACAGGCTGAGTCCACCATTCTCTTCAGCCTCTTGTGCTCCTGCAAATTGGAATAGCTATACCAGGCCATGATGCAACCATTCAGGATATTTACAGACCATCAATAAAAGTTTGTTATTGATAACTTTCAACTCAAAGCTCTTGATCATCTCCAAGTGAGCATCATTGATACAGACTGAGAGTGTACTCCAGTCCGCTTTCTGAAATCAATAACCCTCTCCTTTGCTTTCCCAAGGGAGAGGTTGTTGTATTGACACCCTGTACTCCATTGCATCGTTGTTTGAGATTCAGCCCACTCGATGGAGTTAGAGCAGAATTTGGTCACATCATCCTGAGTGTATATGGACTGTAGCAAAGGGCTGAGAATACAGCTATATGGGGACAAATTTTTTAAATAAGTTAAAAATCAATCATGTTTTCAGTTGCAAAGAGTTCAATGGAACATGAGGAAGGTTTGTAAAAGGATGAGACCACAAAAGACTGAATGATAAAGTGAGACTGGTGCCCGCTGTCAGGGAGCGATGAAGGCTTGTTATTTGAAGCTGATGCAACTATCTTCTTCTTGCGTATGACGTGCACAGCCTAAAGTTGTAGGACAACTTGTTCTATTTGATCTTATTTGATTGTGCACGCCGGGTTGATTGCATTCGTTGAAACAGGGCAGACCACGTGAAGGTTGCAATCTTCCACCCCGATGCAACTATGAGGTGAATGAAAATGGAGGAGAAAAAATATAAAAATAAAGCTGGAACTGAGAGATAAGGCATGGAAATGACTGCTTTTCCAAAATTAAAGAGAATGCTGGAAATACTCGGTGGGCATCATCTGTGGAAGGAGGAAACAAGGTTAACTTTGCAATTTGTTCACCATTCATCAATATTATCTATCTCAAATGCAAAACCTTTCTGGTTTGTTTCAGAACCAGCCAGTTTTGGTGAAAGGTCATATCCATTTTTTTGCTTAACGGATGCTGTCAGACATACAGGGAAACAAACGTCTGGCAGTCAGCCTGATGGAGAGTGCCTCTGATACAACACTTTTACCTCACTATATTACTGAGATAAAGTTACATGGTCATTTTACATGCATAATTAGTACCCTAATCAAAAAATATTGCTTTTGAATGCATTGAATGAATAGCTGGAATTTCTATAATAGCTGTTACTACCTAGTGGTAATGATGTCGTAAACTGAATATACATTTTGCATCGGTTATGTTAATTTGTTGCACAGTAAAATAATTATTTTCACACAAATAACTCGCGTTGATGTGTTTGTTCAATGTTTTCACTTTTGTAATTGTATGGAGGTTAGCAGTTCCATCTGTGAGACAGACTGGATGAACTGTCCATTATTGTGCATATTTAATTCACTTTCAATCCAGTTAAATATTGGCTCTGTTGACAACCAAGCCCAATATCTAAGTGCAAAGATAGTTTTTCCGCCTGAGCTATAGGGAAGAGGTTTGCTCGGACTTTATTCCTTGGAGCGCTGGAGGCACTTGTATAGATCTTATAGATATACAAGTGTAAGATTGTGAGGGGAATAGATAGTCTTTTATCCAGAAAAGGAGAATCAAAAACGAGTGGACATAAGTTTGAGTTGAGAGGTGAAAGATTTAAGCAGAACCTGAGGGGTGACTTTTTTTACACAGAGTGGTAGGTATATGGAATGAGCTGTCAGAGGAGGTAGTTGAAGCAGGTCCTATAATGACAGTTAAGAGATAATTGGACATGTACATGGATAGAAAAGGTTTAGAGGGATACAAACCAACTGTGTGTAAGTGGGACACTCATAGATGGGGCATCTTAGTCGGCATGGACAAGTTGGGTTGAAGGGTCTGTTTCCATGCTGTATGAGTCTTTAACTCTATTCATTCATGTTGAATGAAAAGTAGGCATGGAAAACCCACGGATAGAAGGTATATTTCCAAAGAGGCACTTTGTAACTGTGATCCATCCAGTATCTCTTGACCTTTGAAAAGGTCCCACACAAGAGATTAATGTGCAAAATTAGAGCACATGGTATTGGGGGTAGGGTATTGACATGGATAGAGAACTGGTTGGCAGACAGGAAGCAAAGAATAGGAATTAACGGGTCCGTTTCTGAATGGCAGGTAGTGACTAGTGGGGTGTCGCAAGGCTCAGTACTGGGACCCCAGTTATTTACAATATATATTAACGATTTAGATGAAGGAATTAAATGTAACTTCTCCAAGTGGGTGGCAGTGTGAGCTGCGAGGAGGATGCTATGAGGCTGTAGGGTGATTTGGATACGTTGGGTGAGTGGTCAGATGCATGGCAGATTTAGTATAATGTAGATAAATGTGAGGTTATCCACTGGTGGCAAGAACAAGAAGGCAGATTATTATCTGAATGGTGTCAGATTAGGAAAAGGGGAGGTGCAACGAGACCTGGGTGTCCTTGTACATCGAAGGTATACACAAAATGCTGGAGTAACTCAGCAGGTGAGGTAGCATCTATGGAGAGAAGGAATGGGCGACGTTTCGGGTCGAGACCCTTGTTCAGACGTTCGAAAAAGGGTCTCGACCCGAAACGTCGCCAATTCCTTCTCTCCATAGATGCTGCCTCACCTGCTGAGTTATTCTAGCATTTTGTGTCTATCTTCGATTTTACCAGCATCTGCAGCTCTTTCTTACACATGTTGTCCTTGTACACCAGATAGTGAAAGTAAACATGTAGGTACAGCAGGCAGTGAAGAAAGTTAATGGCATGTTGGCCTTCATAGCGAGAGGATTTAAGTATAGGAGCAGGGAGGTCCTTCTGCAGTTGTACAGGGCTCTTGTGAGACCACACCTGGAGTTTTGCACTCCACACCTGGAGTGCAGTTTTGGTCTCCTAATTTGAGGAAGGACATTATTGCTATTGAGGGAGTGCAGCGTAGGTTCACCAGGTTAATTCCCGGGATGGCAGGACTGACATATGATGAAAGAATGGATCGACTGGGCTTATATTCACTGGAATTTAGAAGGATGAGAGGGAATCTTATAGAAACATATAAAATTCTTAAGGGATTGGACAGGCTAGATGCAGGAAAAATGGTCCCAGTGTTGGGGGAGTCCAGAACCAGGGGTCACAGTTTAAGAATAAAGGGTAGGCCATTTAGGACTGAGATGAGGAAAAACGTTTTCACCCAGAGTTGTGAATCTGTGGAATTCTCTGCCACAGAAGGTTGTGGAGGCCAATTTACTGGATGTATTCAAGAGAGAGTTGGATTTAGCTCTTAGGGCTAACGGAATCAAGGGATATGGGGAGAAACCAGGAACGGGTACTGATTTTGGACGATCAGCCATGATCATGTTGAATGGCGGTGCTGGCTCGAACGGCTGAATGGCCTACTCCTGCACCTATTTTCTATGTTTCTATTTCAATGACGTCTAATGATGGAAACTCTTGTAGTTGATGGTAGGGGTTGCAGTTTCAGGAGATGGCATTGGAGTAACCTGGGGAATTATGTGCGGGTCATTTTATAGATGGACGCATTGTCGTCAGAATGTGGCAGTGGTGGTGATATTAGACGTTACGGGTAGTGTTTGTGATGTCAGTCCAAAGGGCTGCTTTATCCAGGACAGTGTTGTGTTTGAGTGTTTTTGGAGCTGTGTTTATCCAGACAAGGTACATTAGCTACAATGAACAAAGAAGGATTGCTTTCAACGGGAGCATTGGAGACTGAAGGGTGACCTAATAAAACTATAACAACAGAATATTTTTCCCCAGGGTGGAAATGTCAAATACTAGAGGACTCAGGCAGAAGGGGAAAGTTTAAAGGAAGTATGCGGGCAAGTTATTTTTACACAGAGTGGCAGGTGCCTGTCAACGGACATGGTAGAAGCAGATAAAATAGAAATGCTTGAGAAGCATTTAGACAGACACGCACACAGGCAGGGAATAGAGGGAGAGAGATCACGAGTAGGTAGATGAAATTAGTTTTGATCGCCATCATAATCGTCACAGACATGGTGGGCCAAAGGGCCTGTTATACTGTTCTGAGTTCTTGGTTTTAGGGGATATTCATAGCTCTGTTTATGACACACGATTTTTGCTGTTCGTCTTGCATTCACTTGCGAGAATGAGGAAGTGGCAGATATCCTGCTTTCTTTATGCTCCTCAAGGCTTTCATCTTCCTTAGAGTTTAGTTTATTGTCATGTGTTCCGAGATACAGTGAAAAGCTTTAAACCTTTAGCTTCCCAATCCTTACATGTGTCCTTTTTCTTTTTTGATCAAATGTACAACCTCTCTGGTCATCCAAGTTTCTGTTGCTTGCCATCCTTGTCCCTCCTCCTACCAGTTCTAAACTGTGATTAGCTGATGTTGAAATGACTCCCACATGACAGATGTGAACTTACCCAATACCAGCTTCTCCCAATTGACTATTAGTGTTGTAATATGCCCTCTCTCAATGTAATACTTTCCCTCAAGTTCAGACTTGAACTTATTCATAAATATCTCCAAACTGAAAAGTTTAGTTTTGTTTAGGTTAGAGATACAGCACAGATACAGGCCCTTCGGCCCTTTTCAGTCCCCGCCAACCAGCGATCCCCATACACTAACACACTACACACTAGGGACAATTTAACAATGATGCCGAAGCCAATTAACCTACAAACCTGTACGCCTTTGGAATGTGGTAGGACACTGGGGCATCTGGAAAAAACTCATGCAATCACAGAACATAAACTCCGTATAGACAGCACCCATAGTCATGATCGATCCTGGGTCTCTGGCGCCTGTAAGGCAACAACTCCACCGCTGCGTCACTGTGCACTGATCACTATTCCCAAAATGCTCTTCCATGTAACGCCAGTCACCTGGCCAGGCTTGTTTCCAAACACAAGTTTCGGTATGGTCTCTTGTTGAAACTCTCCACATACTGTTTCAGGAAACCATTTTGGATGCACCAAATTCTGCCCCATCTCAGGCTTTTGCATGAAGAAAGTCCCAGTCAATATTGGCAAAGTTTGTCAGCATTTACAACAACTTTTGTTTTTACATTTTCCAATAATCATGGAAGATGCAGTGCCTCTGTCTCCTACGGGTTACTGGGAAGCCTATAGTATAATCTCATCAAAGAAATTGACCTTCTTACACTTTACCCATATTGCTTCAGTGTATGAACCCTCCAGAATGTCCTCTTGGAGTGATTATTAATGCAACTCCTCCATCTTTTTTTTTACCAGTCTATCATAAATATGATAGAATATCCTGAAGGGTGAGTTGCCAGTTTTGTCCCTCTTGCAAGCAAGCCTCTGCAATGGGCACAATCATAGTTTCAAGCAGTGATCCAGGCTCTCGGTTCATCTGCTTTACCCATAATGCTCGTTGCATGAAATAATCACACTTCAGAGCCAATCAATGTCAACACGTTTATTAAACTGTACCTACCTGTACTTCCTTCAAACGTGCTGAAATAACCTACATGATCCCATAAAATCCCTCTATTTGTTCACTTGATCTTTATCCAGTGTTTCCATTCGTGAAGGAAATGACCCGAAATTCGGGAAATTCTGGTTGTCTTCGGGTAATTTTAGGGAAATTTAATATTTTCGGGAAATTTCCGCATCCGACCCGCAAAGGGGTGTAAACATAAGCCCACAGCACTGCCGGTTTGGCGCTCAAAGGTTTAAACAGAGCGCTGTCAGTTTAACGCATGGGAATTTAAACAAAGAGCTGCCGGCTGCAGCGCTATGGGTTCTAAATATAGCACTACCGGCTGCAGCGTTATGGGCTTTAAACATAGCACCATGGTCACAGCGTTATGGGTCACAGACTGTTCGGGAAAATTCTCGTATAACAATGTGTCTTTGGGATTTTTAGGAAATACCATAAAAATCCAGGAAATTTGGGATTCTATTTAAGGAAAAAAAATGTTGAGGTGTGGAAGCACTGTCTTCATCCCACATCCCTGCCATTCAGTTCTGAATTTTTCTTTTCAGAGAACACTTTGGGACACAGAATTTTAGATATTCACTATTGTTTGGGATGTGACTGACTGGCGGGCGGGGGGGGGGGGGGTGTAATAGCCTGACTGTGCAACAGTATGGATAAACACTAAAATTATAGTTCTCTACCAAATAGAAATAGTTCTTGATGTTTACATGTAAGTCTAATCATTATGTTAAACATATATAATTAGATAACCATTTCATTTTTATACTTGTGTTATAAGTAACCTGCCTTTCAAATTTAACCTTGTGTCCCCAAATATTGTCAGTGAGTTTGCTATTGATATGGTTGTCTCAAAAACACTTTCTCCACAATTACTTGTACTAGCATTCACAACATTTTCAATTGCCCATTATGTATTTCACAATTTCTAAATAGCCTCGCTGCAATTTACATTTTACTACCTTGTTCCTTTCCATCATAGCCTCGCTGCAATTTACATTTTACTACCTTGTTCCTTTCCATCATATTGTAGGTATGCCTGCCACCTAATCCTCCCGTGAATGCAGAACACCACAACTTTCCAACTCATTTCAGCAAGTTATAATTCTGCCTGATTCATTCAGTTTTGCAAGTTGCTGAAAATTTGACCCAGATCAGGAACTACTACCCTTATGCAGGAGGATCAGGCAGCATCTCTGGAGGAAAGAAGTCTGTAGAAGGTCGTGACCCAAACATCATCTATTCCTTTTCTTCAGAGATGCTCCCTGATCCGTATCTGCAGTTTCTTGCTACACATTTAGAGGAGGATTGTTCCCCTCTCAAACTCAAACAGGCTATAGATGACAGCTGCAGATTCGCTTGTAAATAAGCGCATGTAATTTACAATTAGATAAGTGTTGTCGCTGATATTTTGAATGCTTGGCTTTGTTCCTTGGTATTTCACATCTTGTCCAAGACTGTTGTTGTTTATATTGTACTTAACGACAGTTGTAAAGAATGTTTAAACAGCACATGGAACATTTACAGTTTAAATATTAGTTCAGATGGAATTCATTTTCTATTTACCACGTCCAGTGCAGGAATGTAAGTATTGCAGAAATCTTGCTGACAGGTGTAGAGAATGGAGGTGTCTTAATTACTATTTCAGGAATTTTTAAGAATGGTGGCTGATTCATCATCAGATAAAAATACATTTCCCACTATGATTCAGCTGGACTGAACTGACAAGGCAATAAATGTGGTCCTTCACCACTAGGTTTTGCCAATCTGTCAAAATTATGGTGCAGTACAATGGATGCTAATTAGCCCATTTCATCTATAACTGCTTTCCTGCAGGGTAATATGTTAAGTTGCATCCTTTAGCTCGAATCCTTTATTTTCCCAATGAGAATTTATTCAGTTCTCTATTAAGACTAATATTGAATTCTATCCATCACATTAATTGTGATGTAGTGTGCATTCATTATGTGGATTTCCATGTCATCTCAGCATTCTTTTTCAATCAATTTAAAGCTATGCCATGTTTGTACTGACATTCAGCAATAGGAAACCACTTCCCTTTATTTATTCAAATCACTAAATATGGATATTAATAACCATCCTGTATTTTTGTGTTCTGTAGTTCTGCAAAATCTATGGAATCAAGGGATATGGGGAAAAAGCAGGAACAGGGTACTGGTTTAGGATGATCAGCCATGATCATATTGAATGGCGGTGCTGGCTCGAAAGGGCAGAATGGCCTACTCCTGCACCTATTTTCTTCTATGTTTCTCAAACAGAATCACTTGGTAAAGAAGGCATATTGTGTGCTTGCCTTCATTGCTAGGGGCATGGTATATAAGAGTCAGGAAGTCATGATGCAGTTCTGTATAACACTTTTGTTAGGCTGCATTTGGAGAATTGCATGTAGCTCAAGTCGCCCCATTACAGGAAAGATGTGGAGGCTTTGGAGATGGTGCAGAGGAGGTTTACCAGAATGTACACAAAAATGCTGGAGAAACTCAGCGGGTGCAGCAGCATCTATGGAGCGAAGGAAATAGGCAACGTTTCGGGCCGAAACCCTTCTTCAGAATAGGTTTACCAGAATGCTGTGCAGATTAGAGGGTTTAAGCTACATGGAGAGGTTGGATTGACTTGGACTGGTTTCTCTGGAACGTTGAAGATTGAGGCAAGACGATGGAAGTATATAAAATTATGAAATGTGCAGAGCATGTTTTTTCCACACATGGAGTAGTCAGGGCCTTGAGCACATTGCCAGGGGTAGTGGTGGAGACAGATACGATAGTGGTGATTATGAGGCTTTTCGATAGACATATGGAAGAGCAAGGAATAGAGGAATGTGTTTCATGTACAGCTAGATGAGATCAGTTTAACTTGGCATCATGTTCGACACAAACATTGTGGGCCATAAGGCCCATTCCTGTGCTCCACTGTTCTATGTACTTTTGCTTTGTGAACTGGTTTGTTAAACCTGTTCCACTACCTTCAAAGATTTGCATTAAGTACCCCTGTGTTAGTATTAGACTAACTATAGCATTTAGTGGTGTTCTCAACATCCACGGGCATTAGTGTTGCAACTTTCCTGCCTGTTAAATACATTCATGACTTGGATATCAATATAAGTTGATTGGTAGGTTTTCAGATGACACAAACATCAGTAGAATTGCTAATAGTGAGGAGAGTAGCCTTAGAATGACATTGATCATGTGGTAAGTAGGGCAATGAGAATGAATTTAGTCCTAATAAATGTGAGGCCACATTTTGTAAGGGGCTCAGGTCAGGGTAGGGTATATTGTAGGAGTTTGAAATTAGTTAGTAAGAAACATTCCCCCACAGCTGAGATATCTAAGACCACAGGGTTTAGATTCAAGGTGAGGAATATGAAATTTAGAGAGGAATTGAAAAAAAAAGTTTCACCGAATGTGCATTGAAGTCCAAAACGCAATCCCCGAGAGTTGGTGAAGGTCGGTATGCCTTACAGCATTTAGGAAGCATCACAAATTGTCACGCTATAGGGGGTTATGAACCAGGTGGTAGTAAATGGGATTAGGGTACTTAATGATTAGCATAGATGTGGTGAGCCAAAGTGTTTGTTTTGGTCTGTCTCAGTGGCTCCAAAGAGCAGGTTTTCACAATTTCTGCAATCTTAATCCAATTTTAACTCCCTGCTGCTATTCCCTTTTATTCCATAGGTTCAATTCAGTTTA
Organism: Malacoraja senta; assembly: GCA_038087875.1. Taxonomy (NCBI): domain Eukaryota; kingdom Metazoa; phylum Chordata; class Chondrichthyes; order Rajiformes; family Rajidae; genus Malacoraja; species Malacoraja senta. The sequence goes on from CM075977.1 coordinate 313,124,203, forward strand.
CATGTCTAATATGTGATACTTTAACAAATACCTAATATTGCTCTAATTGAACCCTCTCTAACAGTATCAAAAACTCAGTAAAGTTATCCAAATGTCATATGCTGTTACTAATCCATGCTGGCTCACCTTTTGGTCTGTGATTGTCCATATAACTGAATTTATTTGTAAAATAACCTGTAAAAACCTCTTATTACTGATATCAAAGTGGCTAGCTTGTAGTTTGCCAGGTTTATCCTTCTCCTTTTGCACAGTGAGAAACGTTTCAATATTTCAATCTTTTGGCACCATTTTACGTAACTTGGTGGTATGGATTGAGGTATGACTTTCCTGTTAGTCTATGCCTTTTGCCCAGGCATAGTATATCAGCACCGTCAGATTATACTGGGGGTACAAGGCACCACAAATGCTGGAATCGTGTGTAGATCACAAAGTTCTGGAGCGCTAGTTCAATCATTTGGTACTCAAACCATTGTGATTTATTGTAAATGTTAATAGTGTAGAATTGAGTGTAAAGATCATGATAAAGAAATTTGCAGATGATTAAAAATGTGTCGTTGACAGTTGTAAAAGTTTTGATGAGGATGATATGGGTGGTCCGGTTATTTTGGTAGTTAAATGACAAATGGAATTTAATCCAAAGAAGCACATGCCACAACAATGCAAAGGCATGTACAATAAATTGTTGGATGTTGGGAAGTGTGGAGGGGTGTGTATGTTGTCAAATTATTTAAAGCAACAAAATAAATGGATCAAAAATCAATCGGATTTATTCATCACATACACAATAAAGTGCAGTGAAATGAAATGAAAAGGCACAGGGGTCGGAGTATAACCTCCCTGTTGTATCCTATGCCTTTAGCCCAAGCATAGTATATCACAGTAAGATTATGCTGGGGGCGCAAGGCACTGCAAATGCTGGAATCTTGCATACAACACAAAGAGCTGGAGTAACTCAGTGGGTCAGACAGCATCTCTGGAGAACGTGGATAGGCAACATTTCAGGTTATATTGGGCTCTTACACCCGTTTGATTGGTGAAGTGACAAAGGCTGGAGGAGAAAAGGAGACAAAAATGTGTCAGGCGAGCGAGGATTGTTGGACATTCTATGTACATGTTGGGTGAATAGAGAATTGGAAGTTGCAAAGAAAAACAAAAAAAGTATACTGACTATTTTATGGAGGCTTTAAAATCTGAATTGTTTGTTTCACAGATAAATCTGCCTGCTGAGCAGCAATGTGATTGGCATACTGACCCATGTGAAATGCAGCTGTCACCAGGCTCAAATTCTGAGGGACCTGTGGGCTGCAATTTTACAGGAGATGAATTAAAACAAAGTTGGGCGTGTTTACATCGAACTTAGTTCAATACTTTTGATATGATGTAAACCTTATTTTGTGCTTTAATATAAAAGACCTTAAGTCATGACCTTTTGATCCAAATACTGTCATCCCTTTGATGCAACTTGGATGATTCACCATAGGAAAGGTATGGTCCAATTTCCCAAAGAGAATATTTCAGTGATGATCTGAGCAAAACCACTTCACCTCCATTTAAATGTGAGTAATGGGACCAATTTTGAGGCCCATCAGGAGAGCACATGCAATTTAATTAGGATTTAATTTATACATAGCAGCCTTTTTCTATGTAGAACATTTGTTTTATTTTATAGTTCAAATAGTAAAAATGCAAGAATTTAAGAAGCAGAGATGTTTGCTGGAACGAATGAGTTATTTGCATTGTAGAGCGGGCTGTGGGAAATCTCAGCGAAATCTGGCATGAGGTTGCAATTAGCTCATGAAACATTTTCATCAGAATTCTACTGAGGAAGGTTGGCTAAAAGGACAAACAACTATTAAATTAGTTAATGCAGCTTAAAGTGCCATTAGAAAAGAGCATTGTTGCACCTGGCATGTTTAACTATTTGTTGAGCATTGTTTTCTTGCAAAGTATTTGAACAATTTGTAAATTAATTCCATCCTCCAACCAATCACCTGCATTGCATTGATGCTCCCAATGTGTCCTCTATGTCAAGTGTAGCATAGGTGATAATTTTGTTGAACACTTGCACTCAGTCTGCCAAGGCTTGCTTAAGTCCTTGCCCAGTCCTCGGCACCCTCCACTGCCATTTAATATTCCATTTTTAGGCAACCTCTTTCCATCTCATCCACTCTGTCACGCATCTTTCTCTCACGATCCTGTCGCACAATTCCTTTCCCATCCTCCTATTCTTCTTTCATCTCTCCCTGGTCTTTCCTCTCACATTAGTTTTCCATTTCACTCCTCTTCCTTTCTTATCTGGCACTTGTCTCCACTTCACTTTGCCTTTGGTATTATTTCCATCTGCACATCACCTCGTCCTCACCCATATCCCCCTATCATTTGAAATTTTTGCCCCACCCCTTCCCCTCGCCTCTTTATCAGCTTTCTTCCCCCCCCCATCAGTCTAAAGAAAGATCCCGACTCAAAATACGTCTGTCCATTTTCCTCCAGAGCTGCCCGACCTGCTGAGTTCCTCCAGCAGTTAGATTTTTTTTTGCTCACTTTTGTTACAAACTTCATATTTTTGCACTTCTCGCACTTTTAGCCTTTTCATCTTTGGCCTTTGTCCAACCATCTGCCATTCAAACCCCTCCTCACCTGTATCCACCTATCACATGCCAGGCGTTGTCCTGCTCCTACCTCTCTTGCAGCTTTCTCCCCCTACTACAATCAGTCTGAAGAAAGGTCTCAATCTAAAATATTGGCGAGCCATGTTTTCCAGAGATGCTGCCCGACCTGAGGAGTTACTCCAGCACTTTACAAGTGAGGATGAGTTTTGTCCAGGCCTCAACTGTAAAGATTAATCATGAATGTTTAAACAATTATGATGTACTGCTGAAGAACACCACAAACTATACATAATTTGTATTAATTAAGAGCAAATTACTTGTTAAATTGAGTTTTTCATAATTGATGCTCCATATATTCAATTCCTGGAATAACTATTTTCTCCATAGCTTCAAAAATGATTGAAGATACAAGAGCATGTCTGGTTTCACTTCATAAGGATAACACTACAGCAATTGTACTAGCATTTATTAAAGGCATGCGTATACATCCCCAAATGTAGAATGCTCATTTTGCTATGTGGAATAAGTAACACCACTATAATTAAGATGATATCTAATGCAAGACTGTAAACATAAAATATCTAATAATTGCTCCTTAGTAACTTTCTCATTTAAACAAAACAAATCTTGTCAGTGCTAAACTGCAAGTGGATCCAATTGATTGCACAATTTTATAACTCAAATGAGAAATAGAGAAATGTTATATTTAATTTCTCATGCCATTCTAGGTATCTTTATCCGTGCAAAGATGTGGAATTGAGAAGAAATACGTCTGGAAGTCTAGGATTTAGCATTGTAGGCGGATACGAGGAAAACCATGGAAGCCAGCCATTCTTCATAAAGTCCATTGTTAATGGAATGCCAGCTTATAACGACGGAAGATTGAGGTACAAGATAGGAGTCTTAAAAGTACTTAATTTCTAGTTGCTTAGTTATATCGAGCTCAAGCAGGAGGATGTGTGCAAGGAGGAACTGCAGATGCTGGTTTAAACTGATGATAGACACAAAAAACTGGAGTAACTCAGCGGGACAGGCAGCACCTCTGGACAGAAGGAATGGGTGACATTTCAGGTTGAGACTGAAGAAGGGTCTCGACCCGAAACGTCACCCATTCCTTCTCTCCAGAGACGCAGCCTGTCCCGCTGTTACTCCAGCTCTTTGTGTCTACAAGCAGGAAGATGACTGTTTAGTCACTTGTGCCCACTCCACCGGTCATGGTTAATCTTTTATCTCTCTGTCACTATTCTGCATCAATCCCAATCCTTCACTTCCATTAATATCTGAGAAGTTAGCAATTCCTCTCTTTTGAATATACTCAGTGACTGAGACAAATGGCCACCTTGGATAGATTGTTTCAATCTGGGCATATGTCACCTATCCATGTTCTGCACAAATGCGTCCTGACCCACTGAGTTACTTCAGCACTTTTTTTTAAGCCTGACATCTGTGGTAGGAAAGTTACTGTGCAGGATTTTGAGGGATAAGATACATATGAATTGATTAGGTATAGTCTGCATGGTTTTGAAGATCATATCTGAAAAATGTGATTGACTCTTTGGAGAAGTAAACAAGAAGGTTGATGAAGGCAGGGTCGTTGATAATGTTCATTACGGTAGGCTGCGCTGAAAGGTTAGAGCACATGGGATCCAGAGAGAGGTACCAAATTGGATACAAAATAGGCTTCATCAGCAGAGGAAGGTGGTGAATGGGTGTTTTTCAGACTGGAGACTAGTGGTGCGCCTCAGAGATCAGTCCTGGGCCCAGTTCCGCTTGTCATTTTTATCATCAAATTGTATGAGAATGTATGGCATGATTGGTAAGTTTGCAGATGACAATAAAATGTGTTTGTCATGTACATCAATGATCTGGATGATGGTGTGGAAAATTGGATTAGTAAGTATGCAGATGATACTAAGATAGGTGGTGTTGTGGAAAATGAAAAAGATTTTCAAAGTCTACAGAGAGATTTAGGCCATTTGGAAGAGTGGGCTGAAAGATGGCAGATGGAGTTTAATGCTGACAAATGTGAGGTGCTACATCTCGGCAGGACAAATCAAAATAGGACGTACATGGTAAATGGTAGCGAATTGAGGAATGCAGTTGAACAGAGGGATCTAGGAATAACTGTGCATAGTTCCCTGAAGGTGGAATATCATGTAGATAGGGTGGTAAAGAAAGCTTTTGGTGTGCTGGCCTTTATAAATCAGAGCATTGAATATAGAAGTTGGGATGTAATGTTAAAATTGTACAAGTTATTGGTGAGGCCAATTCTGGAGTATGGAGTACAATTTTGGTCGCCTAATTATAGGAAGGATGTCAACAAAATAGAGAGAGTACAGAGGAGATTTACTAGAATGTTGCCTGGGTTTCAGCAACTAAGTTACAGAGAAAGGTTGAACAAGTTAGGTCTTTATTCTTTGGAGCGCAGAAGGTTAAGAGGGGACGATAGAGGTCTTTAAAATTATGAGCGGGTTAGACAGAGTGGACGTGGATAAGCTTTTCCCATTGAGAGTAGGGAAGATTCAAACAAGGGGACATGACTTGAGAATTAAGGGACAGAAGTTTAGGGGTAACATTAGGGGGAACTTCTTTACTCAGAGAGTGGTAGCTGTGTGGAATGAGCTTCCAGTGGAAGTGGTGGAGGCAGGTTCGATGTTATCCTTTAAAAATAGATTGGATGGGTATAAGTAAACTAAAAAAAAGAAAAAAAAAGTGTTCGGCACGGACTTGAAGGGCCGAGATGGCCTGTTTCCGTGCTGTTATGGTTATATGGTTATATATGGTTATATGGTCATGGACAGTGATGGTTTACAAGAATTACAGTGGGTTATTACACTGGACAAGTGGGCTAATGGAGTTTAATTCAGATAAGCACAAAGTGTTCCATTTTGGCAGGCAAACCATGGCAGGACCTTCACAGGCTGTATTGCAGGTAGATAGGGTGGCGAAAGCAGCTTTTGACATCTTGCCCTTTATGAGAGAATGGAGTTTAGAAGTTGGAATGTTATGTACAGTTGCACAAAATGTTAGCAAAGCTGTGCTTGAGGTCTTGCATTCACGTTTTGTCACCCTGCTGGAGGAAAGAATGCTGTTAGGTGAGAAAGGGTACATAGGATGTGGCCAGGACTCAAGGGCCTGAAATATTGGGTGAGATCAGGCAGGCTAGAACATTATTCCTTGGTCCACAGGATGATGAGGTGAATAGATGGGTTGAATGCAGCCTTTTTCTCCAGGGTAGGGCAATCAAGAACTAAAGGGCATAGGTTTAAGTTGAGGGGAAATTACTAGGAACCAGAGGGCAACTTTTTGCTGTAGACTCTTACGTTTGCAAGACATTAAATGGCCATCTGCTAAATGGATGCCTAAAGACTGCTAAATAATTCAGGTACACATCTTTATTTTCCCACCGTAGACAGTAAAACTCATTTGAATCTGTTAATTCATAGTAAAAAGAGAGATTTATAAATGTGAAAACCAGTGACATTTATTCTATTCGTACCAAACACCTTCAAAAGAATTTGACAGTTTGGCAAAGAAGCAAAATGGAACAATAATGCATTTACCAAATTCTTACATTTGAATCAATCTACACCTATGTAGCTCACTTTAAAAAAAAAATCATTGATTTCTACTCAATGCACTTCACACAATATTGAATAACATTACATTTTAAAAGGATTGTTAATGTTTCAAATCAAACCTTTCAGCAGTTGTGAGGAAAGTCATCAATCTTAAATATTAACACTCGTTTCTCTTCATAGATGCTGCCTGAATAAATTTCACAAAGTAAATTATTTTGTGTGATGTTGGGTGAAGAATAAATATTGCCTTAAGAACTCACAGCCTTTGTTGGGGAATCTCAAATATATTGGACCTCTGTTTGAAAGCATATTAATACGGTATCTCCAAATATGTCTATTTGGTCAGTCCCTGCATTGGGCTTTGGACTCTTTCAAGTCCATGGCTAACAAATTAAGATAACTCCTGTCACAAACTGGAAATTAGTCTGCTATTGGAAAAGTTGAACTAATGCTTTAATTCCCACCCTTTACAATAATGTAATGTAGGCTACTGGCACAAAGAAAAAATATATCCAACCAATACAATAAAAAACTAACAAAATTACCAGATATTTCTCTTCTGGCATCCACAAGCTTCAATTTGAGGATATTCAACCATATACAGTCTTAAGAGTGCTGTACATTCCTGATCATATGTTAGTGACAGATTTTGAAACTATAGCTGTAATATTTTGGATTCTATTTGTGGAAAAGTTTTTTTGCATGCTGCAAAATGGAAGACACGACTGTAGCATAGATAACTATTAATCATCAAAACCCAAGAGTCTGATGCTACATATTACTATTTTTTTAAAAACATAAACAATTGGATATTCTGTTGAAAGCATGTAGAATGATAACCCAAGCAGTGACTTTTTCTAATTTCTATCATGATTACTCAAAGAATAAATTAAATGATATGCAGAAATTAGAGTTTATTTATGCTAGTTCCATACAAATATATAATTTCTCTTTATCACTATAGATATGATTATAAAAATGAATGTTTTTAACGTGATAAAGTTGTTCTAATAACAACCAGATAGAGGTATAAGGAATTAATATAATTGAGTTTGAGTGTAAACAATTGCTGCAGATACAAGAATAACCTGTGGAATAAAATCTGGTATTCCTGACCACTGTGCCTAAAATGTAACAAGTTTTATGAATCTTAAACAGTCTGAATTTGCAATGTGGCAGTTCTCTTGGAGGAAATGGTGAAGTTTACCAGACACAGAAATAAAAAAAATCATTTTACATTTTCATATTTCAAAAATAATTCAGACAATTTATTACTTTTGTTATTTCAAGAGCTTCACAAGAATCAGTTTACTCTCCAGGAATTAGAAAATAATGATGAAAGTATGAAAACTGGTAAAAATGTTTTGTACCATCAAAAATGCCACAACATTCTTTTGTCCACCCGAGTTGCTAGGTTTGGTTTAATGCCTTTGCTCAAAAAGATGATGAGATGTGTGTCACCATAGATTTTCTGGCCAAGAAAGATATATAGCTGGAACATGCACCCTCCAGCAATAATTCAACAAGGATGAAAGTAATTGCACTCGTGCTGAACTTTAACTTCATTTCTGCACAAGGAAGAGAAAATATAACGCATTGATGTATACTGTGCAGGAGAAACTAGTATTGACCAATATCACGATGAAGAATATTTGACCTAATTTGGAGAGAAGTAAACATTAAGCGGGAAATGAATTTAACAACAATCTAGCCTTTAAAATAAGAACATAGAACATTTAGCTTTTTAAATAACATTGTCACATGGAATTGAATTGATCCAGTGCATTGGAGGGCAGCTAATATGATACAAATGCTTAAAGGAAGCAGCGAGAAGACGAGTAACTACTAACCTTTTAACTTAACATTAGTGTTGGGGGAAAGTGCTAGAGTTGATGATGGTGAAGGATGTAACAGAACATCCTGAATAGGATAATAGGATTGAACAGAGCTAGCATGGATTTCTGAATGGGGAAAAATCATAATTCCCTAATCTGAGGTTTTGACTAAGAGTAAATATCGGGGAACTTTCATTGTGAATTTTCAGACGGCTTTTGATAAAGAGCTTACGTAGGAAGTTCATTTATATGGTTAGAGCACACAGATTTGGGTTACTATACTGACAGGAATCGTGAACTATTTTTGGGGCAGAAAGCAAAGAGTGAAAATAGATGGTTCTCTTTCAGCTTTGTGGTAAGGTATTATAGGGATCAGTGCTCATGACCCAGTTATTTATATTGTTTATCAACAGCCAAGGGAGTCAAATAACATATTTTCAAGTTTGGTAATGGTACAGGTAGCATCCAGAGGCAAGACGAGGATGTAATTATGGTTCAAGAGGAAATACTGTAGATAAGCTGAGGGCGAGGGTTAGAACACAGATACAATATCATCTGATAAAATGTGATTATCCATTTTGATGCTCAAAATAGAAAAGCAGAGTATTTTTTTAAAAAATGTTGAGAGAACTGGTAATCTTTATGTTCAAAAGGATCTTGAGTCAATGCGCAGGTGCAGCAAGTGATACATTGACCTTTTGTCGAGAAATTGAGTGCATACGTCTCACCCCAATTATTTCTGGCTTTGTTGAGACCAGAGGAGTACTGTAGAGTTTGGATCATCTTAGCTACAAAAGTATATTCTAGCCATGGAAGATGTGCAGTGCAGGTTCACCAAACTGGTGATGACTGATGTGTCATACGAGGAGACGTGTGTGGATTAGGCTTTGTATTCTCTAGAGCCATTCTCATTGAAGCTTAATTTTTTTGTATGAACAGAGTGCAAGAGACCAGATCCGAGTGAAGGATAACTCATTAACAACAATCTTAAACTTGAGGATCTTTACCTAGTTACCTTATTTTTAAATGTAATTAATCTGACACAGAGGAATTGTGTTCTCACAGCTTCAACTGACCACTGCGTGGCACTCCTTTAATAGTATAGATTGCATTTACATTTACATTGTGCTTTGCAGAAGATACTAGTAATTTTAAAGTGTAGTTAAACATATAGCAGGCAGCAACGCTCTCACTTTATATACAAGATCTCAAATTGACCCAGCAATGTAATAGTACTAAGATATATGATCTACGACAACTCATAATATGGATGACATAAGCAAAACTAACCTTTACCTCATTTTGGAATCCCTCTAGCATCGTACCCTACACAGCTAAGAAAAAAATGTTCCATCTGGTTCTATCGCTACATTTCTGAATTTACTTACATTTTATGCCTCCTTTCCAAAGTAGGCAATTCTGTTTTACTGAACTGCTTTTTCATAGTTCTTAAAAGGGTGCTTGTCAAAAGTTGTAAACCACTTCTGAGAATTCGAAGAAACATTTGACTAAGCCAGGGAACCTAACAAAATACCTCAACACAAAGCAAACGAAAGAGTTCCTTGTTGCAATTAAATAAAATATCATCTGTTTTGGTTGAAGTAATGTACTGAGGCATGTTATCTTGAATGTTTACTGTACTGACAGCTATAAATGACCCAGGTACAGAGAGTGCATGCAGCTACCAGTATGCAGATGGTGGCATCACATAAAATACACCATCTCCACTAGAACAGCACTGTCAATGCTATGCAAGAACACAAGCTCGTAGGAATACGCCATAATATCTCACATCCATTCCACTATTCAGTAAGAACTGGATGATCCATTATCTCAGTACCCCTCTTGATTCTCCAAACACCCAAAATTAAAATTAATCACCCAAATGTCAGCCTGAATTTGTGTCCTCTAAGTCATTGGATGAACCAATGAACGTTTTTGCCCAGCCATTTGCCAGTACTGATAAGATGTCATTATGTTCACCTGAATCCCCTTTCTACTGGACCCTTATTTAGATTTGTAAATTTGAAATTTACTAAGCTTCAATGAAAAATAAGAAAACACCAAGCAGGCTGCTGAATCTACCCAATAGATTCATTATTTAGGCATTTTTGACCCTCTAAAGTTTGGAACAGTGAACAAATGGGAAGAACAATTGGGACGTAGGTGCAGAGAATGCATCTCTGCTGTTACATAGTAGCAGAAGAACTTCATTTGATAATCAATAAAATATCTCAATATCAGACCAAGATAATTGTTTACTATAGATTACCAAAGTAAGGTCAATCTCTTCTACTTTATAACAATTTATGGTTCAATTGACATTAACTAGCTTTTAAGCATCATGCATATATTATCTTGTTGCAGATGCGGAGATGTAATTTTGGCAGTCAATGGAAGAAATACCTCTGGAATAACCCACTCTTGTCTGGTGAAGATACTTAAAGAAATAAGAGGAAAAGTTACTCTCACTGTGGCCTCTTGGCCTGGCAGCCGTCTCTAGAATGGATTATATTGATATTAAGAATACGGAACTAAAATTAGTCAAAGCCAATGATTCAGCCAATGAACCACATCATTGAAAATCCTGATAGTCAAATAGCAATATAATTAATTTTGAAGCGTTTCTATAAACACCGGGAGTCCCAAATGATTTTTAAATTATATTTTCTGAAGATATGGTCTATTTGCTTGTAAACTCAACTGGGACAGGATGCTTAAAGAAAACAAATGGAACGCAATGCATTAATGCACTTAGGAAGTGCAATCTTAAATTAGAATGTCAGGACTGTAAATATTCATTATTGCATTTTGGATTGCAATGAATACTCCAGGTTTGTTGGTGAATGGTTTCTCTGTAATTGTCATGTCCAAAAAAAGTCTTATTTTGAGAAAAAAAAGTATCTTGGAAGAGTGACAGAACTACAATAAATCTTATCTCTGCTAATTAAGAGTTTACATTCTTTTACTGTGACTGAAAAAAAAACAGGCAAAATATTGTATTTCTGACTGGTTTATATAAACTGCAAACATTGTGGCTTAACAAATTTGGTGCAGTTTCATAAAGCATGTGCTGATACTTGCAGTATTTAAGTATGGATGAAATATCATAATTTCTACCACCATTTTTTGGTTCAATTCATATTGGATATTCATGAAAAGTAGTGTTGCAGATTAATGTACAGTGGATTGGATCACACTGATTCAGGCCTGGCTGCAAGCAATGGAAATAAAAGGTTTGCCGAACGACTTACCCAATACCTTTTCCGCTGTTTCCAATTGTCTATGCTCAGAGACATTTGGGGAAAAATAACAAAAAAAAGTGAACAAAATTCACATTAAATAAACAGTAAATTACTAAACGAAAATTAAGTTAAAACAAATCACAATATTTTGTGAATGTTCTAATGGGAGGAGCTGTTTTAGATCCAACAGCTATGGCTGGTTTAAAGCTGAAAGGCTAAAACGGAAGAGTCCAGGTAAAGAGAGGTCTAGTGCACCCTTGCACACGTGCCAATAGTTTATGGTGCTCGATGAAACTGTGGGCTAATGTCTACTTGATGCTGTCTTTTCATAACTTATTCTCTCTGTCACTCTCTAAAAGAGTAATGAAACCTACAGAACAAAGTATTGTCATTGTTATAGCCAAGCAAAATCTTACCAGAACAGGACAAATAGCAAATTTAATGACTTCGAGTAAAAGTACATCCTTTAAAGGAAAGCTACGATTCCAATAAACAACTGTCAAAAGTAAAACATTACTTTTAAACAAGAATGCAGAAATTTTATTCATCTTCAATAAACTAATACAAACATAGTAATTTAGTTATTAACAACACAATTGGTGCTGAGAAGCACCACACTCTTCAATAGTCTTTCAAAATATTGAAGTTCTGATATCTTCAGAAATTCAGATTAAATTTGTCATTACCTGAATGATTTTCAAGCATTTCCAACATTTTTCTTCCTATTTTTTTTAAAACAATAAAGAAGACAACAGCCAAGGAGCAAAATATCTAATTACTGCTAGCAGCTTCACTTGGCTCAGGTTCTTGGGAACGCTCTTCACTGGCTTCTTTGTCTTCCTTGCTCCTCTTAGATTTCTTGTGTTTATGTCGTTTATGACCATCAACCTCTTCACTGTCATGGCGCCGTCTGCTGCTGCTACGAAAGACAAAAAACATTAGTGTGGTTGTGATCTACTCAACGGGCATGTATTTCTCAAATTTCACCATTCACAAAAATCAGACATGACATTAGATTTTAAAATAACATCTCATCAGTGTTAGAATGCAAAGTCAACTCCCACATAGATGCATACATCATGTTCTGATGATTTCAGCATCAGACCCATTGCCTATGCAAGTTGTTTTAACAAAGGCTATTTTTTTAATGCTCATGGAGAGATTTTCTGCAACTTCCATGAAGACAATATTTGTTTTATCTATGTTTTATTTATTCCGTAATAATTTCCCCAATCTCAATCTTTAAATTTTGCTCATATTTTCCTTAGTCTCAATAGTTTCTTGCTAGCTTGCTGTTCACCTTATCAACCTTTTCTTATCAATGCCAAATTATCCTTCAATGAATTCTGAAATTTTAAACCCTCAGGTTTACAGTTTATGGTAATGTTATCTCCTCCTTTGATCTAATACGCATCTTTTATTTCTCTCAAGTCACAGCTGACTGTTTTATTTTCCTTGAAAGGATACATACAGTGCCATCCATAATGTTTGGGACAAAGACCCATTATTTATTTGCCTCTGTACTCCACAATTTGAGATTTATAATAGAAAAAAACCCACATGTGGTTAAAGTGCACATTGTCAGATTTTAATAAAGGCCACTTTTATATATTTTGGTTTCACCATGTAGAAATTACAACTGTATTTATACATAGTCCCCTCATTTCAGGGCACCATAATGTTTGGGACACAGCAGTGCCATGTAAATGAAAGTAGTCATGTTTAGTATTTAGTTGCATATCCTTTGCATGCAATGACTGCTTGAAGTCTGCGATTCATGGACATCACCAGTTGCTGGGTGTCTTCTCTGGTGATGCTCTGCCTGGCCTGTATTCCAGCCATCTTTAACTTACGCTTGTCCCCTTCAGTTTTTTCTTCAGCATATAACAGGCATGCTCAATTTGGTTCAGATAGGTGATTGACTTGGCCACTCAAGAATTGACCATTTTTTAAGCTTTGAAAAACTCCTTTGTTGCTTGGGCAGTATGTTTGGGATCATTGTCTTGCTGTAGAATGAACCGCCGGCCAATGAGTTTTGAGGCATTTGTTTGAACTCGAGCAGATAGGATGTGTCTATACACTTATTAGGATGTGTCATTATGCTACTACCATCAGCAGTTGTATCATCAATGAAGATAAGTGAGCCAGTACCTTCAGCAGCCATACATGCCCAGGCCATAACACCCCCACCACCGTGTTTCACAGATGAGGGGGTATGCTTTGGATCTTGGGCAGTTCTTTTTCTCCTCCATACTTTGCTCTTGTCATCACTCTCTTATAAGTTAATCTTCGTCTCATCTGGGCACAAGACATTTTCCAGAACTGTGGTTGCTCTTTTAAGTACTTCTTGACAAACTGTAATCTGGCCATCCTACTTTTGCAGCCAACCAGTGGTTTGCATCTTGCAGTGTAGCCTCTGTATTTCTGTTCATGAAGTCTTCAGCAGACAGTGGTCATTGCCAAATCCACACCTGACTCCTGAAGAGTGTTTCTGATCTGTCGGACAGGTGTTTGTTTTTTTTTCTTTATTATAGAGAGAATTCTTCTGTCATCAGCTGTGGAGGTCTTCCTTGGCCTGCCTGCCAGTCCCTTTGTGATTAGTAAGCTCACCAGTCCTCTCTTCTTAATGATGTTACAAACAGTTGATTTTGGTAAGTCTAAGGTTTGGCTGATGTCTCTAAGAGTGTTATTCTTGTTTCTCAGTCTCATAATGGCTTCTTTGCTTTTCATTGGCACAACTTTGGTCCTCATGTTGATAAAACAGCAGTAAAAGTTTCCAAAGGTGATGGAAAGACTGGAGGAAAAACTCGGTGCTGAGAGCTCTCTTATACCTGCATTAAGGAGGCAATTAAACACACCTGAGCAATTACAAACACCTGCAAAGCCATGTGTCCCAAACATTATGGTGCCCTGAAATGGGGGGACTATGCATAAACACAGCTGTAATTTCCACATGGTGAAACCAAAATGTATAAAAATGGCCTTTAATAAAATCTGACAATATGCACTTTAACCACATGTGATTTTTTTTCTATTACATATCTCAAATTGTGGAATAGAGGCAAATAAATGATGGGTCTTTGTCCCAAACATTACAGAGGGCACTGTATTACTCATTGAGGTTGGTCATGGTACATATCAACTCCTACCTTAGCAATGAGCTGGATCCACTACAATTCACCTATCATCATACAGATCAGCGGCAGATGCTATCTAAAGGGCCTGTCCCACTTGCATGCGATTGCATGCGTTTGGCGTGACCAAACGGAAGCGGAGTTCACGCTAAGTACGTGCGTGACGTCATTTGCGTCATACTTACCAATCAGCTGAGCAGGAGGCGGGCTGACAGAATTTGGGCGTCGCATGACATCGGGCGGTGACGTCATCACGCAACGCCAGGCAGTGATGTCATCGCGCAACGCCACGCGCTAGGCGTACGGCGTCAAGACGCTGCGTACGCAGATAAGACGCTGCGTACGACTGCAATGCGCCTGCGTGCCGACAGGCCGTTGGCGAGCAAAGATTTCGGACGCTGCCAGTTTTTCGGAGCCCCGCGCGATATCGGGACCAGCCCTGCACAACTTGGTGGGACCGGCCCCGCGCGGCCATACGGTGCCCGTACGCCTCAAGCGACCACATTTGGTCGCGCCAAACGCATGCAATCGCTTGCAAGTGGGACGGGCCCTTTACCGGTTCTTTATTCTGCACTGGACCAGTTGGACACCAAGAACACATATGTTGTTCATCGACAACAACTTGGCATTCAACACCACCATCCCCTTGAAACACAAGCCGCAGAGAGACAGCCAAGTCACGTTGTTGAGAACAAAGAGGGGGCGGCGAGAACAAAGAGGGGGCAGGGGGGTGACGAGAACAAAGCGGGACCAACATGACACAACTAATGAGTATTTTTGTAACTGTTGGCGCTGTAAACGTGATGACTTTGTGTACTATATACAAAGACAAAGAATTTCACTGCCCCTAGGTACATGTGACAATGAAGTATCATTGAACATTGTCAAACTCAGGGAATTAGGTCTCTGTGCGTCCCTATTCGATTGGATCCTTGACTACCTCATTGGCAGACCTCAATCAGTACAAATTGACAATAACACTTCCTCCATGATGATGATGACCATTAACACAGGGGTACCTCGAGGCTGCGTGTTCAGTTCAGTTCCTTGCTCAACTCTATATACATGACTGTGCAGTCAGACCCAGCTTCAACGCCATATTTAAATTTTCCACCAATACCATCGTTGGTGGACAAATAAAAGGTAATGATGAGTCAGAGTACTGAAGAGAGATTATCAATGCCACAACAACAATCCTGTTTTTTAATGTTAGCAAGACCTAGCAGCTAATTGTTGACTTTAGGAAGGGACAGCCATGGATTCATGATCCTATCTTCATCAGCAGGAACAACACTGGAGAGTCAACAGCTTCAAGTTCCTGTGTGTGCACATCTGTGTGTGAAGATCAGTCCCGAGCCTAGCATATTGATGCTATCACAAAGAAAGCTCATCAACTCCTGCTTCCACAGAAGTTTGAAATTCAGCTTATTCTCTCAAACGTCTATAGGTGTACAGTAGAGAGCATACTGACTGGTTACATCACAGCCCAATTTCCACAAACCTACCCAAGCATCAAATGTACAAGAAAAATGTTCTTTGGAAAATGTGGATTGAATGAAGCCAGTGATCTTAAACAGAATTTTAGCAGTAACTCTGGTTATTTCCATTTAGTTCTTGCCTGTCAGGCAAATCAGAATACTCTGTACTTGGGCATCAACTTAAGATTTTTTCAAAAAAGTTATAGGAAAAAAGAAACTTGTTTTAAGATTTTATTACCTTCTGGAAGATTTGTGTCTCCCCTCCTCTTTGTCACGGTGTCTACGTTCTTTGTGTCTATCTTCTTTTTCTCTGCTAACTTTATCTCTGTGATGGTACTCACGATCATAACCTTTATCTGAGGAATATTCTCTGTGTCGGTAACGATTTTCTTCACTACTATGGAAGAGAATAAAAAAGTTAAGGCTTACTGTATTGTGGTTGTTCAATGAGATGCATGTTATAGCATTTTTCAAGTTCCATCAAATCTATGGATTTCTATAGATATAGAAATATAGAAATACAAGTCAGCAGTTAAATTACATTCTTGTTTATTACCATTTGCTCAAAAATATATCAAAGGCCAGCAGGCACCATCTGTCAACTTTGTCCAACAATCTTCAATTCCAGAAATAGTATTGAGACTATGATTCATATAAAGTAAAACATATTACAGACATCTAAGAAACCATAGCATTTGCTTGCTGGAGGAAGCTAACTTGGAAGAGTCAGCTTGCTTAAAAATAACATATGGCTTTGAACATTCACAAATCTACAAACCTGCCAAGACTACAAAAATGCAAAGAGAAGCAATCATCATTCCAGTACTCTACTTGCTGAAAATGCATTTCCTCAATTCTGAATATCAAATCTTTTATACATTTCCTCATTGCTTTTTTGTGACAGTACATGCTGGTACCAACATCTCTAAAGTTAAAAACACAATTTTCCCATTTTTAGAAATTTTGTTTTCATGCTCCATAATTTAAAATTCAGTTTTATTGCAAGATCACAAAAAAGTTTAAATACATAATTAAATAAACAAGGCAGTCAGACCCTGAAGCAGCAGTTTCGACAATGAACCACCATAGAAAACAAAAGCAAGGAACAAAGTGGGGAGATCACTTCTGATGGCAACTTGGTCAACATTTTGAATCTTCCATCACAGAAATTTAGTTTGGAAAATTTTTGAATATATTATTTCAATAATATTTTTAACGAGTTGATTTTACTTTTTGTTATTAGATTATTAATTTAGAAGTGGATTGGTCACAAGATCAAAAACATGATGGGGTCCGGGGGAGGGGGGTGGGAGATGAGGATGCACATTGATGGAAAAAAAACAATTAATGTAACCATTTTTAATTGATATGTACCAGCACTTTTTTGTCTACTATAAAGCACTGCCTTTCCTATGACAAATGCTTTGTGTAATGTTGGTCATTAATTATGGCACAAGGAGTTTTGCTGATAGGGAAAACATCAACGCTGTATCATAACTCAAACAATCTCCTCTGCTTGTAACAGTTATCCAATGGCTTACATTTATCACAATGTTTCATAACTCACCCATACATAGGTATGTATCTCAACAACCTTCTCTGCACAGGATGCACAGAAATAGTGCCTGAAAGACATTTTAAAACTGCAGAATCTTCCTCCAACTCCCATACTATTAGTTCTGGAGTACCCCAAGGACTTAACGTTGGCTCCTTTGAACTTCCGAGTGTCATTACGATCTAAAAATCACTTTAGCATCCTCAGGGACATTGACAGCTCACTCTGGCTCATTGCCATTACTCTCGAGAATATGCCTCCTCAGATCACCACAATGAATTTTTAGTGCCAAATAATTATAAAAGTCATTGTCTTCCATACCATCACAAATTCCATTCATTGGCCACTGATGTCATCACATCATCTGGTCAATTTAAGGCCAAGGTCAAAATAACTGGCAAAGCTGCCTCTCAATCTGAGCAAACCCAAGCTTCAAATTCTCTATCCAAGACTGCTCACTTAATAGCGATAGATCCGACCCAGTAAATAGTACCCTCAGCACCACATTGCGAGGTTCTAGGTCAAATTCCACTCAAGCAGAGGTGCTATCCTTCAACTAAGCCAAATGTAAAATTAGCGTCATGAATTTTCCTAGATTAGTGCACGGCCTAACATCTGTAGCAGAAAGCTTACTGGAGGAGAATCCGAGAACCAGGATCAAAAGCATTTGGAAAGGGAGAGACAGTCAGCATGGCTTTGTGTGTGGAAATCATGTATCACAAATTTGAGTTGAGTTTATTTGAAAAGATGATCATGAGGATTGAAGGGACAGACTGTTAGACGTTGTCCAGTAGATTTTTAGCAAGACCTTTGACAAACTTCGGTATATTAGGCTGGACCAGAAAGTGAGATCACATGCGATCCAAAGTGTGCTACGCAGTTGGATACAGAGTTGGCTTGGTGACAGGAGTCAGAATGGAGGATTGTTTTTCAGATTGGAGGCATGATCGATGGTGTGCTGCAGGGATTGGTGCTGGGTCCCCTGTTGTTTGTCATCAATATTAAAGATTTAGTTGATAATGTAGAAAGCATGGTTACAAAGTTAGTAAACAACCCCAGAATTGCTGGAGATAGACACAAAAAGCTGAAGACACAAAAACTCACCTGGTCAGACAGCGTCTCTGGAGAAAAGGAATAGGCGATGTTTTGGGTCGAGACACTTCAGACAGAATTGCTGGTACGGTGGACAGTAAGGAAGGCGGTCTAAGATTGGAACAAGATCTAGATCAAATAGGAAACGGGCCAAGTAATAGCAGATGAAATTTAACTAGGACAAGTATGAAGAGTTGCACGTTGTGAAGGTAAAATAGGGCAAGGCTTGCACAGTAAATGGCAGGACCAATAAAAACACTGAGGGGGTGCAAGTATGTGTTTCCTTAAAATAAGCTATTCAGAAAGGTGAAGGCAGCTTTTGGTATGCTTGGCTGCACCAGTCAGGGCAAAAGTTGGGATGTAACATTACAGATGTATGAGATGCTGGTGGGACAGCACCAGGGGTGTTGCATGCAGTTCTGACCACCATGCTATAGGAAGGATCTCATTAAGCTCGAAAGGGTCAAGAAAAGATTTGTACGGATAATACTGGCATTAGAGAGGAGAGTTATAATGAGACTGGATAGATAGCAGCTCCTCCCCCGCCCCCCTCAACACGGAGTGTCGGAGGGTGATTGGTGACCGTACAAAAATAAAATCTATCATGAGAAGCATTGATAGGTTGAATGGTCAGTCTTTATTTCCAGGGTAGGGGAATCCAAAACTAGCAGACTTAAAAGGTGAGGGTAGGAAGATTTGATGGAGACCAGAGGTGCAAGTTTCCCCACACAAGGGGTAATGGCGTATGGAAGAAGCTGCAAGAGGAAGTAATAAATGTGGGCACATCATTTAAAAAAACATTCGGACAGTTTCATGTACAGAAAAGCTTTGGAGGGATATGGGCCAAATGCAGGCCAATGGGATCAGCTCAAGCAATTTGGACGGCATGGACAAATTGGGCTGAAAGGCCCATTTCCATGCTGTGTACCTTTGACACGACGAGTTGGATATCCCATTAAGGAAGGTGGAAACTGATTGTCCCAGCTCCAGGGCATCACTACAGAAATTCTTTGAGGGTAATTTCTCTTGTCTCAGCCATCTTCAGCTACTTCATCATAATTTTGCTTTCACAACATTGTCAGAAATGTAATTTTTGCAGATAATTACATGAATCTCTGGCGAATTATGTAGCCATGTCTGCATTTATGTATGGGCTAATAACTGGTAGTGTGTTCTATGATTGAAAATAATGGATTGAGCACCGATCCCTGTAACCTTTACTATTGATAATAACCCTCTACTGTTGGTGACGACTAACTCCAAGTCAATTTTGTATCTAATTGGTTAGCTCATGTGATCTGATCTTCCAGACCAGCCTAGCATGCAGGATCTTGTCAAAGGCCTTGCTGAAGTTGACATAGACAATGTCTACTGCCTTGCACTCAATCTTCTCGGTCACCTCTTTAAAAAAAAATTCAAATGAACTCTGAGACACAATTTCGAATGCACAAACCTTTGTTTACTACCCCTAATCCAAAGGCAGGAAGATCCGGTGTCTCAGAATCCACTTCAATAACATACCCACCGCTGATGTTGGGCTGTAGTATCCCGTGTCGTCTTTGCAGCCCGTTTTAAATAAAGGCACAACACTGACCATTTTCCAACCTTGCAGTACCTCACATGTGGCTATTGATGATACAAATACCTCTGCCAGAGCCTCACCAGTTTATTCATTGTTTCCCATAATGTCCTTGGATATGCCAAGTCAGGACCAGGGGATTTACCCACTTTACGTGCTTTTGACTGCCAACACCTCATCTTTTATAATGTGGGTTTAAAGACATCACTAATCTTTTCCCTGAATTCTCCAGCTTACATTTTTTTATTTTCTTTGATGTACGTTGATTTTCATAAGGATGTCTTGAAGCCATTTTTTGGTCAAATGCTGCCTTGATGTCTAGGGAAGTTACTTTCAGCTCCACTCTGGAATTTAGCTGTGTTTGAACCAAGACTGTGAAGAGGTGTAGAGCAGAGGGGTCCGAGTAAAACTGGGCACCGGCGAGTAGGTTATTGGTGAGAAAATGTTGGAATGTACTGTTGACAACTGTTTCTAACACACTGTTGATGAATGAAGGCAGAATGATTTGTAGGTAGAGCGAAATTGGATTTGCCATTTGTGAACAGGCCATACCGTGGCAATTTTCCACATTTTCACGTAGACGCCAGTTTATAACTGTACTGGAACAGCTTAGGGGAAATGTAGCTGGTTCTGGAATGCAGGTCTTCAGTCCTACAGCTGTGATGTTGGCTGGGCTCATATCCTCTACTATATCCAGAACCCTCAGCTGTTTTTTGTTATCACATGGAGTGCATTAAATTGGTCGAAGACAGACTTCTTTGATGATGGCTTTTTCAAGAGAAACGCAAGACGGATCATCCATTCAGCACTTCTGACCAAACATAGTTATGAATACTTCAGCCTTTGGTATAGTACTCACATGCTGGGGCCTGTCACTTTCGAAGATGTGGATGATCTTGAAGTCTCTTCCTCTGGTCAGTGGTTTAATTGCTTCACCACTGTTCCCAACTTGATGTGGAAAGATCAGTTCAGAGATCGCAGAGCTTGGTCTACTGCATGTTGGCTTTTGCCATTCGATCCACAAATAGTGTACTGCATGACTTACTAGGCTGTCATCTTCTCTACTCATTAAGCTGACAGCTGATCCCCTAACTCAATAGTATTGTCAGGGTGAGAATATTGGGCCAGGAACGGAGATTGTGGCACTGCATATTTCTGATGATTCACAATGCCTCAGGTTTGAGTTATCTGATCTGCTTAGAGTCTGTCCCATTTCACATGTTTGCAGTGACACATGCTGGAGAACATTCCTGGTATAAAGATCAGACCATGGTCATCACAAAGACCTCTGCAGTGATAACTTCTACCAACTCTATTGTGGTCAAATGCATCTGCCACAGGCAGATTGGCATGGTAGAGTCAAATACGTTATTCCTACATGACCCTGCCCCTGTCAAACTGCCAAATGATTCACTCACCACCTGTTACTGACCCTGAACGGCTGCTATATTTTCCAGGGGTCAGCCAATTCGTCATGCCACCGACTGCACTTGCTAATGTACACTCAAGTTCCTCAGCAAGACAGCCTACTGTGCCCTTATTACTGTCAATGCTTCTTCCAAATGGTATTCAACATGAATGAGGACTGATTCCATCAGACAAGGGAGGACAGCAAGTGTTAATCAGCAGATTTCCCTGCATGTTGCACAAGACCTCATGGAGTCTGGAGTCAAAAATAAGAAGCTCCAGAACCCCCCCCCCCCCTCCCCCAATTGGCCCATCTTGTCCGTGTCAACTAAGTTGGCATACTCGGCTAGTCCCATTTAACCCATAGGTCTCCATCCATATACACGTCAAATGTTTTTTCAAAGAAGCATTCGTACCCACTTCCTCTGGCAGCTCATTCCAGATACGGACTACCTGAGTGGAAGCAAAGTCCCTCTTAAATATCTCCCCTCCCATCTCGTCTAGGCCCACTAGTTATAGAATACTTTAACCTGGGGCAAAATCTGACCGTTCACTTTATCCATGCTCCTCATGATCTAGTACACCTTAAGATCATATCTCAGTCTTCTGCACAACAAAGAAAAAAGTCGCAGCAAATCCAACTGTTCCATACGTCCAAAAGTGAAGGTGACATTCTGATGAATCTCATTTTCCAACTTAATGACATCTTTCCTATAGCTGGGAGACCAGAACTGTACACAGTACTCTAAGCTTAGACTTACCAATGATTTGTACAACTGCATCATGATATTCCAACCTTTGTACTCAATACTCAATACCTTTCCAAATAAAGGCAAAGTGTGCCTTCTTCACTGCTGTCCGCTTGACCTGCCACTTTTAGGGAAACATGCGCCTGTACTCCCAAATCTCTGTTCTGCAATACTCTCCTGGGCCCTATCATTTACTAAGTAAATGTTGTCCCGATTTGAAATACCAAGGTGTAAAACCCCACACTTGTCAGAATTAATTCAATTTGCCTTTCCATGGCCTATCTTTAACCAATCTAGATCTTGTTGTAGAGTTAGTAATCCTTTCTCACTATCTACTATACTATCACTTTTGGCGTCATCAGCAAGTTTGTGGGGCTTATATACTCTGGAATTTAGAAGGATGAGAGGGTGTCTTATTGAAACATATGTTTATTAAGGGTTTGGACACGCTAGAGGCAGGAAACATGCTCCTGTTGTTGGGGGAATCCAGAACCAGGGGCCACAGTTTAAGAATAAGGGGTAAGCCATTTAGAACGGAGATGAGGAAACACTTTTTCACACAGAGTTGTGGGTCTGTGGAATTCTCTGCCTCAGAGGGCTGTGGAGGCCGGTTCTCTGGATACTTTCAAGAGAGAGCTAGATAGGGCTCTAAAAGATAGCTGAGTCAGGGGATATGGGGTGAAGGCAAGTACGGGGTACTGATTGTGGATGATCAGCCATAATCTCATTGAATGGCGGTGCTGACTCGAAGAGCCGAATGGCCTACTCCTATACCTATTGTTTATTTACTACCAATGTTAACTACATTGTTACATATACATATATATACACACACACATAAATATATATCTAAATATATAAAAATATAAATATAAATATATATAAACATTAATATATATCAATATATATTAATATATATTGATATATATAAATGTTTATATATATTTATATTTTTATATATTTAGATATGTGTGTGTGTGTGTGTGTGTGTGTGTGTGTGTGTGTGTGTGTGTGTGTGTGTGTGTGTGTGTGTGTGTGTGTGTGTGCGTGCGTGTGTGCGCACACACACACAATTTGAATAACAAATGGACCCACAACTGATCCCAGGGTACACCACTGGTCACAGATCTACAATCATAAAAACAACCGTCCACAACTATCCTTTGACTCCTTCCTCCATGCCAATTTTGAATCCAACTGGCTAGCTTACCTTGGATTCCATGTTATCGAACCTACCAGACAAGCCTACCATGCGAGACCTTGTCTTGCTTAAGTTCATAAAGACAACATCCACTATACTCCCCTCATCTGTCCTCTTCAATAAACTGTTAGATTTGAGAGAATGATCTTCCACACACAAAGCTATACTGACCATCCCTAATCAGACTACATCTATGCAAATAGATCTTCCCCAAGAGTTCCCTCCAACAAATTACCCATCACTGACATCAGGCTCATTGTCCTGAAGTTCCCTGGCCTCTTCGCCTTCCTGAAATAATGATACATTAGTCATCCTCCAATGAGATACGAGGTTCTGTCAGTGAGGCCATGCACAAACTGGAGGAACAGGACCACGTTGCTTACAACCCATCGGTATGAATATTGAGTAGGAAAGAACTGCAGATGCTGGTTTAAATCGAAGGTGGACACAAAATGTTGGAGTAACTCAGCAGGACAGGCAGCATCTCAGGAGAGAAGGAATGGGTGACGTTTTGGGTCGAGACCCTTCTTCAAACTGAAGGGTCGCGAACCGAAACGTCACCCATTCCTTCTCTCCAGAGATGCTGGCTGTCCCGCTGAGTTACTCCAACGTTTTGTCTACCTTCGGTATGAATATTGAATACTTCAATTTTAGGTAAAACGCCTCGCCCTTCCCCTTCTTCCCCCACCCACTGTTTCTCCCACGTGCCCTACCTGGACCATTTCTCCCCTCCCCCTACATTCCTTCCTTTAGCTTCATAATGCACAACACTTCAATCCTTTTGTCTCACATCTACTGTCTTTTTATCTCTGGGCCTTTATCCTGCCGATCAACCCACCCTCACCTGAATCCACCTATTAGGTTTTGTACTGCCCTTCCAGCCTTCTTCACCCCACCATCAGTCTGAAGAACAGGTCCTGATCTGAAACATCACCGATCCATGTTCTCCATAGATGTTCTCCATACAATGTTACCTCCTCTTTTACATGCTCCCTCCATAGCTTTCGAAAGTACATAAAAGGACTATCATTATTGCTTCAATTCAGTTTCCAAAGGTTACATTTTGAAAACAAAGGAAGCAAAATGTCACCAAAATCAAAAGGTTGCAAAATACACGTTTCAGGAGTAATATTGTAACCATTTTAATGCAGAAAGGTTCCTATGGGAAGTGATCTGCTTGCTATCCACGATTTGTCACACCTTTCAAAAAGAACTGCAGCGTCTCAAATCTAGATCATGAATCTTATCTATTATCCTTAAAAATACCCTGTATCCTGTTTTTCACTTCATAATGTGCTCACCATGGTCAAAGGACTTGATATGCTGAAGTATCTATATTATATTTTACCTTACATATGGAACTCCTTCCCACCTTTTCTTTGCCTCCCCAAACCCAGCTTTTATGAATTAAACGCCTTTTACTTTTCTTCCCCAAGACACACGGCAGCAGCACTCGCACAGATGGCAAATAATTCAACTTAGTCCTCCTATTGAGCCCTCCTCCCCCATTTAGAACAATTTTGGCATCAGCACAGAGACTTTTCTTGGGCTGGTAGTCATTAAAATTCAGTTTGGCCAGCTCATAGTGACCAGCCCTCCCCCTGGTCCCTGGAAGTTGCAAACAAACAGATGTTCTATATGCTCCAGTTCATTATGCTTTTGCACTATAATTTTAACACACGTGCACAAACCCATACAAACAACTTTCATAATAAAAGTACAAAATGTCCTCTGTCTTACTTTTTAAACAGCACAAGTAAAACAAGTAAAATGAAATAATGAGGACATGTACTGTATTTAAACCAGATTACATTCTTCGCCTATTTTCCAAGATCATGATACAGGAAATGATATAATTGTAGCACTTTGCTTCTCACAGATTTGTAATTGAGGGACTCTATGAGCAAAATTAGCAAGATTAGAATAATCTAAATGGATTACTTGAGGAGGTGCAACAGCAAGTTCGTTTATCATGAAAGTGAGGCTTTGTAACCCAAATATTTGAGAGCTGAAGCTTTCACACACAATTCCATTGGAAAAGTGGTTTGGGGGCTTTTTTGAACAGATGGTCACGAGCTTTGAGTTGCAATACTGCACATTTCTCCAGCATAGAGTCATAGAGTGAAAGTGTGGAAACAGGTCCTTCGGTCCAACTTGCCCACATGGGCCAGCAATGTCCCAGCTACACTAGTCCCACTTGCCTGCACTTGGTCTATATCCCTCCAAACCTGTCCTCTCCACCATATACCTGTCTAACTGTTTCTTAAACAATAAGATAGCCCCAGCCTCAACTACCTCCTCTGGCAGCTTGTTCCATACACCCAACACCCTTTGTGTGAAAAAGTTCCCCCTCGGATTCATTTTAAATCTTTTCCCCTTCACCTTGAGCCTATGTCCTCTGGTCCTCGATTCCCCTACACTGGGCAAGAGACTCTGTGCATCTACCCGATCTATTCCTCTCATGATTTTGTACACCTCTATACGATCCCCCCTCATCCTCCTGCGTCCATGGAATAGAGATCCAGCCTACTCAACTTCTCCCTATAGCTCACATCCTCTAGTCCTGGAAACATCCTCGTAAATCTTTTCTGAACCCTTTCTAGCTTGACAATGTCTTTCCTATAACATGGTGCCCAGAACTGAACACAATATTCTAAATGTGGTCTCACCAACATCTTATACAACTGCAACACGACCTCCCAACTTCTATACAATATTCTGACTGATGAAGGCCAAAATGCCAAAAGCCTTTATGACCACCTTATCTACCTGCGACTAGACCTTCAAGGAACCATGCACCTGTACTTCTAGATCCCTCTGCTCTACATTACCCAGAGGTCTACCATTTACTGTGTAGGTCCTGCCCTTGTACAACATCCCAAAATGCAACACCTCACACTTCTCTGTATTAAATTCCATCAACCATTCCTCCGCCGCAAGACCTCAATGGTGGACCAGGCGGAGGATGATGGCTGACCTTAGTGGAGCGTCACAACGGCTGGGAAGGCAGATGAAGGCTGCAGCAGAAAAGGGTCTCCGGTCGTCTTGGACTCCATGCCACTGGATCCTGACCCAGATCTATCAAGGTGGCTGTCTGTGAACCAGTCTCCCCACGTTAAACAAAGTCACGCACGGGCGTCCTCCATATAGCGAATAACACCCTGGAAACACCCATGGTCAGCCATGACTGAAGGGAACCTAAGAAGATTCCTCCGCCCACCTGGCCAATCGATCCAGATCCTGCTGCAATCTTTCACAACCATCTTCACTATCTGAAAAACCACTCACTTTTGTATCATCAGCAAACTTGCTAATCTTGCCTGTATGTTCTCATCCAAATCATTGATATAGATGACAAACAGTAACGGGCCCAGCACCGAACCATTATTCACAGGCCTCCAGTCCGAGAAGCAACCTTCCACCATCATCCTCTGCTTCCTTCCAAGGTGCCAATATGCTATCCATTCAGCTATCTCTCCTTGGATCCCATGTGATCTAACCTTCCAGAGCAGCCTACCATGCAGAACCTTACCGCATGCCTTACTGAAATCCATGTACACAACATCTACAGCTCTGCTCTCATCGACCTTTTTGGTTACATCTTCAAAATAATTAATCAGATTTATGAGACAAGACCTCCCACGTACAAAACCATGCTGACTATCCCTAATCAGCCCTTGCCCATCCAAATGCCTGTATAACCTATCCCTCAGAATACTCTCTAGTAACTTTCCAACTACAGATGTTAAGCTCACTGGCCTATAGTTCCCAGCATTTTCCCTGCAGCCCTTCTTGAAAAGAGGCACAACATTTGCCACCCTCCAGTCTTCCAGCACCTCTCCTGTATTTAAGGACGACTCGTAAATTTCAACCAGGACTCCGGCAATTTCCTCTTAGTTTCCCGCAATGTCCTTGGATATATCTGATCAGGCCCTGGAGATTTGTCTACCTTCATACACGACAATGCCTTCAGTACTTCTTCGACGGCACCTTCTTCACTGCATAAATATTTTTGCCAACAAACTGAACTCTCATTTTAATGAGATCCATTAACTGATTAAAGTACAAATCTCACAGACCTGACTATCTCACTTCCTAGTTAACGGATGACAGTACTTATTCATGAAAAACAATGGCTAAAAATGATCATAACTTAACATATTTTACAATTTAAAACAGTCTAATGCCAGCAAATGTTGTAATATGGCACAGGCCATATTGTATTACTTGGAAATATATATATACAGAAATGTTGACAGTTTAAAAAAATCAATTCATTGTTCAAGTGTTGGGTCACTAGACAAATAATAAAAGGAAGTTTAGGGCAGAACTATTTCCTCATGAGTCTAAAACGTAAAGCAATAATCTTAACATTGGTGCATGGTCACATTGCATTTTTTCAGGCAAAGGGTAAAAAAGACTGATAGATTATTATCAGAGAAGGGCATATTGAACACATTTGAAATGAATCAAAACAAATATCAACCTGTATCCAGCAGAATTTCTAAATTTCGGGGATACATGGCCTACTCCTGTATTCCTAGCATTAACAGAAATTCCAGGCATTCTCTGGATTTCTATGATTTTAGAAGCCGCATGCTTATTCTTGGGAGGCCAACACAAACCCTAGCTGACATTCCAGTGCAACACAGATGAAATACTGTGTTGTTAATGATTCCATGCTACCAACAGATGTTAACACTGAGGGGCGGTTTCCTATCTCAGGTGGACATAGAAGACCCATGGCATTCCATTCCAAAGAGCAAGGAACAACTCCCCTTGTCACACAGAACACTCATCCCTTAATCAAATAAATACAGCTGTTATCACAGAAATACTCCTGGTCAACCTCAAAGCACTTGAACAATGTTGTCACTGTTATCTCTGTAAAATCTCCAAATTCATTGAAACGATAAGCAAAACATCATCAGTATCCTCTTCAAGGCCAACATCTCCAAAACTAAAGCTACATTCAGTCACTCCCAACATCTCCAAAACTGAGCTACACTCAGTTGACCATGTTGGACAGACTACCTCATCTATATGCTAAACACCATAATCCCAAAACAAACATTTTCTCATGGAGATTGCCAGACAGATGGAAGAAGAGATTCAAGCATGTGCTCAACCATATAACCATATAACAATTACAGCATGGAAACAGGCCATCTCAGCCCTTCAAGTCCATGCCGAACACTTTTTCTCCCCTAGTCCCATCTACCTGCACTCAGACCATAACCCTCCATTCCTTTCTCGTCCATATACCCATCCAATCTATTTTTAAATGATAAAATCGAACCTGCCTCCACCACTTCCACTGGAAGCTCATTCCACACAGCTACCACTCTCCGAGTAAAGAAGTTCCCCCTAATGTTACCCCTAAACTTCTGTCCCTTAATTCTCAAGTCATGTCCCCTTGTTTGAATCTTCCCTACTCTCAATGGGAAAAGCTTATCCACGTCAACTCTGTCTATCCCTCTCATCATTTTAAAGACCTCTATCAAGTCCCCCCTTAACCTTCTGCTCTCCAAAGAATAAAGACCTAACTTGTTCAGCCTTTCTCTGTAATTTAGTTGCTGAAACCCAGGCAACATTCTCGTAAATCTCCTCTGTACTCTCTCTATTTTGTTGACATCCTTCCTATAATTAGGCGACCAAAATTGTACTCCATACTCCAGAATTGGCCTCACCAATGCCTTGTACAATTTTAACATTACATCCCAACTTCTATACTCAATGCTCTGATTTATAAAGGCCAACACACCAAAAGCTTTCTTTACCACCCTATCTACATGAGATTCCACCTTCAGGGAACTATGCACAGCTATTCCTAGATCCCTCTGTTCAACTGCATTCCTCAATTTGCTACCATTTACCATGTATGTCCTATTTTGATTTGTCCTGCCAAGATGTAGCACCTCACACTTATCAGCATTAAACTCCATCTGCCATCTTTCAGCCCACTCTTCCAAATGGCCTAAATCTCTCTGTAGACTTTGAAAATCTACTTCATTATCCACAACACCACCTATCTTAGTATCATCTGCATACTTAATAATCCAATTTTCCACACCATCATCCAGATCATTGATGTACATGACAAACAACAGTGGACCCAACACAGACCCCTGAGGCACCCCACTAGTCACCGGCCTCCAACCTGACAAATAGCCATCCACCATTACTCTCTGGCTTCTCCCATTCAGCCACTGTTGAATCCATCTTGCTACTCCACCATTAATACCCAACAATTGAATCTTCTTAACCAACCTTCCATGAGGAACCTTGTCAAAGGCCTTACTGAAGTCCATATAGA
Source organism: Malacoraja senta (assembly GCA_038087875.1). NCBI lineage: Eukaryota > Metazoa > Chordata > Chondrichthyes > Rajiformes > Rajidae > Malacoraja > Malacoraja senta. The sequence goes on from CM075977.1 coordinate 313,153,984, forward strand.
CAACTTCCACTGCTTTACCCTCATCAATTTCCCTAGTAACCTCTTCGAACCTAGTAACCTAAGTATCCTTTCCATTAATTTGCCCACCACTGACGTCAAACTAACAGGTCTATAATTGCTAGGTTTACTCTTAGAACCCTTTTTAAACAATGGAACAACATGCGCAGTACGCCAATCCTCCGGCACTATTCCCGTTTCTAATGACATTTGAAATATTTCTGTCATAGCCCCTGCTATTTCTACACTAACTTCCCTCAATGTCCTAGGGAATATCCTGTCAGGATCTGGAGACATCCGTTTTCATATTTTTCAAAAGTGTCCACACTTCCTCTTCTTTGAATCTCATAGATTCCATTGCTACTCTGCTCGTTTCCCTTACCTCACATATCCTTCTCCTTGGTGAATACCGAAGAAAATACATTGTTCAATATCTCCCCCATCTCTTTTGGCTCTGCAGATAGCTGTCCACCCTGACTCTCTAATGGACCAATTTTATTCCTTGTTATCCTTTTGCTATTAATATAGCTGTAGAAATCCTTTGGGTTTACTTTCACCTTACTTGCCAAAGCAACCTCATATCTTCTTTTAGCTTTTCTAATTTCTTTCTTAATATTCTTTTTACATTCTTTATGCTCCTGCAGCACCTCATTTACTCCATGCCGCCTATAATTATTGTAGATCTCTCTCTTTTTCCGAACCAAGTGTCCAATTTCCCTTGAAAACCATGGCTCTTCCCAATTTTTACTATTTCCTTTCAACCGAACAGGGACATAAAGATTCTGTACTCTTAAAATGTCACCTTTAAATGTCCTCCATTTTTCTTCTACATCCTTCCCATAAAACAACATGTCCCAATTCACTCCTTTTAAATCCTTTCGCATCTCCTCAAAGTTAGCCTTTCTCCAGTCAAAAATCTCAACCTTAGGTCCAGTTCTGACCCTCTCCATAATTATATTGAAACTAATGGTATTGTGATCACTGGACCCAAAGTGCTCCCCAACGCATACCTCCGCCACCTGCCCAGTCTCATTTCCTAACAGGAGGTCCAGCACTGCCCCTTCTCTTGTAGGTACCTCTATGTATTGCTGCAAAAAACTATCCTGCACACATTTTACAAACTCCAAACCATCCAGCCCTCTTACAGAATGTGTTTCCCAGTCTATGTGTGGAAAATTGAAATCTCCCACAATCACTACCTTGTGCTTACTACTAATATCTGCTATCTCCTTACATATTTGCTCTTCCAATTCTCGCTCTCCATTAGGCGATCTATAATACACCCCTATAAGTGTTGCTACCCCTTTCCCATTTCTCAGTTCCACCCAAATAGCCTCCCTAGACGAGCCCTCTAATCTATCCTGCCAAAGCACTGCAGTAATATCTTCCTTGACAAGCAATGCAACACCCCCACCTCTTGCCCCTCCAACTCTATCACACCTAAAGCAACGAAATCCTGGAATATTTAGTTTCCACTCACAGCCCTCCTGCAACCATGTTTCACTGATCGCCACATCATACTTCCAGGTGTCAATCCAGGCTTTAAGCTCATCCACCTTTCTTACAATGCTCCTAGCATTTAAATATACACATTTAAGAAACCCACCACCACTTATTCTCTGTTTATTATCTTTTTCTTCTTTCTCACCTACATTTTGGGTCCGAGTGCTTCCCTTCTCTGCCTCCTGCCTCACACCCTGACTACTAGCTTTCCCTATTCGAGTCCCTCCCCCCAACCATTCTAGTTTAAAGTCTCCCCAGACCTCAGAAAAGTCTCCTCAAGACCTCCGAAAAATAAATTCCTTCTTCCATTACTGTACCCAGTTTAAGGAAACATCCCAGCCTACTCCAGTGGAAATATTTTTTATTTTTGGTGCTGCTGCTCATCCTATGCAAACTCCCAAGGAAACAACATACACAAATTTGAACTGGCTAGGATTGGCCTGCAAAATTCCCTTGGATAGTTCCCACAATTCCTCTAGGAATCTGTCACACTCAACATCCATCACGATACAACTACAAAAGGAACCAACGGATAAAGAGTGAGGTACACAAAAATGCTGGAGAAACTCAGCGGGTGCAGCAGCATCTATGGAGCGAAGGAAATAGGCAACGTTTCGGGCCGAAACCCCTCTTCAGGATAAAGAGCGAGTGCAGGGAGGTGCCAATGAGATAGTAGAGCCATGATCTTTATAGTGGCCGAATCCTGTCTCTATCATATGTTCTTCGACTAAAAGGCCACTGTCCATTGCAATTAATGAGCAGAAAAGACAGCATTGTCTTTTGAAAATCAAGTGAAATTCTCAATTTTTACACATTTATTTTAATGTTTCTTGTTCTTTGCATTTATTTTTACAAATAAAAGATGTTATTTAAAGCAAATGAAGACAATTCCGTCATAAATCCCCATCAAATATAGGCACTTGGGGATCAAGTCTGTACTTATGCAAAGCAACTTAATGATAGTTGACAGAATCCATGTCAGCAGGCACAAAAGTAACCCATGTCCAACAAGATGTGCTTTATATTCCATTACTGGTTCTGAGACCTTTGGCATTATTTCAGTTTCAATTTCAGCCCTGATCAATGGCTTGGTAGTATAGCAATTTATTATCAACTAGATCAAGTGGGACCCGTTGGGCCCCGCTCCCCTAACACAATATTCCATCACTCACCCGTTCCCCCAACGCAACCCGTTCTCCCAATGCAATATTCCACCACTCACCAATAGCCCCAAACTGCGCAGGCGTGGCTCATTTCCTCTCATCCCCCAACACTCCCTCCCATCCTCTTCACCCTCCCTCTTCTCTCCTCTCCTCCACTCCCTCCCTCACCTCTCCCTCCATCTCCTTTCCCCTAACCTCAGTCACTCCCTACCCTTAGTCACTCCCTTCCACCCTCCATAAACCCAGTCCCTTCCCTACCCCCCTGACCCGTTGTGCCGTTGCCCCAACGCAATATTCCACCAGTCACCCGTTTCCCCAATGCAACCCATTCCCCCAACACAATATTCCACCATTCACCCATAGCCCCCAACGGCGCAGGCGTGGCTCAGACACTCCATACCCCTCCTCTTCACCCTCCCTCTTCTCTCTTCTCTCCTCCTCCCCTCCCTCCCTCACCTCTCCTTTTCCCTACACTCAGTCACTCCCTCCCTCACCTCTTCCCTATCGCACTCCCCCACTGGACACAATGTTTAAATAACCTTTCTTCTCCTCCCCTCTTCCACTCCCTCCCTCTCCTTACAACAATGTAACAAATCTCTCATTGCACAGGGTGGAACACTTTTGGTTGGCAGCTTATGTAAATGAGATCCCATAGTGATGTCATTGTCGGGTGGAGCACTGTTCATGGCAGCTTATGTAAATGAGATCCCATTGTGACGTCAGAGCTGCAAACTGCCATAATCTGCCAGCAACTGCCACCAGCATACTGTTCTCAAAATGAGGTTTTGTGAAGTTTTAATTGTCAATAACATGTGAAATATCACATCAATCTGAACGAAACTTGACACAAACCACCACAAAATTGTGTGTAAGGTGGTGCAAAAATGTTAGCGCTATCCTGTACCGTTTTGGCGTAGTTCTGGGATCACTCAAACAGACACGCCGCACGCTCACACACATGCACGCATAGAGACAAACAATAGTGATATTGTTTTAGTAATATATAGATAGATGCGTTAAAAGACAAGGGCAATGGTGTAGTACCATTTTCACCAGCACATGTAAACTCAAGTGGTACAAATGAACACAGTGAATTGTCAAAAAGCAGCCTGCTCTTAAAAAAGGTACAGTGCCTCTCAGATGCTGCCAGATTCTGATATTTTTGCAAGATTTTATCTTTTTTTGGTAAACCAGCATCTGCAGTTCCTTCTTTCTCCATTTGGCTGCTCTTAAAACTTCACAGAAGCTAGAGTAGTTTGTTTCAGGTGAATAATGTATTGGAAAAGCACAAATGATCTAACTAACTCACCCATTATAGGCACTTGAACTAGGGCTTCGGTCACGTTCCCGCTCATGCTCCCGCTCCCTGTCCCGATCTCGCTCCCTCTCCCTAGTGCGTTCTCGTTCACGCTCCCTTTCTCTCTCTCTCCGTGGATAATAATCCCAATGCTGTTGCTGCTGCTGCTGCTGCTGCTGCTGCTGCTGCTGCTGCTGCTGTTGTGCCGGTTGTTTATTGTTGTTGTCGATTAAGGCGCTCCAGGACGAAGCTGGGATGTTAGGATATGATAGATTTCCATAATCTGAAAAAAAGTATCAAGGAAGCAGTTCAAAGTAATCATTAATTTCTTTCATGATCAAATACCATTTTGAAGTATGATACAAAATTACCCTGGTTATCATAATATTGTAAATCATTTCTAATGAACCAAGATATTCTGAAGTAAAAATAACAGCAATGCTATTAGCCAATCCTTTAATAACACAGTAAATTAGACACGTTTTTTCAGAACTGCACAAACAAGCTCACATGCAGATGTCTAGGAAGTTATTTAAGTTTCCCTTCTCTTCCAGAAATTTATTATAGTGGTATGTCACAGATATGCTCATTGCAGAAATTTCCTATGGTATTCATTTGTTGTACGTCCATCGATTATATTATACCCTCCAAGAGAGGGTCAAAAAGGGCTTCCAATCTCAAATGTTAACCATGTTTCTTCTTCCACAGGTGATGCCAGACTTGCTGAGAATTTCCAATATTTTATTTTTGTTTCAGATTCCGAGTGTTTAAAAACATTTTCATTTATAACTAAAAGGTAGAAATGCTGGAGAATCTCAGCGGGTGAGGCAGCATCTATGGAGCGAAGGAATAGGTGACGTTTCGGGTCGAGACCCTTCTTCAGATCATTTATAACGAACTCACTTTCATTGCAGTGACGAATCTTTCCTTCTCTTTATTTTGTTCCACGCACAACTCAATATTGAATAAAGTATTCATAGTAACTTTTCCTAGTTTAGATTGCATTTCAGTGATAAAGAATCACACAGGTCCCACCCACATTCTCTATAGAGGGTTTTATTCTATTTTTGAATGCAAAAGACAGTTTTACCCAAAGATCCTATAGACCACTCCTGCTAAATGCAATGGGCTGACGTGTAGTACGCAACGGAACGGAACGTGGGCCTTTTTTTCATCCATTTCCGTAACCCGACCCGACCCAACTCGCAGTGTAATCAACGTTGCGGGGGAACAGTTTGTGTAGCAGCCAATAGAAAGTTTGTGGGCAAGTGCATGCGTAATGAATATTTATCATTTGCCAATGATCCGAAAGCCAAGTAGTCATACTATTTGCACAATTATCTCTGAACAAAGAACTTCATTGGTGCTCTTCAGGATAGCTAGTTTTATGTACAAATCTTCTTATACACACACACACACAAATTTTAACTGGCCGTAAATAACTTGAATGGCCAATTAACTAAAACAAATCAGCTGAACTGCTCATCAACTTTTTCCAGCAAATGGTAAATAAATGGACAATGAAACAAGGAAACTGCTCAAAGTCTTGCCATAAGGAATAGGAGTAGAATTAGGCCATTCGGCCCATCAAGGATACTCCGCCATTCAATCATGGCTGATCTATCTCTTCCTCCTAAACCCATTCTCCTGCCTTCCCCCCCATAACCTCTGACAGTTGTATTAATCAAGAATCTATACATCTCTGCCTTAAAAATATCCACTGACGGCCTCCATAGTCTTCGATGGCAAAGAATTCCACAGATTCACCACAGAGGACTAAAGAAATTTCTCCTCATCCAAAGAGAGTGTCCTTTAATTCTGAAGCTATGACATTTGGTCCTAGTCAACAGGTTGAGGAGCATTGGTGGATGCAAAGGAATAACGGAGGTTTTGGGACCTGACCATGGGTTGCCTGCAATATCCACGTGTCAAGAACAATTTTCAGAACTTACGTAGAAAAGTGAATTATGCAAAAAATTAAATCTCACCAATTACCGCCCTAAAGGTCAATTCTAAACAATTATTAAAGTGTTGCAAACTGTCACTGACAGTCAAACAATATTTTTTCATTGGTTACTTAGTCACCAACACTCAATTTGAGTTCACCAGGACCACTTGGTTCCAGACCTCACCACAGTAGCGGTCTAAAACATGCACAAAATTTAAAAAAGAGATGGCTTCCTGAAATGAATGAAGATGGACAGCTCTTGATTATTTTATTAAGATTTCTTCGTGAAGTTCAATGGGAAGTTATTTAAAGACTCTCCACTATCACAAGTCTATCTGGCTTAATGAAAGACGTTGGCTGATGTTAGAAGCCAACCACTTCCGTTGAAGGTCATCACTGCACGAGTTATTTCAGCCTAGGTACTAAAGTCAGCTGCTTTCCATCTTTCACATCATTAGTGGGGACACAAAGCTTCAGATAATGAACATTTGTGAATGTGCATATGAAAGTTATCAATGAATGCTGGATAGTATTCAAGTCAAGCTGATTTGTTGGAAGTTAATACATTTTTCACACAAGTGCAATGCAATAACCATTTCCAATAACTGCCCAAGAAACTCCCATTCAACAGAATTGCCATCAATCTGAAGGTGCCATTGACAAGGAAACTGGACCTGCCACATTCTGGCAACCATTACTTACTTTTTAACTACTTCAAGCTTTGCCACTGAGGCACGTCAGGAATGTTAAGCTAAATCCAAGCCTGCTTGAATAAATGTACTTGTAACAATACTGCAGAAGAGCATCACAGCCTGCTTGAATGGCAGCCAGTGCACAACATTTTCATTTACTTCAACTATCCATGCAATTTTGCTAGAGCACCATCATTTACAAAATAGATTCTAGAAATGTTCCAAGTATTTTGCCCACTAAAGATCAGCAGGCAGAGGAAGAACCCCAAGTTGTGCACCACCCTGACTTAGTAATACATTGGTGATTATAATGGGTCACTCTCTTGGAAGTCCCTACTTTGGAGCATATGCAGAGTAATATGGCCCAACTTATCCATCATCACATGAGTAAATGTCAATGGCATTCATGCACCATGAAATAATTCAGGGAAGCACGGTTGTGTATTGGTAGAGCTACTGCCTTACAACGCCAGAGACAACGGATGCTTGTTTGTACATTCTCCCTGTGACATGTATGGGTTTTCTCAGAGATCTTTGGTTTCTTTCCACACTCCAAAGACATACAGATTTGCAGGTTAATTGGCAAGGTAAAATGTAAAATTGTCCCTAGTGTGTGTAGGATAGTGTAAGTGTGCAGGTATCGCTGGTCGATGCGGACTTGGTGGGCCGAAGGGCCCGTTTCTGCGCTGTATCTCTAAACTAAAACTAAAGACAATCAAAGGTACCAGTGTTCCATGTTAAACTTGATTCGAAACAAAAAAAACACAAAATAAATTGTTTGGTGGATTATTTCGGAAATCTTTGAAAGTAACATCCAAAGTGTACAGAAGCATCTTTCAAACATCTTAAAATATTCCAAGGTAAAACTACAGGATGCACTTACCATTGGTTGGGTAACCAAATGGGGGAGCGGTTCGGCTGTTGTATGTTGCAGGTCCACTAGAAACCACAAAAACAAACCACTTGTCATGCTTCCACTGTAACACACCATGTAAAACACAGATGCAAAAAAACATAGGATAGTGGTACAAGATCCACTTCACTTTTTTTTTGTTGAAAAGTCACCACCCTTAAAATTGTAGATCTTGGGACTCTGGCACAATAGATTAGTAATTGTTCACCAACAAATCCTGCCAGAAGAACATGTTTAAAGCCTGTTTTTGTAAATACTCAGATATTGGTAAGCTCATTGCAAGTTGCACCAATTCTTGAAATATGGGAATAAATTTAGATATGAATATGACTGGTGCATTGGTAAGCAGATTTTAGGGGGTTAAGGATCATATGCATGTCTTAAGTTACACGTCATTTAAGTTACACTACAGAAAAAAACAATGATATCCAACATTTCTCCAATTCATTTACATTCTGAAGCATGTGAAAATATTTGATCCAAAAGCATGAAAACAATAAGCATTACACTGACATCCCCCATTCTTATTTAATTTATTCCGATTATGTGTTTTTTGTTTTGTTGTGATTCTATGCATTGTAAGGTGTCCTTGGGTTTTAGAAAGGCGCCAGTAAATAAAATGATTATTATTATTATTATTATTATGTGAATGAACTGATAGGCAGTATACAATCAATACCAATGCTGCAGTTGCAGTTTAACATTCTATTTTCTATTTCACATACCTTTTTTGGCAACTTGAAACTTTTTAACTATCAGTCTATAATCATTGACTGTTGTGCAAAATAACAATTTCCTAACATAACATTTTTTATTCAGCTTGAATCTAAATTCCCCAATACACCTCTGTGCTCAGTTCTCAATGTCTTCTTTCTAGGCTCAAAACTCGAATTCTTCTTTCAGGAAAATGTCAAGAATAGGTGACAAAATTGATGTTGAATACTAAATTGGCCATAGTATTGCTGGGATTGCTTGTCTTTGAAAAGAGATGCCATTTGAATGAGAGGTTATGAAAAGAATAAATGGAGAAACCAGTTCCATTGGCAGAAAGATCAATAAATCATAAGGAAATGAGTTAAAACAAGCAAAAAGATAAATAAATTAAGATTATTATTTTTAATAAAATGGTCTGGAATGTACCAGACAAGTAGTGGGAAAAGATTCATGAGAAACTCCCCAAAGGAAATTGGACAAACACTTAAACGTTAATAGACACAAAACGCTGGAGTAACTCAGCGTCTCTGGAGAAAAGGGATAGCTGACGTTTCGGGTCGAGACCCTTCTTCAGGCGTCACCTATTCTTTTTCTCTGGAGATACTGTCTGACCCACTGAGTTACTCCAGCTTATTGTGTCTATCTTCGGTTTAAACCAGCATCTGCAGTTCCTTCATACACACTTAAGCATTACCAACTTTTCAGCAGGGCCATGCAGATAAAAGCCAGGACAGGTTGGATAAAAAATTAAGCACAGGCACATGGGCAGATAGTCCATTATTATTTTACTTTATATCCTATGTTCAAGAAAGACCAGCTAAGTGAACTAAAACTAGAGGTAGACAAAAGACAATAGACAATAGGTGCAAGAGTAGGCCATTTGGCCCTTCGAGCCAGCACCGCCATTCAATGTGATCATGGCTGATCATCCCCAATCAGTACCCCGTTCCTGCCTTCTCCCCATATCCCGACTCAGCTATTTTTTAGAGCCCTATCTAGCTCTCTCTTGAAAGCATCCAGAGAACCCGCCTCCACTACCCTCTGAGGCAGAGAATTCCACAGACTCACCACTCACTGTGAGAAAAAGTGTTTCTTCGTCTCCGTTCTAATGGCTTACTCCTTATTCTTAAACTGTGGCCCCTGGTTCTGGACTCCCCCAACATCGGGAACATGTTTCCTGCCTCTAGCGCGTCCAAACCCTTAACAATCTTATGTTTCAATGAGATCACCTCTCATCCTTCTAAACTCCAGAGTATACAAGCCCAGCTGCTCCATTCTCTCAGCATATGACAGTCCCGCCATCCCGGGAATTAACCTTGTAAACCTACGCTGCACTCCTTCAATAGCAAGAATGTCCTTCCTCAAATTAGGGGACCAAAACTGTACACAATACTCCAGGTGTGGTCTCACTAGGGCTCTGTACAACTGCAGAAGGACCTCTTTGCTCCTATATTCGATTCCTCTTGTTATAAAGGCCAAGAGGAAGGTAGGTAGGTAAAACAAAAATGCTGGAGAAACTCAGCGGGTGAGGCAGCATCTATGGAGCGAAGGAAATAGGCAACGTTTCGGATCGAAACCCTTCTTCAGACCTTTAAACTAGAGTTATACAGTACAAAAGCTGGATTAACTCAACAGGACAGGCAGCATCTCTGGAGAGAAGGAAAGGGTGACTTTTTGGGTCAAGACCCTTCTACAGACACTTTTAGTGTCTATCTTCAGTTTAAATCAGCATCTGCTGTTCCTTCTTATACAGTACAGAAGCAGGTCCTATGGTCAGATGTGTCTTGGCCAACCAAGGCACCCTTCTACACTAATCCCCTTATTCTGCATGTGGTCCTATTCTTTTCTTATCGCTATACATATCCAAAAGCTTTTTCAAACAGTGGAACGTTTCTAAATTTTGCATTACATAAAGCATGGCAGTCTCATGGAACTGGTCACCATGGAGGTGTTGTCCTATGTGATTCAATGACAGAATAAAGTTACAACTGATGGAGCTAGTAAGATTTTAGCAATAACTTAATTTTTTTACCTAGAATTTGAGTCCCATTGTCAATCCATTAGAAATCCTCTCCAACAAACAAAACATTTAAATTATGCATTTTATGTCCTCAATAAATTCAAAAGCACTTCAGAGCCTAGTGAAGTATTTTTTGGTGCCATTGTGTTAAACAAACTATTTGAACTTTCCTAAAACATCAGTATTATGTATTAAAATGTATTACACTAAAATCAAGGATCATTGGGTTGGAGGCAATAGATTAGCATGTATTGAAGATTGTGTAATGAACTGGACTTGATAAGGGAACTCAAGGTAAAGGAACCACTAGGAGGTAGCAATCACAACATAAGTTTTAATCTGCAATTTGAGAAGAAGGTGAAATGGAATGTGTCAATATTGCAGCTGAGCAAAGGAGACTACAGAGGCATGAGGTAGGAGCTGGCCAAAATGGATTGGAAAGGGAGCCGAGCAGGGATGACGGTGGAACAGCAATGGGAGGAATTTCTGGGAATAATTTGGAAATTGCAGGATCTTTTCATTCCAAAGAGGAAGAAAGATTCTAGGGGGAGAAAAAGGCGACTGCGACTGACAAGAAAAGTCAAGGACAGTATAAAACTAAAAGAGGAGGCATATAACATTGCAAATATTACTGGGAAGCCAGAGAATTGGGAAGCTTTTAAAGAACAACAGAAGGTGACTAAAAAGGTTATACAGGGAGAAAAAATGAAATATGAAGGTAAGCTAGCAAATAATATGAGAGGATAGCAAGAGCTTCTACAGTTATATAAAGAGTAAGAAAGAGGCAAGAGTGGATGTTGGACTGCTGACAAATAATGCAGAAGTATAATGGAGAATAAAGAAATGGCAGAGGAGTTGAATAACCTTTTTGCATCTGTCTTCACAGTGGAAGACACCAGCAACGTGCCTGATAATCAAGTCAGAGGGTGGAAGTTAGTGGAGTGGCTATTACTAGGGAAAAGGTGCTTTGGAAGCTGAAAGGGCTGAAGGTGGATAATGCACCTGGACCAGATGGACTTCACCCTAGGGTTCTGACAGAGGTTGCTTTAGAGATTGTGGAGGCGAGGATAGTGATATTTCAAGAATCACGAGAGTCAGGAGTGGTTCCAGATGATTGGGAAATTGCTGGACAAGAAGGGAGCAAAGCAGAATAGTGGGAACTAGAGGCCGGTTAGTCTGACTTCCGTGGTTGGTAAGATTTGAGTCCATTATAAAGGATGTTATGGAGTACTTAGAAATTCACGATAAAATAGGCTGAAGTCAGCATGGCTTTGTGGAGGGGGGGGGGGGGGGGGGGGGTCGGGTCTTGCCTGATAAATTTGCTGGAATTCTTTGAAGAAGTAAATAGCAGGACAGATAAAAGAGTCAGTACATGTTGTACCTAGATTTTCAGAAAGCTTTTGATTAAGTGCCACATAGGAGGCCGCTAAAGACGATGAGAGCCCATGATATCAAAGGGCAGATACCAGCATGGACATCAGGTTGGCTGGATGGCATAAGGCAAAGAGTGGCAATAAAGGGGGCTTTTACTGGTTGGCTGCCAGTGACTAGCGGAGTTCCACAGAGCTCGATGCTGGGGCCATTGCTCTTCACGTTGTATATTAATGATTTGGATGAGAGGATTGAAGGCTTTGTGGCCAAGTTTGCTGATGATACGAAATAAGGGGAAGTGGCAGGTAGTGTAGAGAAAGCAGGGACCGCAGAAGGACTTGGTAGAGTGAGCAGTAGATTTTTTTCTAAATGGGGAGAGAATACAGAAATCGGAGGTACAAAGTACTTGAGAGTGCTGGTGCAGGATTCCTAAAAAGTTCATCTGTAAGTCAAATCTGTAAGTCTGTAGTAAAGAAAGCAAACGCGATGCTCGCATTTATTTCAAAAGGGCTTGTACACAAAAACAGGGATGTAATGCTGAGGCTATAAGGCACTGGTCAGGCTGCATTTGGAATATTGAGAACAATTTTGGGCACCATATGTGCTGGCTCTGGAGAGGTTTATAAGAATGATCCCAGGAATAAGTAGGTTAACATATGATGAGCGTTTGACGGCACTAGACCGCTATGCAGGAGTTTAGAAGAATGAGGGGGGACCTCATTGAAACGTACAGAATAGTGAAAGGCTTGGATAGGATGGATGTGGAAAGGATGTTTCCACTAGTGGAAGAGTGTAGGACTAGAGGTCATCGCCTCAGAATTAAAGGACGTTCTTTTAGGAAAGAGATAAGGAGGAATTTCTTTAGTCAGAGGGTGGTGAATATGTGGAATTCTTTGCCATAGAAGGTTGTGGATGCAAAGTCAGTGGATATATTTAAGGCAGAGATACAGTTCCCTCCATAATGTTTGCGACAAAGACTCATAATTTATTCATTTGCCTCTGTACTCCACAGTTTGAGATTTGTAATAGAAAAAAATATATCACATGTGGTTAAAGTGCACATTCTCAGATTTTAATAAAGGCCATTTTTATACATTTTGGTTTCACCATGTAGAAATCACAGCAGTGTTTATACATAATCTCCCCATTTCAGGGCACCATAATGTTTGGGACACAGCAATGTCATGTAAATGAAAGTAGTCAAGTTTATTATTTTGTTGCATATCCTTTGCACGCAATGACTGCTTTAAGTCTGTGATTCATGGACATCACCAGTTGCTGGGTGTCTTCTCTGGTGATGCTCTGCCAGGCCTGTATTGCAGCCATCTTTAGCTTATACTTGTTTTGGGAGCTAGTCCCCTTCAGTTTTCTCTTCAGCATATTAAAGGCATTCTCAATTGGGTTCAGATCGGGCGATTGACTTGGCCACTCAAGAATTTACCATTTTTTAAGCTTTGAAAAACTCCTTTGTTGCTTCAACAGTATGTTTGGGATCATTGTCTTGCTGTAGAATGAACTGCCAGCCAATGAGTTTTGAGGCATTTGTTTGAACTTGAGCAGATAGGATGTGCCTATACACTTCAGAATTCATTACGCTACTACCATCAGCAGTTGTATCATCAATGACGATAAGTGAACCAGTACCTTCAGCAGCCATACATGCCCAGGCCATAACACCCCCACCACTGTGTTTCATAGATGAGGTGGTATGCTTTGGATCTTGGACAGTTCCTTCTCTCCTCCATTCTTTGCTCTTGCCATCACTCTGATATAATTTAATCTTCGTCTCATCTGTCCACAAGACCTTTTCCAGAACTGTGGTTGCTCTTTTAAGTACTTCTTGGCAAACTGTAACCTGGCCATCCTATTTTTGCAGCTAACCAGTGGTTTGCATCTTGCAATGTAGCCTCTGTATTTCAGTTCATGAAGTCTTCTGCGGACAGTGGTCATTGACAAATCCACACCTGAAGAGCGTTTCTGATCTGTCGGACAGGTTTTTGGGGGATTTTTCTTTATTATAGAGAGAATTCATCTGTCATCAGCTGTGGAGGTCTTCCTTCTTCTGCCAGTCCCTTTGCGATTAGTAAGCTCACCAGTGCGCTCTTTCATCTTAATGATGTTCCAAACAGTTGATTTTGGTAAACCGAAGGTTTGGCTGATGTCTCTAACACTTTTATTCTTGTTTCTCAGTCTCATAATGGCTTCTTTGATTTTCATTGGCACAACTTTGGTCCTCATGGTGACAAACAGCAATAAAAGTTTCCAAATGTGATGGAAAGACTGGAGGAAAGACTAGATGCTGAGAACTCTCTTATACCTGCATTAAGGAGGCAATTAAACACACCTGGGCAATTACAAAACGTCTGTGAAGCCGTGTCCCAAACATTATGGTGCCCTGAAATGGGGGGACTATGTATGAACACAGCTGTAATTTCTACATGGTGAAACCAAAATGTATAAAAATACCCTTTAATAAAATCTGACAATGTGCACTTTAACGACATGTGATTTTTTTCTATTCCAAATCTCAAATTGTGGAGTACAGAGGCAAATAAATAAATGATGGGTCTTTGTCCCAAACATTATGGAGGGCACTGTAGATAGATTCTTAATTAGTACAGGTGTCAGGTTATGGGGAGAAGGCGAGAGAATGGGGTTCGGGGGGGAGATAGATTAGCCATGATTGAATGGCAGAGTTGACTTGATGGGTTGAATGGCCTAATTTGCTCCTATCACTTATTATTCGATACCAGGCAGAAAAGAGAGAGGGAAAACAACCCATTTTGGAGTTGGAAATTATCTTTCGCTGGTTACAATCTATGTAAATAAGAGACATGGACCTATCTTCAAATGAACCGATTATACAAATAACCGTGCTGATGTTGCTCAGGCAGGTACAAAACATTGTGGATTAGATAGATGAGCATGCAAGAAAATGTCAATGTGGATTAATGTGAAGTTATCATCTTTGATGGGAAGCTACAAATTATTTTTTGAAAAGAAAAATTGGAAAATTATGATAATACTGAGAAAGATCTGAACCACCAAACGAATAAGCTATTAGCAAGGGAAATAGCACATACATTTTATTGAAGTGAGTGGCATAAGTGTGAAGATTTGGAGCTTTGCCTCCTCACATGTCTGATATTTAAAAGACTGATTAGTGGATTGAGGAAGCTTATACTCCAACACTTTGATGAATGAGGCTTATCAAGACGTAAAATTCTCATTTTATTTCCTGGACGATAGGAGGATATTTTCCTTGTCTGAAGAGCCTGGAATTAGAGATTAGTCTCAGAATAAAGGGATGACCATTTAGAACTAAAATGTGGAGAAATTCATTAAATGGACTGCAAATCTTTAGAATTTTCTAACCTGGTTTCTGGATGCTCCAAATTTTATCCATTTTGAATATACACTAAGCAAATTAAGCGATGAGAAGACAGTTTAGGAAGATGAACATAAACCACAATCAAAAGTTTTAAAGGTCTGAGAAAACCCAAAGAGAAAAATAAGAGAAACATACAACAAATACACTTAGATAGAATTAAAAAGTGGGCTCAACCTAAAGTTAATCCATATTTTGGGAACAGCAAATGCTATTTTTAAAAGTGTTTGATGTTTAATGTCTTTTACGTGCAGATTCCTCAAAACTGGAACACTATTTTCCTGGACTGCTTGAAATGACTGGCTTTAATTTAAAATTCAAGGTGCTGGTTGGATTTAGAAACCCACACACTGAAGAACTGGCAGGTTACTTTCCTCCTTGCCTAACAGGTTGGCAATAAGCCGACTGTTGATTGAATGCTTCCATATATCCTTCCGGTAGCACTTTAATGTCAGTAAACTCATCCAAGAAACTCACGTTATAAACAGGTGGGCTATTAATAAATTGTTCTAAAAATATACTGTTAAATCAGATTCACATTTGCCAGACTCTACACTGCAGCAGCAGCCAACATATGTGAGTGGTACATGATCTGTAGCAAGCATGCCAACAGTCATGAGTAAAGCTTTCATTTCAGTGACCAGAGAAAGGTAGCGACTGGTTAATATTTTAATAATTGGTATTTAAGATAACTTTGGCAAACATAGCATTAAATGGTAATAGAAATCAATCAACGTCTCCAGTAGTTGTGTCAGATAGACAACATCTCTTCCATGCTCAGCAGTACTTGATGCAAACTCAGCCATCCACTACTTTCATATCCAACAGATCATGTTCAAGGCTGTTTTTTTTTGTAATGACAGACTCTTTTTAGGTGGACAGATATTATCTCATCATCAGGTGCAGTGGTGGGATGGATTTTGAGGTATCAGAGAGGATTTTGGGTGGAGGGAGATGAGAGATGGAAATTTGGGGGGTTGGACAGTGTTTGAAGTGATGCTGGGGTAAAAAATAAATCATCATTGCAACCCACTCTGTTTTATGGGAATCAGTGATCAGAGATTGGAACTCTGATCTTTTAAACAGATCCAGTCAAGATTGAGCAATCCTTTGTAGTTTAAATTGACTACCATGCATCTGTGCTTCATTTAAATAATTAATACATCATAAAATGTATAAGAGCATAGTGGTTATGATGTTTGGCTAATAGTACAGCCACTAATTATCTGTAAATAACAGCACAAATCCCATAAAGGTTGCTGTGGAAGATAACCAAGTAATTAAATAAAAATCTGGAATACAATCTATCAGGAATATCAGACCATAAGAAAATTGTTGCAAAACCTATCTGGTTTACTAACGTCTTTAGGGAAGGAAATTGGAAACGTATCCATTTGTAACACCAAACTAAGAGCAACATGATTAATCGAACAAAGTTACTCTCTTCACAGGACAACCAAGGATGACCAATAAACTCTGACCTTGGCTTCAACAATATGACATGAGCTAGAGAATTTCACAGACTATCAGAGTGATGTGGATGCTTTGGTCAGAGAGGCGATCTGGGTGCTGCTCTACATGGAAGTGATGCAGACAGCAAGAGGTGACAAAACAATTCCAGTCCAATCTTCTCCAAAACTACTGCATTGGAAGAAGTTTGCCAACACCTTAAAAATTGTGGTAATTTAAAAAGGATGGTTGAAGCAAAAATTAGAGCTCGAATTGATTATAGGATCAAGAAACTGAACAGTGGGTGTGAATGTATTGACTTTAGCCAAGGTTGATTAAATATTGTGAACGCAGAGAAGGTTTAAAAATAGTTAGGGGCCTCCATACAGAAAAATAACTAAAATGGTACAAAAATGATCCTAAATGTTAAAGAGGATGAAGAGGTAAGCTGTGCTTCATCTGAACATAACCCTGGGTTAAATTTTGAGTATCATGCACAATTCTGGAAACCATCACCAAATTCACCATTTATCGCCAAACTGGTTTAATAAGATTTGACGAAAAAAGGATTCATGGGCATCCAAGGAAACTGGAAATGAGGCTGAGGTGATATTATTTGTTTATCAGGATTGAAGGGAATTAAGCAGGTGGACAACCTTTCCCCTTGGTGACTGGTAAAACTGTGGAACTCCCCCATGAATAATAAAAAATCTTATTTTAAGTCAGATTCATCCATATCTCTGGCCAAAAGGATTAAGGAAAATAGAGCAAGTGAATAGTTAGGAATCAAGAGTAACTATGATCTCATCTCAGTGACGGAACAGGTTGGAAGTGTTGCCTGTCATTGCTCTTACGAAGGGATGATATTTCTGGGCATTCCCATTCTTGTATATACAAATCATGTGTCATTTACTAAGATCAGCACATTTGAATATGATTTTTACCCCTTCATTGTAAAATGGGAGAATCAGGCCGATTGAAAATACATCTTTTCTGGCTACAAGGGCAACAGGCAAAAGGGTTAGTTTGTGGGAAGTGAGCACAATGCCCATTCATTTTTGGGAGTTTGAATTATATTTAAAAATGATTGATGCTTGCATTGCTTGCTTATTAAATAGTGACTTTTCAAGGGGGGTAATTAAAGTAACAAATTAGTGTACAAGTGCTAACTTAAAAAGGAAATTGATTTGTCAAAGAACTATATAATGGATCAGTCACCTCAGATGAATAGGGAGAAGGCCAATTTCATCTCACACACTGGCAAACATTCACACCTTTAGAAGCAGTTGAATTTCCTTTTTACTGATCATTTCTCTTTCAGATCAAGGTGGGAAGTTGGAAAAGTCCAGTACGTTCATTGTTGTCATGTAAACTGATGTCTTTTGTGAACTGATCTCTTTTCATTACAAGTTATGATATTTCTCTCCTGTGCCCTTTTCTGGTCATAGAATCAGAAATTAAATGACACAGAAGGCCATAGGGCCCATATCATTGTCAACCAAAAAAGGACCACTTTCAACACATTCTGTAAAAGCAAGTTGATACTTTCCACTGTCGCCACAATTTCAGGCGATGATGTGAAATAATCTGGCCACAATGAAAAAATATTCTTAGCTCCGTGCCGACTTTACTACCCTTATATGTCTCCTGATTATAGTTTTCTCTACTAATGAGAGACATTATGTATTTGCCCTATCCAGTTCTTTCGTAATCTTAGAACCCAAGGGGTAACTTTTTCTTTTAAATACACAAAAGGTGGTGGATATGTGGAACGACCTGCTGGAGGAGCTAGTTGAGACAGGTAGTATCAATGCCGAAGGACTCTGAA
Source organism: Malacoraja senta (assembly GCA_038087875.1). NCBI lineage: Eukaryota > Metazoa > Chordata > Chondrichthyes > Rajiformes > Rajidae > Malacoraja > Malacoraja senta. Next base: position 313,172,267 of record CM075977.1, read on the forward strand.
TGACTAATTATAACCACACTCAATCTCCAAAGGAAAAACAAAACTTAAACCTATTCCATCTTGCCTCATAACTATAATTATCCAGCCCTCATAACATCCACAAATCTCCTCTGTACTCTATTTTTCGCCATCACATCTTCATGGAATTTACTGGTCTGTGTTTAGTAGCCTTTAATTAATTGGACTATTTTCAATTGTTATATAACACAGAAACTGAAGGGTGAGCTAGTGTCCTGCCAAAGATCACAGATTATGAAAGGATTTAACAGGATAGCAATTGTTTCACTTCATAGGGTTGGGATAGGAAAATATCAGTATAAAAGAGACATAAAGACAAGATTGTCATTATCAAATCAAAACTCAGGAGAAACTTTTCCCACCCCTCGCCCAAATAGTATGATGAGAATGACAACAAGCAAATTAACATACATTGTTCATAAAAAAAAGCTTGATGAAAGCACAAACGAAAAAGGAATTGAAGAATGCAATTTTGGGATAAGATAAAGGAGAGAATGAACTAGCTGTGCCAAAGATTAGGTTTTGTGCTGTATATTCCACAAGAACAATAAAGGAAGGAACATTTAGTTTATGCTGAGGGGAGAGTTCATCTGCCACTTACACTCGCTTTGAACAGCACAAGAGGTCCTGGCAACTTGTCAAATCAGGGATTGGAACAGAATTAGCATGGCACGTCATGCAACTTGAAGTTTTTTTATCCTTCAGCTGCAATTCGTCCGATTTAGTGGAACCCCTATACCTTGAAAATTACAAGTAATGTACATTTCTGACAGATTGCTTTGCCACAATGAAACAGAGAGAGTTAAGAGGCTTGGGGAGATTTCATTGCAAAGAAGGCTCTCTCACTGGATAAAAGTCTGGCAAGCTTTTACTACTAGTAAATAAATTGATGTCTCATTCTAATCGAAGGGATGCACGTCTTCTCTTTCCATCAGATGGAAGTTGCTACCTGAAACTACCCAAGGGGTCATGCTTAATTAATTGTAGACATACAAGTTAAAATAATAAAAAAGAGTATAAACAGAAAACAAGTCAATATATGAATTTAGGTCCTTAACACTTATGAAAGGACGTTGTCATTATTGTACTTCAAGCACATACTATTTAACACAGATAGGACAACGACTGATGACAACATATGATGCCCAACTGTAACCATCCCAAATGTTTTCACTGGGAAGAACATTGTTACAAGAAATAACATGCATCACCAGCTACAAGGGTAACAAATGGCCAGTATTGACAATAAATTATCTTCATATCTTTGGTGTCTATGTAACTTGTAAACCTGTTGAGGTATACTGAACTGCAAGGCAACCTGCTTTGCCAACCTCATCTGTGGAAAAATAATACTTTTTTTTCTAATCTTGCATATCATTTAGTTCTAACTTGTATGTGTCTCGTAACTTCGAGCCATTTTTGGTTCATACAGGTTAGTGAATGAAAATTTAGATTTGATGCGGAGTGCCATAGAATAGTGAAGAGATATGTGATACCCAAGTTTTGGGTGCCTAATAGTGGATGTCAGTAAAACGCTTATGTCCAGCATTTAACTGAGCGAGAGTGTTTCACGAACAAGTTTATCACCATGGAGACACAAGTTTGTCACTGTTGGCCATTAGTTACATTTGAGGAGAAAACCCACCACAGACTCACCAGCAGAAAACATTACACTCTAACATCTAACAAAAATATGCAACAACTATCCCTCACAATACATGTCGGATCTTCCTTTTAAAGGAAATCCAATACTGTACTTCTCCATTATGAGGGTGGTCTTCCCTTTATTGGAGCAGTCAAGATTGATATCTGGATAAGGCTGTTTAGTTGAAGTCAAATGCATTATAGAAAAGAATCATAGATTCATGCAGCACAGAAATGGCCCCCTTTGGCCTACCTTGTCAATGCCGACTGTAGTCTAGGAAACAGAATATGAACATCAGTAAAATAGATGCCTGTGGATTGGCAACATATGGACAGTGGTGCATTCCATTTGTGATCACTTGCTCCCCCCCCCCCTCCCCGGAAATAATCTGTCACTTTCCTGCCCACATTACAAATCTATTAATAATTCTCACAATTAACATCTTCGTTAATTTTATGTCAAAAACTTTTGTTGGACAGTAAAGAGTTTAATTGCTGCAAAGTTTTCAACATTTAAAGATAATGACTAAAGATCTGAAAAGAGCAAAAAAGTTTGTTCAAAACATTTCTTCTAGAGAGCTAATACAATATGGCAAGTTTGATTAAAAGCATTATTTAAAAATAGGTTATATATTTGAAAAGGAATAATATAAAAATAAAGCCAATGAAATAGGATTAGATATTGGAAGAGCCAGTCATGCAAAACAGTACAAAATAAAGGAGCATATGTCCAACTGAGAGTGATTATACTGCAACTCAACAACATTTAGATCAAAGAATTTCATTTAAATAAATACAGATTTTTTAAATTATTTTTTTAAGAGCTTCATTCACCTTTCTAGTGGTACAAGTGAAGGTGGTGGAGCTCCAGGTGGAGGCAGGAAACCTGAAAAACATGTTTTACAACAGAAGTCAGAATGATTACAAAGTTATTTCAGCAATATTTTGGCTGTAAAGTTTGTACAGCACTAAAATGCAAACTACTGAATAATGTCAATAACAGAAATTCAAACATACCTTAGGAATGCCACAAGTTAACCTCTTTAACAGACACCTCATTGGAGCATTAACAAAGTTACATCATGCTGCATCAAGTATTAGAGGTGAACAGGTCAAATAAATGGGTTTGCAGATCATTAGGTGATTATAGCAAGTAGTAATGCCCAGGCTTTAGGTCTTGAAAACTATAGGAAACAATTAAGGTGTGGGATTTTCTTATGGCCAGAACTAGAGAAGCACAGGTAAATCGGTTGGTTTTAGGGCTGAAGATACTACAGAGATGGTGATTACTGGGGAATCGATTTTCAAAGTTGTGCACTCTAAAATACATAATGTTATAATGGAAGCAATTGTAGACCTTAAAGGTCAGGAATGAGTGTGACTTAGTATGTTAAATATGGGCATTAAAATTTTGGAGACCTCAGTTTTAAAGACAAACGAGTGAGGGATGCCAAACAGGTACTCAATTGGCATCCTAGTTCGTCAATTACAGGAGGAAGCAAAAGCATGCAGTGCTTATTGGTCTGGATGAATGTTGCACCAGTCTAAGAGCCAAGGTCATGTCAAAGGTGTGCAAGTTAATAGGAAGTAGTTGGTCATAACAAAGGCACGGGTATAAATTCTGAAACTCTACTTGGGGTCAAAAACAGCCTGGTATAATTTCCAATTTAAGTATCAAATTGGTTAGGAATGGTGTCAGTGATGGGGTTCGAAGATGATGACTTCAGCTTTTCCATATTACTGGGGAAGCAGCTGAAATCATTCCAGAGATTTAATTAGCCACATTGGGTGGCCAATTAAAAACTTACCATAGATTTAAATTCATTGGAGAAAAAAAAAAATCAAAAAAAAATCACCCAATTCCTTCCCATGGAGGTTTCTCAGCGCTGGACTGCAAGAGGAATTTGAAGATAATATGCTGGCGAATGGAAAGAAATGGAAACAACAGGGTGAGTAGGGCAGGGAGACGCAGAGCGTGCCTTAAGTGGGAAGAGAGTGGAGAAAAGGCCAAGTGTCAGTGTGCAAAAAGACACCGGAAAGCTCCCAAAAGGAGCTGCCGTGTGTCACAGTGCCCAGATTGATCTCAGAACCATCCATGGTAACAGTCTTCACTTCTGTGCCAAAAATAAAACAGGGGATAGGTTTGATGAGTGTAACCAGAAGATCGAGAAGATAATGAACCTCAAAATGCAAGCATTCTCAGATTAGCAGCTTCACCACACCACCAGGGAACATTAACAGGCCTACAGGGTTAGACTGAGATCCAATAGAAAACCGACCAATGAAGAGATGATTGATGGAAAGAGTGCAGAAGACACAGCGGTAAACAAAACAAGCATGGATTCTTCAGTGCTGTCAAGAATACCTTTAATGCAATACCGAAGATCCACCCCAGTGACACCCAAAAACAGAGGACAGCTTGTCAAGAATAGAGCAGTAGTCTGCACCTGCTTTTAGTGCCTCAAAGCACTTCACTACAGCGACCATCACTTACACAAAAATCCTTGATTCCATCCCACAACAAAGGTGTCCAGTCCAATTTTGCCACCACCCAGAGAAACAAGTTGAAAACCAACGTGACCTTGATAGCAGAATGTATCCCAGCTGAAGTTTTGAAATTTGGCATACAGTAGCTTCAGTTACAAATTCGCAGCCTCATCTCAAACACCACAGAAGAATGGAAACTGCAAACAATTTCAGCAACATAATTGTAACCATCCTCAGAAATAGAGAGAAAAATCTGAATGCATAGCTGCCGGGGATTTCCCTGCTGCTGCCACAAGGAAAGTCATCTTGAAAGTCTCTCTCACTGTCCTCTCCCAGTGGTTAAAGAGCTGCTCCCAAATCACAGCATGGATGCCATCTAAGAATAAAGGTGTACCTCACCTCCATCAAGCTTTCTAGCAGAGTGGAGCTAAATGTACAAAGGGGAAACTGTTGAACTTGCACCACCACCACACTGGAATGAAGGTCAGTCCATCCTCAACCACCAAGCTTCAGAGGTATTACATGAATATCCATGCATTCAGAATCCTAGCTCAAAGGTAATTATCAGTTTGTTAATTGTCCATTGCAGCACAAGAAGAAAAAAAAGGCCTTGCAATCAACACCTGCAAACAAGGTGCCCCATCATCCTCTCCACTGTACACCTTCTACCTCCTGCACCCCCCCCCCCCCACCCCCCTCCAACCACAATGAGATCCTAGAAACAAAGAAATATTTTTATATAAAGGATGACATCGATAAAGAAATTCAGCATCACTTTTAGTGTCAGACTCCCATCTTTGGCTGCCTGGCAAAAGGAGGAGATTGTATTTTAAGATGCCGTCCACAGTGCAGGGCCCTCCCAAAAAAAGTACCTCAGAGAACTGGAGAGGTACCATCAACATTATTTCTATAGTTCTTCAAATTCACTGGCAACATAACTGAATCAATCTTACTATCTTCTCCCAACCCAATATCAGGCTCTAATTGCACTCGAATGGCTCCAACTAAGGCAGCCAAGTTGTTTGGATGCCTGCGACCAGACCCTGCGTAGCAGCACTTTATCCTGACTTCCAAGAGAATACCAGAATGATGGAGAAAGCAATTCTACAGGAGTCCTCAGTCTTCTTGAAATGTGTAACATCCCCACCGACTCACGATCACCCAAAAGGAGGAACATTCAAGATGGCACAGAAAACCTTGACCATCTTCGTCATAAGAATAGTGCCACAACAAAGGAACAAATATTCAAGCTCGCACCCCATCATGCACCTCCTGTCCCAGATGTGACAAAAATTGCGGACTGCCATATCAGTTTCAGCAGCCAGAACTGGAGTGGATGCAAGTCATTCCATGAGAATGCCGAAGGGTGGGAGAAAAGAGAGAGACAGACATATTTAATATACTTTACCGCATGACATTGGTTTAGGTAGAAATATGCAACTATACCTGGAGGTGGTGCAGTTAAAGGCATTCCTAAGGAGAAGAGATTTGAGTCACTAACACCATATAGTACACCAGATTTGTTTTCTCACATAGAAATATTAAAGTTAGAAGCTCAGTGAAAAAAAACCATTGTTCTTTCATACTGGGGTCTTGATCAAAATTAAACATGAACTGATAAGAACCATATGTCCACTAAATGGAAGTTCAAAGGGTTTGTAAATCAAATTGCATATAACAAATTAATATAGGCACAGGTGGCTAAAACAAAAAATGACTTTATTGTACCGGGACTGTAGAAAGCATTCTTCCAAGGTCACGTTAAATCAAGGCACAATGTTAGACCTATGCATGGGAAATGTGGTCTATTTCTAGCCTGCATTATGTTTGACTAAGAAATGTTCATTGCTGGCAGAAGCAAAATGTTTTTAAAAATCCCACAACATTCAAAGGCAACATCAATTACTGTTACTGGTCACAAGTAGACTACCACATGCAATATTTGCCCATTGCATTTCTGAGAAGGAAGTTAAAGATTAAATGAACAGAATCTCAATAGATACCACAGCAGGCATATTGAAGCCTGATTATCATATCTTGTTAGACTGTGCACGCCATACACAAGAAGATCATATCTTGAAGAAAATAATTTTAAACTCCTGCAATACCTGTCCCCAATAAAGATCAGCTGACAAACACCCAGTTTGGCTTATATTATGACGGTCATTTAGACAAGATGGTCAAAGGAGGTCTGGGCAAATGGAATTTTGCACGGTGTTAAAACCTGGAAAGCAATAGAATTAAAGGGGGGGGGGGGGAAATGAAGAAGCACCTACTTGTTAAGGATTTTAAAAGGCAGCATTCATTTTCTGAATTTCAATTAGCTCTAAACTGCACAACATGTTTGGGTCATTGCCAAGTTATTATTTTACCATGTCAATGCATGAATGGCAATAATTATTCCTTGGCTTTTAACTTGATTAGAATAACAAATCTTAAAAAGCTTGAAGAAAGAAAAGCAACTAAAGCGCTATAACTCTCCATCTTTTCCCAAAGCAGCCAGTGTCATTGTTGATAACTTAACCTTATGGATCAATGGAAAATAAAAGCCGTTTGAAATATGAAGTTGCAATCACTCAAGTGCTCAACATCAGAGGAAAGCCATCTGTGAACAATTTATTTTCTTTAACTGGGTGCCAGATGTGGATGCTCCATACATTAACAGCAGGTAAAAAAGCTTTTGTTTAGAAGGTTATGCACGAGACAAACTACTCAACCTTCTCTGCTTTATAAATTAATAGATCATGAATTGGTAAAATCTGGATTTTACTATTTTTTTGCACCTTTGGATAAAAATATTAAAAATTATAGAAATATAAATAACTGCAATACCACAGCATGCAACATTTGTTGACCCTGTAAATCTTATCAGATTTGAGATATTAAGTGGATTAACTTTATGACCACAAAAGTATCTATTTCTCATTTTCTGTTCCTGGTTTCTGTATTTTCCAACTTCATATTGAAAAAAGATCCAAATACAATTTTAAATAGATCAAAACTGGATTGTTGATTCTTGATTATAGTCTGGGGAAGACTCGGGAGCGATTTCTGTGTAAATTGCATCTTGCTTCACCTCAGAGAAACTATGGGGGGGGGGGGAGTTTGGAAAAAAGATCCATCGTCCACACCCATTCAAGTAATCTGAAAAGATTAGTTTCCAAGGACCACCAATTAAAATGGAAGCATGCATATTCAAAGTAAATACACTGGCTGCATGTACAGATCATATGGAATATCTTAAAATGATAACATTTACAAAATAAGATATCATGGTTGCTCAATAACCTTGTGAAATTTGACAGTATCCCTCAATAAAACTACAATAAGTTCCAGTGTGAAAAGACATGTGTCTGTAACTGAGAGAGATCATAATTGTCACAGTCCATATTGGATTTGACACACCCTTCTAAACTGATATACTGTAAATTTCCACTTTTGATTAGTAACCGAAGGTTTCAAAAGAGGGGGTCGACAGTGATTTATTTTAAAATACAAGATGGATTCTTTATTTAAGAGCCAAAACACATCCATTATTTTTATTAAAATACTTTTTCATGGAACACAAGTGCCAGTTGTAACAAGTGTTTACTATTATCTTTAAATGCTCCTGAAAAGATGGCAGTGTCTTCTTAAAATAGCATGTATATAGAAATCAGTCCCACAGATGCAGAGATTTCCAGTATTTTGGCCCAAAGACATTAGAGGAAGAATGACACCACTGCTAAGTAGGATGGTTTTCGGTTTGGAAGTATTATTGTATGTATGCGCATTCTACTTTTTGCCATTTAAATACATTTCACAGACATAGGGATGCTGTGGAAGAAGCCACAACAAAGTACCACTGTATGTGTTGCATTCTGTACATGACTGAAAGTGATGGTGACGTTGATTCAATGAAGCAGCAGCTAATCATGGTTAGGTTTAGGCAGGTCTATGGTCAGATCAACTGTGAAACTCCAGCAGGTATCTGGGGGCTGAGATGATTGACATCTTATAACTATAATCATCTTTTATACTGGGCATGATCTCAGTCAGTAGACAGATTTTCCCAATTCCAGTGATTTATTTTACTTGGCTTTATCAGTGAAACAAGTGGTTAAATTATGCTTTGATAAAAATAGTAGTCAATCAACTGTGGAACTCAGTTCTTAAGTCCATGTTTGGACGAAGACTGCGACAAGATCTGAAACTGACTGCTCATGACCGATACCAGAGCATGAGTGAACATATTAGCAGCATGAAAATGATTCCTGATGTCCGTGATAACTATACTGATATGAAAGAAGCTTGTTGGGAATGTGATGGATTTCATTTGACCATTTTTTAAGAACAGATACACCACAGAATTTTTCCTCACTCTTGATCAAATGCTGCTGTTGCACTGAAACAGTTTGGCAAAGGTCATGGCCAGATCTGAAGCAACTGCCTTGAGCCAAAATATCTTCCAAGTCCCACAGCCTTACACATCAAATGCATTCTTGATTTCTTGTCGAATGAATTAACCTTGTGAATAAATGAAGCTGAAGGAGATCTCAAGAGGCATCAGCTGGGTTCCGACTTCACCACGGATAAGGATTTTCCCGACATCTCCTTCTCTCAAGATTTGTTTAGCAGACCAATAGCATTCACAATTGGACACAGCAAGAGTGCAGAGATTTTATCTAACCTATTAGCTGCAGTTCTGTCTCAAACAGGCTACTTCTGCTATTTAGTTTAGAAGTCTGTCCTGCATCATGGGTGCATCAGGTTAACACTTCATTTTTATGCATGGCCATTGCCTGTTCGGCATGCCCTTCTATACTCAACTTTTGAACCAAGGCTAATCCCCTGGCTCTATCATAATGGCAGTGTGGGAAATATGATACAACCTAAAATGTTCCATGTCATATAAAATGCTACTTTCAAGGTTGATTTAAACAAAATAGGTAATGTATTGAAATACTAAACAGTGCTTGGAGCTGCCCTTTAAAAAAAGCTGAAGAAAAAACATAAACTAAAGAGTTACTAAAATAGTTTGATAACTGAAGCTTGGTTTAATGTAACATTCAAAGAGCTTTCCACAGGATGTTTTATATTTGCAGTGATGTAAAGATTTTGGCACACACACATTATTCGCAGGTAACAGCAGTATTTTTTCATTGAACCCACAGATTTTAGTTCTATTTTAGAAACTGCTTTGAAGATTTAAAAACTGGTAACAGCACAAATAAAATACAGCAAGGCATGAACCAGATTCACATAACTTAACAGCAGATGTCAAATAGAACATCAGGTTCCTAAACTTAAATAAATACGTCCATTATTAAAAAATTCATAAAAAGGGATAAAATATATTCCTTGCCTTAGATTAGCAATTAGAACTCATCTCTATGATGAACACAAAATTGCAAACAATTTATGATTCTTGAAGGGGCCAAGAAAATTCACATCAAAAATCATCTGCTGAAAGTTCTGAAAAATGCAGGGTGAAATCTCCGAATTATGTGACATGATTTGAATGCATTTCTAAACATAGCTGTTATCAACGTATTTAAAATTTAAGAGCTTCTTCTAAAAATAAGGTAATAAAAAGGAGGGTGCAAAAATACTTTCAGATTAGAGAATTTAGCAGGGCCAGGTGAGGACTAACTTGGGACCACCTCAACCCACCCCAACAGAATCATGACCCAAAATTCTCAGCCTCGGGCCTTCATGTAATCTGACAAAAAGTTAAACAAAGTGAAAACATGCATTATTAAGCCAAAATTCCATACAACACTAACCTGGTGGATGAAGAAGTGGAGGCCCCGTGTTGACAGGAGGAGGAGGGGGCAGGAACAGGGGAGGTGGACCAGTCATATGAGGCGGAGGTGCCCCTGGAGGCATAAATGAAGGACGCTTTGCAGCGTTGTTGTTATTAAATTCTGGTACTGCATGGTCTCCAAGAACCTTGAGGAAAATAATCATTACATTTATAATTAAATGTACACTTATGAAGGTGAAATTCAAATTATCAAGTCAAACATGGAGTCAATGCTTACACTTCCTCTGGCAGCAACTCTAGTGTACATTCGATAGAGGCCCCCAAAATGACTTCAGAAATTGACATTTTTGGATTCCAAAAAGATCAAGAAATCTAGGATTAGGTTTTAAATGCGGAGTTGAAGAAGTTGTTCTGCCATATCATAGAATGGAAGGTAAAGCTTCTGGGGAATGGCCAACATGCTTCTATTTTTATGTGTTCATGGATTTCATTATTTCAATGAAATATTAATTTATTGGACTTTATATGCTGATAGGGAGAACCAACTTGAATGGATATTCAAAAATTGTAAACAGGTTTGTGTTCAAATGACCTGCTCTGTGATAAAGTTCTGATTAATATACTGGAGAAGCTACAGTTGCACAAGGTTAGATTTAGATCTTAAACTTAATCAAGCTCTTAAATTGTCCAAATAAGACTCTACCTCACTCACACTTCACCACCAGACCTGATTCAATTTGATTTTAAATATTACGTACAGTAAGATACATTGCATGATTAATACATTTTGTGTTGCTGAAAACACTGGAACCTCATGAAGCTACTAGTTTAACATTGGAGTATGGAGGGGAAAAGGAAGTAAAACCAGGACATTTCAAGGATTGTGGATATTAACTTCAAACCTTTTCCAACAAATGTTAATTCTTGTCTGCCACAAAAAACATTGATGCCATCTGTAACTATAAATTTCAACACAAGCATTCAAATGCAAATAGTTTCAAGTTTTCTGAAATAATTTAAAATTTGACTTATTTGCAAAAGAACTCTTATGGCTAAAAACCACTTTGAAATGCCTTTACAATGAAATTACAATTCAGAAGCAATTTAACACTTAACGAGTGATACCGCGTAAATCATTGGATTACAATGACAAACCTGGATGGCATTTTCATCTGCACCACCTCTATCACGACGTCGACCTTCCACGCGGGCAATGGTTATTAATTGGCCTCCAATAACCTCTATGGACCCAGACAGCCTTCTGAAAAACAGGTTATAGATTAAGCTAGTGGTTAAGCTCAAGCTATTGTATATACATATACATTAGCAAGCTAAAAATGGTATACATACTTAATGATTCCCAGCAGTGAGAATTCATTACAAACTAGATTTCCAATTATAATTATTAAAAAGACTAACATGAATATTCATTCACATAAGAAAACAAAAATTAATTCACATTGGAAACAAAAACATTAAAGCAAAGACAATATCATTATATTCTATGCACCTGGCCTAATGCTATTTCCAAAAGAACCTCCTTTCTTTGTCCAAAGTATTTTTTGACAAACCAGTTATTCAACAGTAATTAAATGCAATCTGATTAGTTAATTAAATAACACTTTCTTTGATCACCCATTTTGCAATCATCTTTAACCCATTAAAATATCCCAAAACACTACACAAAAATGTAATTACAATTTGGTCAAAGATGTAGTTTTTAAATACACATTTTAAAAGAAAGAGGAGAGAAGATTTAGGTAGAATGGTTGAAGGATGGAATGCCAAAGCTTCAAACCTTGAGGCAGAAGAAGCAACAATTTACAGGGTAAAGGGCCACTTAGGCTATTTTTAAGCGACTGCCGGTGACCTAGATCCCTTCACTAAGGAGGACACAAACAATCTTCCTGATATAGCAGTGGCCAGAGGATCTGGGGCGACAGAGGAACTGAAGGAAATCCACTTTAGGCAGTAAATGGTGTTGGGTAGACTGATGGGACTGAAGGCTGATAAATCCCCAGGGCCTGATGGTCTGCATCGCAGGGTACTTAAGGAAGTGGCTCTAGAAATCGTGGATGCATTGGTGATAATTTTCCAATGTTCTATAGACTCAGGATCTGTTCCTGTGGATTGGAGGGTAGCTAATGTTATCCCACTTTTTAAGAAAGGCGGGGGAGAGAAAACAGGAAATTATAGACCAGTTAGCCCGACATCGGTGGTGGGGAAGATGCGGGAGTCAATTATAAAGGATGAAATAGCCGCACATTTGGATAGCAGTAACAGAATCAGTCCGAGTCAGCATGGATTTACGAAGGAGAAATCATGCTCGACTAATCTTTTGGAATTTTATGAGGATGTAACTAGGAAAATGGACAATGGAGAGTCAGTGGATGTAGTGTACCTGGACTTTCAGAAAGCATTTGATAAGGTCCCACATAGGAGATTAGTGGGCAAAATTAGGGCATATGGTATTGGGGGTAAAGTGCTGACATGGATAGAAAATTGGTTGGCAGACAGGAAACAAAGAGTAGGGATTAACGGGTCCCTTTCAGAATGGCTGGCAGTGACTAGTGGGGCATCGCAAGGCTCGGTGCTGGGACCGCAGCTATTTACAATATTCATCAATGATTTGGATGAAGGGATTGAAAGTAACATTAGCAAATTTGCAGATGACACAAAGCTGGGTGGCAGTGTGAACTGTGAGGAGGATGCTATGAGAATGCAGGGTGACTTGGACAGGTTGGGGAGTGGGCAGATGCATGGCAGATGAAGTTTAATGTGGATAAATGTGAGGTTATCCACTTTGGTATCAAAAACAGGAAGGCAGATTACAATCTAAAAGGCTTCAAGTTGGGAAAAGGGGAAGTACAACAGGATCTGGGGGTCCTTGTTCATCAGTCTATGAAAGTTAGCATGCAGGTACAGCAGGCAGTGCAGAAAGCGAATGGCATGTTGGCCTTTATAACAAGAGGAGTCGTGTATAGGAGCAAAGAGGTCCTTCTGCAGTTGTACATAGCCCTAGTGAGACCACACCTGGAGTATTGTGTGCAGTTTTGGTCCCCTAATTTGAGGAAGGACATTCTTGCTATTGAGGGAGTGCAGCGTAGGTTTACAAGGTTAATTCCCGGGATGGCGGGACTGTCAAATGCTGAGAGAATGGAGCGGCTGGGCTTGTACACTCTGGAGTTTAGAAGGATGAGAGGGATCTTATTGAAACATATAAGATTGTTAAGGGTTTGGACACGCTTGAGGCAGGAAACATGTTCCCGATGTTGGGGGAGTCCAGAACCAGGGGCCACAGTTTAAGAATAAGGGGTAAACCATTGAGAACAGAGACGAGGAAACACTTTTTCTCACAGAGAGTTGTGAGTCTGTGGTGATTCTCTGCCTCAGAGGCCGGTTCTCTGGATACTTTCAAGAGAGAGCTAGATAGGGCTCTTAAAGATAGCGGAGTCAGGGGTTATGGGGAGAAGGCAGGAACGGGGTACTGATTGGGGATGATCAACCATGATCACATTGAATGGCAGTGCTGGCTCGAAGGGCCGAATGGCTTACTCCTGCACCTATTGTCTATTGTCTGGCATAGTCGTAGCAGGTCGCCGAAAAAACGGCGACTGGACCCCCCTTCAACATAAAATTTGAAATAGAATCATTACATTAACAACAACAAAAAACAAAGTCAGCACCGGCGACAACCTACAAGCCTAAGTGGGACAGGCCCTTTATTAAGAAAACAGAGGTTCAAAAAGTTAAGAATTGGAGAAGTACAAAGTTTTCAGGTCAGGGTTTTGTTGACAGGAATTGATAGGGACAGAGAGCGCAAGCTCCAAAGTCCAAAACCAGGGATCACAGTTTAAGAATAAGGGGCAGGCCATTTAGGACTGAGATGAGGAAAATGTATTCACCAGTTGTGAATCTGTGGAATTCTCTGCCACAGAAGGCAGTGGAGGCCAATTCACTGGATGTTTTCAAGAGAGAGTTAGATTTAGCTCTTCGGGCTAAAGGAATCAATGGATTTGGGGAATAAGCAGGAACAGGATACTGATTTTAGATGTGTTTAAGAAGGAACTGCAGATGCTGGAAAATCGAAGGTACACAAAAATGCTGGAGAAACTCAGCGGGTGCAGCAGCATCTATGGAGCAAAGGAAATAGGCAACATTTCAGGCCGAATCTCTTCTTCAGTCTGAAGAAGGGTTTCAGCCCGAAAAGTTGCCTATTTCCTTCGCTCCATAGATGCTGCTGCACCCACTGAGTTTCTCCAGCATTTTTGTGTACCTACTGATTTTAGATGATCGGCCATGATCATATTGAATGGCCTACTCCTGCACCTATTTTTCTGTTTCTATGTTTCTAAAGGAATCAATCTGAAAAAAATGGTTAAAACAGTAATACTGCTGGATCAGGAAGCAACAAATACCATGATGACTGGGACTTATGAGTTAACCGGGACGTGATGCGCATTATGCGCGCATGGTGCATGGTGACGCAGTTAGTGACGCGCGGTGCCCCAAGATTTTGGGATGTACAAAATCTTCGCGCACCACCTGCGTGACGCGCAAATGATGCCCAATTGGGACAGGCCCTTTAGGACATTGGAAACATAATTTTGCCTGTTTGAATATTAAGAGTGGAAGATTAGATAATCACTTGGAAAGCCATGGAGCTGTCAAATCCTGAGATAAAAGAAAAGTTAAAAGTGTCACAGCAAAAAGATGAGGTAGTGCCAGGGATAGCAATTTAGAAAGTGAGTAGTCTTTGTTTTAAAATAATCATCGCAAAAACCTAACTCTGAGTGAATGAAAACTCTACTTCACGGCTTTCCAAGCTCTCTGGTAGATCAAATTGTGCATAATAAACAACATTTCTCAGGAAACAGAAAGGAGAGGGGTACAAAAGAGAAACAATTAAATAAATAGATGGGTAGATTAGTTATGTGTTGGAGAAATGCACATCTCTGAAATGATTGGGTAACAGTTAATTTCAGTTTCACATAAACAAATAAAATACACAATCACAAACTATCTCCCCTATTGTTCACCAGGATCCAACAAGCTTAATAAAATACAAGAGGCAAATAATTGCATAACAGCCAAGTTAAATACTTTCCATTTAAAGAAATTTTTAAAATATATAGCCGTGATAAAGTGTTCACAGGTTCAGGTATGCTTTTTTTTTTAGACAAGCAGAGAACTTATTGTCCAAGCATTAAATGTAGAGCCCCAAACAGAAGTGTGAGCATGCTTCCTGCCTGCCATTCTGGAAACATTTTGGATCAAGATTCAAGAACCAGTGGGTATAGGTTTAAGGTGAAGGGACAAAGATTTTCTAGGAATCTGAGGGGTAACTTTTTCCACACAGAGGGTGGTGGGTGTATGGAACGAGCTGCCGGAGGAGGTAGTTGAGGTAGGGACTATCGTAATGTTCAAGAAGCAATTAGACAGCAACATGGATATGACTGGGATATGGGCCAAACGCAGCAAAGTGGGGCTAGTGTTGATGGGACATGTTCCCACGGTATATGAATCTATTACTCTGCATCCAGTCCTGATGTAGGGTCTCGCCCTAAAATGCTGGCCATCCTTTGCTTCCACAGATGCTGCTTGACCTGCTGGGTTCTTTGTTTTGTTTTTAAATAAAAATCTAAATAAAAAGTGCTAGCTTCAAGTCAGCACTTCAAAATGTACGTGAACATGGCTTGAAATCTTCTGTACCCAATTACACTATGGAGCGATGTCAAGCATTAGACTTATCCAATGCTCAATTTTACAGTGCTCCTCAATGTGAATGAAGAATATGACATGCAAAATCATTTTCACTTTAGTTTACCATTTAATTTGGACAATCCACTACAAATCAGTTTTCAAATATGCCTGATTTCCACGGCATGAACAGAAAGATGTGAACAGATTTGATAACTAAACTATTTTGCATGGGATACAAGGATAGAAAATTGGCTTCATGGAAGGAAGCAGAGGGTGATGGTGGAAGGTTGCTTTGCGAACTGGAGGCTGGTGGTGCGCCTCAGGGTTTGGTGTTGGGCCCGCAACTGTTTGTCATAAACATCAATGATTTGGATGAGAACATACATGGCAAGATTAGCAAGTTTGCTGATGATACAAACGTGGGTGGTTTTGCAGATAGTGAAAAATTGCAACAGGATATTGGTCGATTGGCCAGGTGAGCTGAGGAATGTTTGATGGAATTTAATACAGAGAAATGCGAGGCATTGCATTTTGGGAAGTCTAACCTGGGCAGGACCTACACAGTGCATGGTAGGGCTCCGGGGAGTGTTGTAGAGCAGAGGGATCTAGGAATGCAGGTGCATGGTTCCTTGAAGGTCAAGTCGCAGGTAGACAAGGTGGTCAAAAAGGCTTTTGATACATTGGCCTTCATCAGTCAGAGTATTGCGTATAGAAGTTGGGAGGTCATGTTGCAGTTGTGCAAGACATTGGTGAAACCGCATTTAGAGTATTGTGTTCAGTTCTGGGCATTGTGTTATAGGAAAGATATAGGGTACACAGAAGTTTTACGAGGATGTTGCCAGGACGAGAGGGTGTGAGCTATAGGGAGAGGTTGAGTAGGCTGGGACTATTCCCTGGAGCGCAGGAAGATCAAGGGGTGATCTTATAGAGGTGTATAAAATCATGAATCAGATCGGATAAATGCACAGAATCTCTTGCCATGAGAAGATGAATCAAGGACCAGAGGACATAGATTTAATAGGATTTAATGTTTTAATAGGAATGAGGGGTAACTTTTTCACACAAAGGGCGGTGGGTGCACGTAACAAGCCGTCAGAGGAAATAGTTGAGCCTGGGACCATCCCAACATTTATGAAACAGTTAGACAGGTACATGGATAGGGCAGGTTTGGAGGGATATAGACCAAACGCAGGCTGGTGAGATAAGTGTAACTGGGACATATTGACCTATGTGGGCAAGTTGGGCCGATGGACCCGTTTCCACATTGTATCACTCTATTTAAAGTATCCATGAAATGGCACAGAGCAATGAAGCTCACAAAAAATTGGGTACTCCCACACCAATCTATTCCTCCCTCAAATTTGAGAATAAGTAGTGAAAGTTTTTTTTAAATAAATCATTGCTTAACAAATTAGTTGAGGGTAAAGACTGAAGAACATCAGAGGAAAAATAAAGGCAGATCTAGAGTTTATATCCCACATCATTTGAATTTTGAATGCATCATCATACAGAGCCTTTAAAGTAGATTGGTCATTTAAAGCGAGATTGGAAATAGATACACCTGAAGGGTAACATTTAGCCAAAACTGAATCAATAAATCTCATTCCCTATACTTTTTAAAAAAACTCCATTGAAATTTCAAAGGAATAAGCACATTTAGTAAAACTCAAAATATCCTGTGACTTTTCTATTAAATATAGCATTCTAAATCTATGTTTATTACATTAACACAGTGTTACTATATATTTTTTTTAAATCTTTTAATGCAAGACCTATATTTCACATTTCTGCACGAGTTCCAAGTTCTATGTTCGTTTAGGGTTTTTGTTTGAGGCCCCATATGGTAGACTAATCTGGGAGGGTAGATTGCATGGAATACAAGCAGAGATAGCTAACAGGATACAGGATTGGCTTCATAGCAGGAAGCAGAGTATGGTGAAAGGTTGTTTTTCAGACTGGAGGCCAGTGACGTTGGTGTCCATTGTTGCTCGTCATTTACTTAAATGATTTGAAAGAAAATATGCAAGGTACTATTACTAAGTCTGCAGGGTGCCGCAAGGCTCGCTGTTGGAACCCCAGTTATTTACAATATATATTAATGATTTAGACGAGGCAATTAAATGTAACATTTCCAAGTTTGCGGATGACACAAAGCTGGGTGGCAGTGTGAGCTGCGAGAAGGATGCTATGAGGCTGCAGGACGACTTGAATAGGTTGGGAGAGTCGGCAGATGCATGGCAGATGCAGTATAAAGTGGATAAGTGTGAGATTATCCACTTAGGTGGAAAGAACAGAAAAGCAAATTATTATCTGAATGGTGTCAGATTAGGAAAGGAGGAGGTGCAACGAGACTGGGTGTGCTTGTACATCAGCCACTGAAAATATGCATGCAGGTACAGCAGGCAGCGAAGAAAGCTTATGTCATGTTGGCCTTAATTGCGAGTGGATTTGAGTTTAGGAGCTAGGAAGTCCTACTGCAGTTGTACAGTGCCCTGGTGAGACCACATCTGGAGCAATTTTGGTCTCGAATTTGAGGAAGAAGGCAAGAAGACACTAATTGGTGTTATCTACAGACCCCCAAATAGTAGCCCGGATGTAGGGTGTAAGTTGCAGCAGGAGTTAAAACTGGCATGTAACAAAGGTAATGCCACTGTGGTGATGGGGGATTTCAATATGCAGGTAGACTGGGAAAATCAGGTTGGCTCAGGACCCCAAGAAAGAGAGTTTGTAGAATGCCTCCGAGATGGATTCTTAGAGCAGCTTGTAATGGAGCCGACCAGAGAAAAGGCAATTCTGGATTTAGTGTTGTCCAATGAACCAGATATGATAAGAGAACTCGAGGTAAAGGAACCGCTTGGAGGTAGTGATCATAATATGATTAGTTTTAATCTGTAATTTGAGAAGGAGAACGTTAAAATGGAAGTGTCAGTTTGAACAAAGGGGACTATGAAGGCATGAGAGGGGAGCTGGCCAAGGTAGACTGGAAAGTGATCCTAGCAGGAATGACGGTGGAACAACAATGGCAGGAATTTCTGGGCATAATCCAGAAGACGCAGGATCATTTCATTCCAAAAAGGAAGAAAGATTCTAAGGGGAGTAGGAGGCAACCGTGGCTGACAAGAGAAGTTAGGGATAGAATAAAACTAAAAAAGACGTATAACACAGCAAAGAGTAGCCGGAAGCCAGAGGATTGGGAAACTTTCATAGGACAACAGAAGGAAACAAAACGGGCAATACGGGCTGAAAAGATGAAGTACGAGGGAAGCTGGCCAGGAATATAAAGGACAGTAAAAGCTTCTTTAGATATGTTAAGGGAAAAAGAGTAGCAAAGTCAAATGTGGGTCCCTTGAAGGCAGACACGGGTGAAATTATTATGGGCAACAAGGAAATGGCAGAAGATTTGAATAGGTACTTCGGATCTGTCTTCACTAAGGAAGACACAAACAATCTCATAGATGTACAGGAGGACAGAGGATCTAAGGGGGTAGAGGAACTGAAAGAAATTTTCATTAGGCGAGAAATAGTATTGGGTAGGCTTATGGGACTGAAGGATGATAAATCCCCTGGACCTGATGGTCTGCATCCCAGGGTCCTCGGGGAGGTGATTCTAGAAATAGTGGACGCATTGGTGATCATTTTCCAATGTTCAATAGATTCAGGATCAGTTCCTGCGGATTGGAGGATAGCTAATGTTATCCCACTTTTCAAGAAAGGAGCGAGAGAGAAAACGGGGAATTACAGACCAGCTAGCCTGACTTTGGTGGTGGGAAAGATGCTGGAGTCAATTATTAAAGAGGTAATAATGGGGCATTTGGATAGCAGTAAAAGGATTAGTCTAAGTCAACATGGATTTATGCTTGACTAATTTTCTGGAATTTTTTTGAGGATGTGACAAGTAAAATGGATGAAGGGGTGCCAGTGGATGTAGTGCATCTAGACTTTCAGAAAGCCTTTGATAAGGTCCCGCACGGGAGACTGGTGACTAAAATTAGAGCACATGGTATTGGGGGTAGGGTGTTGACATGGATAGAAAATTGGTTGGCAGACCGGAAGCGAAGAGTAGGAGTGAACGGGTCCTTTTCAGAATGGCAGGCAGTGGCGAGTGGAGTGCCGCAAGGCTCGGTGTTGGGGCCGCAACTGTTTACCATATATATAAATGATTTGGAAGAGGGAATTAGGAGCTGTGAAGAGGATGTTAGGAGGTTGCAGGGTGACCTGGACAGGTTGAGTGAGTGGGCAGATGCGTGGCATATGCAGTATAATACAGATAAATGTGAGGTTATCCACTTTGGCGGCAAAAACAAGGGGGCAGATTATTATCTCAATGGGGTTAGGTTAGGTAAGGGGGAGGTGCAGCGAGACCTGGGCGTCCTTGTACACCGGTCACTGAAAGTTGGCTTACAGGAACAGCAGGCAGTGAAGAAAGCTAATGGAATGTTGGCCTTCATAACAAGAAGATTTCAGTATAGGAGTAAAGAGGTTCTTCTGCAGTTGTATAGGGCTCTGGTGAGACCACATCTGGAGTATTGTGTACAGTTTTTGTCTCCTAATTTGAGGAAGGACATCCTTGTGATTGAGGCAGTGCAGCATAGGTTCACGAGATTGATCCCTGGGATGGCCGGACTGTCATATGAGGAAAGATTGAAAAGACTAGGCTTGTATTCACAGGAATTTATAAGGATGAGGGGGAAATCTTATACAAACATATAAAATTATAAAAGGACTGGACAAGCTAGATGCAGGAAAAAATTTCCCAATGTTGGGCGAGTCCAGAACCAGGGGCCACAGTCTTAGAATAAAGGGGAGGACATTTAAGACTGAGGTGAGAAAAAACTTTTTCACTCAGAGAGTTGTGAATTTATGGAATTCCCTGCCACAGAGGGCAGTGGAGGCCAAGTCACTGGATGGATTTAAGAGAGAGTTAGATAGAGCTCTAGGGGCTAGTGGAGTCAAGGGATATGGGGAGAAGGCAGGCACGGGATATTGATAGGGGATGATCAGCCATGATCACAATGAATGGCGGTGCTGGCTCGAAGGCCGAATGGCCTCCTCCTGCACCTATTTTCTATGTTTCTATGTTTCTATGAAGGACATCATTGCTATAGAGGGAGTGCATCGTCGGTTCACCAGGTTCGTTCATGGGATGGAGGGACAGAAATACAGTGCCCTCCATAATGCTTGGGACAAAGACCCATCATTTATTTATTTGCCTCTGTACTCCACAATTTGAGATTGGTAATAGAAAAAAAATCACATGTGATTGAAGTACACATTGTCAGATTTTAATAAAAAGTCATTTTTATACATTTTGGTTTCATAATGTAGAAACTACAGCAGTGTTTATACATAGTCCCCCATTTCAGGGCACCATAATGTTTGCGACCTCTGGCTTCACGGGTGTTTGTAATGGCTCAGATGTGTTTAATTGCCTCCTTAATGCAGGTATAAGAGAGCTCTCAACACCTAGTCTTTACTTCACCGTTGGAAACCTTTATTGCTGTTTATCAACATGAGGACCAAAGTTGTGCCAATGAAAGTCAAAGAAGCCATTATGAGACAGAACCAAGAATAAATCTGTTGGAGACATCAGCCAAACCTTCAGCTTACCAAAATCAACTGTTTGGAACATCATTAAGATGAAAGAGAGCACAGGTGAGCTTACTAATCGCAAAGAGACTGCAGACTAAGGAAGACCTTCACAGCTGATGACAGAAGAATTCTCTCATCAGAAAAATCCCGAAACAGCTGTCCGACAGATCAGAAACACTCTTCAGGAGTCAGGTGTGGATTAGTCAATGACCACTGTCCGCAGAAGTCTTCATGAATAGAAATAGAGGCTACATTGCAAGACGCAAACCATTGGTTAGCCGCAAAAATAGGATGGCCAGGTTACAGTTTGCCAAGAAGTACTTAAAAGAGCAACCACAGTTCTGGAAAAGGTCTTGTGGACAGATGAGACGAAGATTAACTTATATCAGAGTGATGGCAAGAGCAAAGTATGGAGGAGAGAAGGAACTGTCCAAGATCCAAAGCATACTACCTATCTGTGAAACAGTGGTGGGGGTTTTATGGCCTGGGCATGCATGGCTGCTGAAGGTACTGGCTCACTTAACTTCATAGATGATACAACTGCTGATGGTAGTAGCATATTGAATTCTGAAGTGTATATACACATCCTATCTGCTCAAGTTCAACCAAATGCCTCAAAACTCATTGGCCGGTGGTTCATTCCACAGCAAGACAATGATCCTAAACATATTGCTAAAGCAACAAAGGAGTTTTTTTAAAGCTAAAAAATGGTCAATTCTTGAGTGGCCGTCAATCACCCGATCTGAACTCAATTGAGCATGCCTTTTATATGCTGAAGAGAAAACTGAAGGGGACTAGCCCCCAAAACAAGCATAAGCTAAAGATGGCTGCAAAACAGGCCTGGCAGAGCATCACCATTGAAGACATCCAGCAACTGGTGATGTCCATGAATCACAGACTTCAAGCAGTCATTGCATGCAAAGTATATGCGACAAAATACTAAACATAATTACTTTCATTTACATGACACTGCTGTGTCCCAAACATTATGGTGCCCTTAAATGGGGGGACTATATATAAACACAGCTGTAATTTCTACATGGTGAAACCAAAATGTATAAAAATGGCCTTTATTAAAATCTGACAATGTGCACTTTAACCATATGTGATTTTTTCTATTACAAATCTCAAATTGTGGAGTACAGAGGAAAATAAATAAATGATGGGTCTTCATCCCAAACATTATGGAGGGCACTGTTTGAAGAAAGAATGGGTTGACTGGGCGTGTATTCACTGCAATTTAGAAGGATGAGACATATAAAATTCTTAAAGGATTTCCCCAGGTTAGATGCAAGAAAATGTTGCCAATGTTGGGGGAGTCCAGAACCAGGGTGCACAGTTTAAGAAAAAGGTGTAGGCCATTTAAGACTAAGATGAGGAAAAACTTTTTCACCCAGACAGTTGTGAATCTGTGGAATTCTCCGCCACAGAAGGCAGTTGAGACCAATTCACTGGATGTTTTCAAGAGAGTTAGATTAAGCTTTTGGGGCTAAAGGAATTAAGGGATATGGGGGAAAAGCAGGAACAGGGTACTGATTTTAGATGATCAGCCACAATCATATTGAATGGTGGTGTTGGCTCGAAGGGGCCGAAAGTCCCACTCCTGCACCTATTTTTCTATGTTCTATGTTTCTAAGTCTACAGATAACACTGAAATATGAGGCTGTGTGGACAGTGAAGAACATTGTCAAATATTAGTGAAATCTTCTATAAACACAGAACTACTATGCTGGTTTACAGCAGGTGAGGCAGTATGTCTGGAGAACATGGATAGGTGACGTTTTGGGTTGGGACCCTTCTTCAGACTGATTGTGGTGGGGAGGGTTAGAAAGAGGGCAGGGAAGAAAGCGGGAAGAGAAGAGGAGCAGGACAAAACCTGGCATGTGATAGGTGGACAGAAATGCTGGAGTAACAGCAAGACATGCAGCATCTCTGGAGAGAAGGAATGGGTACGTTTTGGGTCGAGACCCTTCAAACTGATGTCAGGGGAGTGGGCGGGACGGAGATAGAATGTAGTCGGAGACATGTACGACTGGTGGGAGAACTGGGAATGGGGAGGGGATGGAGAGAGGGAAAGCAAGGGCTATTTGAAGTTAGAGAAGTCATTGTTCCTACCGCTGGGGTGTAAGCTACCCAAGCGAAATATGAGGTGCTGTTCCTCCAATTTTCGCTGGGCCTCACTCTGACAATGGAGGAGGCCCAAGACAGAAAGGTCAGATTGGGAATGGGAGGGAGAGTTAGTGCTGAGCAACCGGGAGATCAGGTAGGTTAAGGCGGACTGAGCAGAGGTGTTCAGTGAAACGATCGCCGAGCCTGCGCTTGGTCTCGCCGATGTACACGTTGACACCTGGAACAGCGGATCCAGTAGATAGGTTGGAGGTGGTGCAAGTGAACCTCTGCCTCACCTGGAAAGACTGTTTGGGTCCTCGGACGGAGTCGAGGGGGGAGGTAAAGGGACAAGTGTTGCATCTCCTGCAGTTGCAGGGGAAAGTACCTGGGGAGGGGGTGGTTTGGGTTTGAAGGGACGAGTTGACCAGGGATTTGCGGAGGGAACGGTCTCTGCGGAAAGCAGAAAGGGGTGGAGATGGGAAGATGTGGCCAGTAGTGGGATCCCGTTGGAGGTGGCGAATGTGTTGGAGCATTATATGCTGTATGCGACGGCTGATGGTGTGGAAGGTGAAGACAAGGGAGACTCTGTCCTTGTCGCAAATGGGGGGGGGGGGGGGAGCAAGAGCGGAGCTGCAGGATCTCAAGAAGACCCGAGTGAGAGCCTCATCTATAATGGAAGAGGGGAACCCCCCGTTTCCTAAAGAACGAGGACATCTCCGATGATCTAGTATGGAAAACCTCATCCTGGGCGCAGATGCGGCGTAGACGGAGGAATTGGGAGTAGGGGATAGAGTCTTTACGGAAAGCAGGGTGGGAAGAAGTGTAGCCTAGATAGATATGGGAATCTGTAGGTTTGTACCAAATGTCGGTCAATAGTCTGTCTCCTGTGATGGAGACGGCGAGATCCAGAAACGGGGATAGGGAGATTTCAGAGATGGTCCTAGTGAATTTGAGCGCAGGATGGAAATTAGTCATGAAGTTGATGGTCCACCCCCTCCCCCATCCCAGTTCTCCCACCAATCTTACTGTCTCCAACTACATTCTATCTCTGTCCCGCCCACTCCCCTGACAGCACTCTGAAGGGTCTCTAACTGAAAAGTCACCCATTCCTTCTCTCCAGAGATGCTGCCTGTCCCGTTGAGTTACTCCAGTATTTTGTGTCTACCTTCGACTTAAACCAGCATCTGCAGTTCTTTCCTACACAAGTGATGGGTGGATACAAGCAAGGGGGTTTTGGATAGGCAGATGTTGGACAAAGGCCAGAGATTAAAAGACTAAAGGTATGAGAAGGTTAGAAGAGTTGCAAATTGCAAAGCCAGAAGCAGGAAGGAGGCTGGAACTTTAGTGCTCGGAGGGTGTACAAAATCATGAGAATAGATAGGATGACTGCACATAGACTTCTTCACAGGAGAGAATCTAAAATTGGAGGGCATAGCTCAAAGGTGAGAGGGGAAGTTTTAAAAGGGACCCAATAGTCAACTTCGTCATACCGTGGATCTATTGAACAGGCTCCCAGAGAAAGTGGTTGAGGCAGCTACAATAACAACACGTAAAATACATTTGGAAAAGTACGTGGATCGGAACGCTTTAGAGGGATTGGAACAAATTGGACTAGATTAAATGGGCATCTTATTTTGGCATAGTCAAGTTGGGCTAAATGGTCTGTTTCCATCCTCTATGAGTCTAATCCAAGCTACTATTCCTGTGGATTTGGAGACAACATTTCAGAGTTCTATTCAATGACATTACAAAATTAGCAACATTAATAAGAAGAAATAAAAAGATTTCCACTGAACCTGCCTTTGTCTATTTTCTAACCTGTTGGGTGGAGGTCCTGCTCTGAATCGATTTGGAGGAGAAGGGTAATCCATTTTGGTGGTTGGTATCTCTGGTTCTTTATCAGGATTTCCAGTTCTACCCTGTTGTACCTGAAAAATGTTAAGTAGAAACTAGACCAAGTGCGGACCCGTTGGTCCCCATCCCCCAAAGCAATATTCCACCATTCACCCATAGCCCCCAACTGCGCACGTGCGGCTGAGGAGTTCCCATTGTGACACCAGAGATCCCCGTTGTGACGCAAGTCACGGCAACCCTCCCCAACTGCAGCTCACCATCCCTCTTCCTACCCATGTCCTCCTCTATTCTCCCTCATCCCCAGCACTCCCTTCCCCTCTTCACCCTCTCTCTTCTTTCCCCTCTCCCCTCCCTACCCCCTCCTCAACCTCTATCACCCTGCTCCCACTCCCCCTCCTCACCTGCCCTCCTCTCCCTCTATCCCCTACTACCTACCTCCCCCACACCTCTCCCTCTATACCCCCGCCTCCCCCACTCTCCCTCTCACCTCCCCACTCTCTCCCTCCCCACCCCCCACTTCTCCCTCTATCCCCCCCCCCTGCTCCCCCATTCCTCAGACCCCACAATGAAAATCGCGATGTTTAAAAAAAAAATGAAACTCTCCCCCCCCCGATGAAAATCGCAATGATTTTTTAATTAAATGAAACCTCCCCCCTATCCTACCCCCCACACACACATTGAAAATTGCGATTTATCTTTAAAATAACATAAACACAATGTTAGCTGTTAATGAAAACAGAAGAATTTGATTAAAACTGAGTTTTGAAAAACGCGCAGTTATGTAAATGAGATTCGGGATCCCATTGTGACATCATTGTAACGCTGCTGACGGGCAGGAAAAGAGAGTGGAAAAGTGGTGTGATAAGTGTTTTTTGGAAAGTTTTAAAAGTCAATAATGTAAAATATAACATCAATCCGAACTAAACTTGTTTCATTTACATCCCAGGACAATGGTGAGTAAGGTCGGCCAAAATTGTAACGCTATCGTGTACCGTTTTGGCTGGGTTTTGGGATATCCCATCCACGCACGCACACAAACAAAGAAGATGAGAGTTTTAGTAATATACTAGACCAAGTGCAGACCCGTTGGGTCTGTGCCCGCAACGCACGGTTGCAAGGGGGGGCGGCCTGACGTCATCGCGCAACGCCACACGCTAGGCGTACGCCGTCAAGACGCTGCGTACGCCGTCAAGACGCTGCGTACGACGTCAAGACGCTGCGTACGACGTCGAGACGCTGCATACGCCCTTCGAGACGCTGCGTCCACCCGTCGAGATGGTGCGTACGCCCTCAATGCGCCTGCGGGCCTACAGGCCGTTGAGGCGCGGGATTTTCGGAGAGTGCAAGGCCACGGGCACGGCGTAAAGCAGCGGGGGACCAGCCGATGTGTGCCTTCCGCCAGCGTGACAGAGCTGGGCCGGGCCGGGGTGGAAGTTGAGGAGAGCCGGGCAGCAGCACCGAAAAGTGAAAAATATCGGCGTTTTTGGAGGAGAGCCGGGCGACAGCAGCCGTTATGGTGGCTGGCCAGCAGGAGGCGTAAAAATTAGTGAGTGGGGAGGGAAGGATTTTATTAAAAATGTGTAGATAAAAACGACGAAATTTAATGAGTGGATTAGAGAATGTAAAA